>BGPR01000195.1:873971-1024112 GCA_013235015.1 Araneus ventricosus
GACTGACGTTCTATGTCATCGGTTGTCAAACCAATCGCCAATCGAAACTAAGACCTCGTTATCAGGCCGCTACAATCCTCGAAATAAAAGTGACAAAAGTCTACATTAAGAACATGCTTGATCCAAAATGCTATGAAAATGTCTTCTTCTTCTTCCACAATGAATTCAAAAATTACATTTGCATTGCAAACTTGACATGCTGCGTGTAAGCATGACTGGACTTCATTAATATATGCGGTAAAAGTAGACTTCTAGAATGAAGAACCGCCAAGATGTGTGCTTTAACCCTTTTTCCTTCATTGGTTTCACAGCGAAACCACACATTCAGCATTTTTTTACTACGCATGGGCGAAACGTAGCGTAATTTTTCTTTCATAACTTAATAGCCAGATTTATAAGCCAACTTATGTAAAAATTCCAGTTCAATACCGTTAGTATTAGTATTCACGAAGATATTGGCATTGCAAGAGCTAAATTGTTTTTGGTATAGCAAGAGAAACAAAATGATGAGGGTTCTTGCACAAATTTACATTTTAAAAAATTGAATCTTTGTAAGTAATATTGAATTTTATGAAGGTTGGATATCATGAATATTCACGTATATTTATAAATTAAGTACATAATTTAAATTACATTCCGATGATAACTTATTAGGAGGAAAAATAGCTCGTTCTCTTTCACTGGTTTCGCTATGAAACTACAAATTTCTTGCAAATAAAAATTACCAATTTATTTCTTTTGCATATTTATGATCAGCTACATGTCTAATACTCATTTTTAAATAAATTTAGTAATTTTCAAAACGAAAAATGTAGTGAAGTGTAAAGGGTTTAATGTGCCAATATAAAGATAGATTAAATTCACAACAATCACAGCTGGTGAAAGCATCTGACATGAGACTTTATGGAAATGGTTTTATTTTTTGATCGGTTATATACACACGAAAAATAATTTACAAAAACGATTCTCAAAATGATGATCTGCTCGTCTGAAAGGCCGCGGTAGTAAGGTCTCGGCTTTGGAGCCGGAGGGTTCCAGGTTCGAAACCCGATTCCACTGAAGATCCGCCGTGTATGGGGTCTGTTGCACGTTAAATCTTAAGTAGTGGCCAACCGTCCTCCCGTTGGTGTGGCGTGGAAGTTTGGAGAGGGGGTTGCCATCTCAAGTGTCGTATTCGTCATCTCACCGCGGTTCAAAATTACGAGGAGGAAATAGTCCTCGTGTAACGGGGCTCATAGTTTCAAAACGGGACGTTAATATATAATTAACTAACTAACAGTTCGTCTGAAAGGATCGACTTAAATTGTCATCAAACCACTATACCACTTTCAGAAGTGAAAGGCTATTGATATTGTTTGCATAGCAATGTTTGGTATTATAATAACAATATAATGTTTTCAAGTTGCATCGTCAAGTGATAAATATATGTCCAAAATGATTTAATATACTTCATATGATAAGGAATCATACAATGAGCTGCTGTGCAAAAATCAACTCTCCGGATAACGCATAGTTCTCGCATCTATGATGAAGTTCCATTCTTGAATGAATGCTTTTTAAGAACAAAAAGTACCATGGACAGTATTAGAAGAGAAAACATGCTAACAGCTGCAGCAATTAGAAATGTCTGACGGCCACCAAGCTTGTCGAATCCCACACCACCGAGAAGACTTCCGGTAGCAACACCTGAAACAATACCACATTTTAATCTGCAATGTCGTTTTAATCCGCGTTGTAAAATCTTTTCAAACTTTTCTTAAGGTAAATGCTTTGAGATTTTTGAAAAATTTAGATTTGATACAATACATCTAAAATTACAAATATAATAGCCCAGGTCTGTCTCTCATTGATCCGGTAACGTTCTGACGTCGCCAACAATAAAATTCGCACCATAGCACTGCGAGACGTTAAACAGTATTATTTCATTGTTAGAGCATCTAAATTTCAGTAATTTTAAATTTAAAGAAGTAATTGTCGTTCTATTTCAAATTTAATGGCTCTAAAATAGTGAAATAAAATTTGTTATCTATTGATATAAAATGTATCTCGCTATGATCAATAGTTCCCGAGAAATTTTAAATTATATTAATATATATTTCAAATTAATTTCCATTTTTTAATAGAAAGCAGTAAATCAAGTCTGTGGTACATTATGCGCCTGATATATTTTGGACGCCACGATGCATCTGATTATTTATTGCAATCGTGATGAGATAATTTGATAATATTTTTTACCAGTGCTAAAATTTATACAAAGACATATGAAGTACAAGGAAAATTGTTAAACAACGAAAAATACTTCACACGGAATGTTGTTTACCAAGAGGTTTTTTGAATAAAAAAATATATAAATAATACGTAAATAAAAAAATATTTTCTGTCATAAAACATATGTTTATTTAATTTGTTTTCAATCAGTGTTAAACATTTTTCTCGCATATATATCTATTTAAACACGTCAAATTTGACGAAAATTTCTGGAATGAAGAGGCAATTTGCACTCATCATACCATGACGGGTGATTTTCTAGTATTCATATGTTGTGTCAAAATAGTGTAGTAAACCTAAATTAACAGAGACAGAAAAGAAATAAAAAAGAATACGATTTCGAGAAAAACTACATCAGGAGATTTAGAAACAAAATTCGATGGTTACTTGCAGTACTACTTTTTCCATGAAGAACTATTTACGCTATAAAGTAACTAAAAAAATTGCTGCGATGACAGAATCAGAAGATAACTTACCCAAACCTTCGTACAAACCTCCTAGTATCCCCATCATGGTAGCTTCTGTGCCTGGTGGAGAACTGTCTGATGCATAGCCGGTCATGGAAGCATAAAACACACCAAAAGTGATACCATGCAGCGCTTCGATTGGAAGAACCAGCCACGGATCTTCCAGAACATAATATAGTCCCAGACGAACAGCAAAGGCAGCGAAAGTGCCTATGATGCAATAAAAGTGTCCGAAGATTTTGATGAGCCAGCCAGAGAAAAAGAAGAATGGAACTTCGGCAACGAGGCACTGCACAGCAATGCACAGCCCCATCAGAGTCTGCGTGGCACCTAAATCTTGCAGAAACCAGAATTCATAGTTCCATAGAAGGCCCGTGAGAGCCCCGATGATGTAGACAGCACACGCGAAAGCAATCGTCTCGGTAGAAGAGAATATCTTTCCGATGTCCTGGCAAATGTGCAAGGATAAGTTGGCTTTGGTGAGTTTGATCTTCAATAGCAAGAGAAGATCGACAGTAACTAGAGCCAACATCAAGTAAAAGCCTGGTGAGAAGTTGGCGACATTCGAATCTCCAGTCGCCAAGTCGTTAAGAAAACCGGCTACAAGTGTAGCGATTCCCCAGCTGATCGTGGCCCATAGTCTCTGCTTTCCGTACAAATCGGAACGCTCGCCAAGCACTTCGTAGCAAGCCGTGTCACTGAGACAAAATACCGTTGCAGCTCCCGTGCCAGAAATGACAGCGAGTAGCGTAAACACCCAAAACTGGTATGTCTTGTACACCGACTTGTTATCTTCTTCAACGAAGCACGAATTGATCTTCGCGCTGCTGAAAACAGAAGAATTATCTTTAATGCAGTCGCAAGAAAGGTTTGAATCGGGTGCGAATTTCAGTCGCATAGAAACATTTGATTCAAAAGCAATCAAATGGCTTTCATTCATTAGATTTTCAAGACTGACTTTTCCACTATAAACTTGAGAGGTATTGGCATAACATGGTACAAAGCTGAGTTCACCATTCAGTTCCGTTGTAAGGCTTCCTCTTAAGCAAGTTCCATCATATTGAGATGAAAGTAGATACATAGAGTTTTCTAAGCTTTTACACTGAATTTTCACTCGTATCCATTTTGTGTCATCGATAGTAGGAAGGAAGATGACGGATATGTAGCTAAGAGACGTGACACACACTAGCAGAAAGACAACCAGCTTAATATTCTGAAAGAAGTCCGTGATGTAGCCAAACAGCGGCTTCGAAAAGAGTACACAGAAAGGAGTGACCGTGAAGGCGATTCCGACGGCCATGGCACTGATTCCGAGGCCTTTCGCCAGAACAGGCATGAAAGGCATCACCCCGCCCATTCCTGTGAAAGGAAAATGAGACTAAATTGGAAGATAATACAAAATCAATGTATTAATATTTGTAAAAGTAATGATTCACTAATTTAAGTTTTGAAAAATAAATTCTTGAAATATAAAACAAAATGTTAATGATGTCAGCATTGGAAAACCATTACCCAAACCTTCGTACTGTTACAAAGCTATAAAGTTGTTTCCCTGAAATGCTAATCTTGGCGACAAACTTGGCGACAAATTTGGTTTTCTTGATTTCATTATTTTTTTAAATTTTGAGTTGAGGATATAATTTGAAGTGAAAGAGAGAGCGATCTTCGCTAATAACAACGTTTTGCTAGTACAATAAATTATGAAATTAAGATTCAAAAGTAATTACTTTTAAAAATATGGGACAAAATGTAAGTTATTATTTTTCAACAAACATTGACTGTTTTTTAGGTTTAATTTTGCTTATAAACGTAAAAAGTTTGACATTAAGAGTCGAGATATAGTTTTCTTTAAAGTTCGAGTTCTATATTTAGTAAAAAGATTTTTCAATTTTTTTTATAAAAAGACCTAGTTAGTTTTTTACAAATTATCATTGATTTACTGAATTAATAAAAAGAAGGTCGGTGTAGTAGATGCTAGCAAAAATCGGATGTTTTTTAAAACAGACACAAAGATCAGGTATATACAACTGTATCAAGGTCGTGGTGTGCAAGTGCGACGTATCAACCTTGCAGCAAACTTGTTTTGAAATTGTGGTGTGAAGTTTGTCATAACAACTTCACAGCAAACTTGTTTTGCACGTGGGTTGGTCAATTATGCTTTGTTAGTTTTCAGGAAGTTTGCTGTAAAGTTGCTGCATCAAGTTTGTCATGACAAGCTAATATCAAAAAAAATCACACTTGCTGCAAGTGTGCATGCTATCTGGGTTTGAACATTATTTCAATGGCCATAAATTGCGTACTAAGCAGAGATACGAGAGAGTTTACTACAATGCGGAGATGGTCGGTTAGAGAAGTTTTACTGTATATGAAAAAATGTACTGCATACCATTATCCATTTTTTGGCATTATTTCTTATTAGCTGGCTAAATTATCACAATAGTGTTCAATTATATGATTATTAAAAAAGAAGCGACACAAACTATTGACAGAAATGCAGTAGTCTTCTGGTATTTCAAATGATTGGTTTAATGGATTTTATTCAAAGAATCTTTTTATGGATTAAAAAGTTTCATACTAGATAGTCCGGACTCTACGAATCGTTAATAATAATAAACTTGATAAATAATTTGAGTGCTTTAATTGCGATCACTTGGAAATATTCACACACATTTATCGCCTTACCTCCAAAGAAGAAAAAATAATGGAATTTGATGGGCAAGAGACTCAAATTGACACGGCAAAAGTTCCATTCGACCATTTTCATTGCCTGCAACGAACAAAAAATCAAATTTAAATAATGAAAATGAAGACAGCGGTAACAAATAGGTTACCATGCGCAAACATGAAACTTGATGCACGTATAGAGATAATTGCAAAGAATCATTGGTTCACATTCAATATGTTTAAAAAATTATTGCAACTATGAAAATTAGCTTTACTCCATCAAAATGGAAAATTTGAGTTTTCTTTCAAATGGTTGCAAATCTTTTATATTTCCTTCTTCCGTTACACGTCATACATTCACTCTCCCTCCTTTCCTCACTCCTTTATTTATTACCCATGTCGGCTCACTCACCCATAGGGTCTGGAGCGTTTTAACTGTCGGCGGAAAAAAGTACAATAAATAGTGATACATTATATAAACATTCAACAAATACAATCAGTATAAACATAACAAATACAATAAAACACGTAATACAAAAACACAATAAAATAAAAATAAATATTAAAATATAAAATAAAATAACAAATAAAAATAAATAATAAAATATAAAATAAAATAACAAATAAAAATAAATAATGAAATATAAAACATACAATAGCATAACAAATAAAAATAAATAATAAACTATAATAAATACAATAAAATAACAAATAAAAATAAATCATAAAATATAATAAATATAATAAAATAACGAATAAAAATAAATCATAAAATATAATAAATACAATAAAATAACAAATAAAAATAAATCATAAAATATAATAAATATAATAAAAGAACAAATACAGAATAAAAATACAATCCTCAAATGCAATAATATATGTAATACATTAAATAGACATATTCATCAAATTCAGTAGCATCAAATACGGACTATTCGTGTGGGAGAACCACAACAAAAAAATCCCTCAAATTGTAACTAAACTAATATACAAATGTTAAATTTTTAAAAAAAGAAAATCAATATATATTTCGAAACATTTCTTTTTCTTCTTCTTTTCCGAGAGGAAATGCCCCCTAAAAAGTTTTAATCGCCATAGTACAAATAGTAAATAATATTAATAATAATTATTATTATTACAATAAGCTGTTAAAAGAATTGCAGATCTGTTTTGAAATTTCAATTACATGAAAAGGTTTATTCAAAAGTAAAGAATTTTTCGCCAAAGTTTTAAACCAAATGTGTTTATGCTCTTCGGCAGGAATGGCCAGATGAAAGTCTTTAGTGTGATTACGATGAAAAACAAAATGTTCCATTATTTAAATGTAGTGTGCATATTATGAAACAAACAACCCCGCCCTGCCGTAGCATCCGGGTAATACTGGAAGACCAGCTGCCGTGGCACAAAACACCAGCACCGAGGCCGAACGCAAATACGAACGGCTCACGCGACGAATTCCCCTCCCCAATGATATCACCTGTCATCGGAGACTGCCCCGAAGAACCACACTATCTTTGCTATATCTCACCGGGAAGCGAGACTCTGCTTACTTCTTCGGAAGGTTCTAAATACTATATTAAGTGAAATGTAGTATGAATATTATAACGCAGATATTTTCATTTTTATTGGACTATTTTAAATTGCCATGACAATGCTTTTTGGTGGGAAAACCATAATAGGATGTTTTCTGACATCACCCACCAGTCATATGACCTCGAACATGTACGCGAAAGTCTTAGAGGTTTGTCGATTGCATTTCAAATACAGATAAAAGAGACTGTGTAATCATGCATGTCAGTGGCGAATCCAGGATTCGGGTCTGGGGGGGGGGTGAGGTTATAAAAATTTTGTATCATAGTGACGAATGTCAAACCTCATGGTTTATATAAACCAAAACATTTTAACTTTACAGGCTTTCCTCTCCTGACAATAAGAATAATAAAGAACTCTACAATACTTTCGATAATTTAATAAAAAATACAATGAAATAACTTGCCAAAAAATGTTTTCGACCGCGCCAACGCTACAAGTGCAAGTGGAATGACTAGAAAAGTAGGAAAATTTTCGAGCCTGTCAAGTCAGAAAGAAATGTTGTCACGATTTTATTACTATTCTTTTAAAATGAAAATTAAGATCAAGCAGTTGTAGTGATTTTAAATTAAATCAAAAATTTTGGTTCAGCTCTGGGGGGGGGGGGGGGGCAGACCGATAGCCCCCCCCCTGGATTCGCCACTGATGCATGTCAAGAATAACAAAGGCCCTAATCGGGGCAAAAGGCGGACCGACTAAATATTTATCTAAGTGGTATCTTAAAAACATTGACCGAAAAGTTTTCTGTCAAAGATTTTTTTATTTTAGCTAACAAATATAATTGAGAAATCCCTTTTCATTTGATGCTAAATGACAATAAATAGTGGGAAATAATTAATAGCTTTCTATTAATTATTGGCTGTGCAATTGTGCCAATAATTAATAGTACGATAAAAGAATTTTAATTAAATGCATTTATATATAAAGTTTTGAAAATGCATTCAGACAAACTTTGCATATAAATGCATTTAATTAAAACTCTCTTAGATGATTATTAATTATTGCTTCATTTTTCAGTTTTGCCTTTCTATTTTAACCCTTTGAACGGCAAAAATATTTCAGCTGAATGCTTTGAAAACGGCCTCTCTGTAGCTAAATGGTGAACGCAAATGTTTCGGAGTCGGTTTTCGAGTAATAAACAGAGAGCAACTTTCTACGCCGGAGCCGGTTTAAGAGTAATAACCGAAGAACGACTTTCTGCGACGGAGCCGGTTTTAGAATAGTCATCAGAGAGCGACTTTCTGCGTTCCAGCCGGTTGAAGAGTTAATGCAAGCTCTGGGTAGAGAAAATATTTTCACGGTTATTGCAAATCTACAGTACGTTTACTTTTGTGCCAAAATGAAGAAAACAAAACATTCTTTATTTTACTTATATCAATATTTTTCCTACAATTCTAGAAAGAACCGTAAAATTTGACATCCTTAGCGATTATTCACCCGAGATAAGTACCTCGTTCGTTGCATCCTTCCGTGTTGAAAGCAATCAGAACGAATTTATTAATTTTCATTCTTCTTAATTTTATTCTTAAACGCTAATTTTTGAAATTATTGAAATGACACAAAACACAAGTTACAGTCGAAGCGAGCAAGATGATTACCAAACGTTACTGGAATAGCAAAGCGATACCGATAAAATTAATCTTTTGTTAAATGTAATTATCGTGATTAAACCTCTTTTGGAATGTTCAGTTGAAAGAACAACGACAACAATAACAGCAAAAAAGATTCGAACTCCTAGTCCGGAACATGACATGATAAAATTTTAGACTTGATTCGTCTGCCTTACCTTCGTCTTGTTTGATTGCATCAGCTGTTGTATTTTCTATGTAAATATATATTTACATCAAGAAATTTATGGAAAGAATGCCAGCAACAAAATATTATCGTGTTAAAGAAGCATTTTTTGTCTTGATTTGTTCAGCAATATATATTTGATTTTTCAATTATATTCTACTTTTCTATTTTTTCTTTGAGCTTTAAATAATTTTTAAAAATATGTCCTTAATTTTAGCAACTATAACGGGACACACAAAAAAGTATTTAATATCATTACAACGCGCGTGTGCTTAAACTCTCTAAATAAAACAATGGAAAGCATTGGTGTAAAATATAGTTAAAAATATTTTGAAAAATTTATTAAAATTGGAGAAAGGTTCTACGGAAATAAAAATGGTGCTTTTGAATTTTTTTAAATTTTAAAATAGCATAAAACTGGTTTTTATGCAACAGTACACTCCGAAGTTAATGTATTTGATTGCCTTTTGGTAAATGTTTCATCTAAAAAATCTTTTAAAATTTTGAAAAACTTTATCTTAATGAGCGCCAACTACTGAAGAAGTAACTAAGTGCGAAATTTGGTAGATCAAAATCAACGGTCTGCCTCCTAGAGTGTTTGTATTTGATTGCATTTTGGTTACCTTTTTACTTAAAAAATCTTTTAAAATTTTGAAAAACCTTATCTTAATGAGCGCCAACTACTGAAGAAGTAAGTAGGTGCAAAATTTGGTAGATCAATATCAACGGTCTGCCTTCTAGAGTGTTTGTATTTGATTGCATTTTGGTTAGCTTTTTAGTTAAAAAATCTTTTAAAATTTTGAAAAACCTTATCTCAATGAGCACCAACTACTGAAGAAGTAACTAGGTACGAAATTTCGTAGCTCTAGAACCAAAGGTCTGCCTTTTAATGAGCTCCAACTACTGAAGAAATAATTAGAAAAGAAATTTGGTAGCTCATGGTCCAACGGTCTGCCCTAATAGTTGTTTTAAATAATTTTCTCATCATGCATGTCGCCTCACGGAATTTATAGATGGTATCCAGCCTATAAATGCAGGGTGTACACAAATGAAGTGACTCATTTCAAAAATTAATAGAAAAAAAACTAAAAATGTTGAAACTACGTTTTTTTTTAAATGAGAGCCCATCTGAAAAAGGTTTTTTCCCAGATAGGTAACATGCCATTTCGGTGGTCTAGGGGATCGTAAATTACTGGAAATCAAAAATTTGTTTAGAGCCACTATCTGAGAAAATATTAAAAGTGGAAGAAATATAAAAGCATGCATTTGTAGAGAATTTTACGCTCGTTAATTCGTTAATTCATGTAGTGTGAAAGCTGAAGAGTTTTCGTAATATTCAAGAAAACCTAAAAAAAGAAACCAGAAAACACGCATCGGCTTCTGCTGATCGGTAGCCATTGCGTACGGAATTTTCTCGCTGTAACAACTTTAGAACGGCGTAACGCCGCGTTACCTATCTGAAGAAAAACTTTTTGAGATGCGCTCTTATTTACAAAAAAAAACGTAGTTCCAACACTTTTAGTTTTCTTAAAATTAATTTTTGAAATGAGTCACTTCATTTGTGTACACCCTGTATTATCATGCTAAAAACCAAAAACAAAGTAAACAGGTTGGTTGCGAACAGTGGTTAAAAATAATAAAAGTTAGTAAATACTTACTTGCTTCTGAAGTCAGTTATGATAATTCTTTTAGAATTATTACGAGTAAAACATTTTCCTCATCTGCACATTAAAGCGATTGCTTTATGTAAACATGTTGGGTGACCATGAACAATCATCATCGATCCTGCGCTGGCTATGAAAGAAAATGCAACGATCAGTTTACTATGTGTGCTGAGGAACAAGCTGCAACGAATTCATGAGTTTGAAAAGCATTAAAATGAAAAAGTACCTTAATTTAGTTCATCAAATGTGATGTAAATCTTTACGTGGACATTTGCCCTTTTTATACGGAATAAAAAAATAAATAAAATTATTTCTATAGAAAGAAATTTTCAAAGATGTTAGGATGCTATTAATTAACTGAATACGAAATTAAAGCCCTTAATGACGATATATTTTGACCCGAATTTTAAGAGTTTTTGAAATGTTTGTTTTCATGAGGTAATAATGATATCAAATGATGCTCGTTGTAGTTGTAGATTATCTACTGAAGAGAGGAAGTAAAATCGAAACACAAAGAACTGTTGGTGGTTTCATTGAAATTCTTTTACACAACTTGCAATTTCAACTAATTATTTTTCAGCTTATAAGTTACAAATAAAGTTATGAATTTTTAAATTATTTTATGGATATTTTTGTGATTCACTGCAACAAGTGTCTTAAAATAACAACGTGACTATCAATAATTTGTAAACAGTGGCGTAAGGAAAGACGGAGGAATAGGATGTCGCGGGCGATTTTCATGCATCGCGAAAATAAAAAAATGATCAGTTTATTAAGTTGACAGATATTGAAAGGAGATTGAACAACATCTGCCCCGGGCTCTATTTAACCTCGACCTGTAACCTATGTCATTGTGCCATTGTTTGGAATCAAAAATCAATTCACGTGCATCAAAAATAAGTTAAATAAGAAAATGTCATACAGTAAATAATTCGACCTAATCTATCCGACTTATGCGAACTCGAATCGATACAATTCCTGAATTACAATATTCACATGTATGAAATATGATACAAATGTTACAATTCTGAAATTCAAGTTCAAATACAATTCCGAAATTAAAGCAAATGGCAGAAATACTAAAATCAAAAGTTAAAGTTGATGAAGTTGTCCATATATTAGAAGTTCCCAATTTTGCCTGGAATAACATTTAATTGTTGATAGTAGTGATGACAGTGAGTTGTTAGACTTACATGTCAAATAGCTGACAGTCGATGAGTTTAAGGAGATGAGTAAATAAATCTCTGACGTAGAAGTCGGCTCCTCAGACCCGATCTACCAGAAGAGCAAATGGCATTCGCAGGTTTGACATAAAGTCTCGTCTCACAAAAAGTCCTTTTGCAAAAATCTAATCTAATTAGGAGCAAATTCTAGCTACTAGGTAAAAAATAAAAGAATATCATGTAGAAATTTTAGCTGAGGGATAAAAATTTCTTTGAGTTTTCAGATGAATTTGTTCAATTTTAAGAAGCTATAGTCATGGAAATAATTCTGTTTCTTTTATTAAACTTTTCTATTATTTTTAAGAACACTTTTATTGTGCACTATTTTGCATCGATCAGTGTGAAAACTGCATTCTTTTTCGTATTTTTCTTCCAAACAGCTGATTTCCTGGCATTGTCTCCAATTAATTAAATTCACATATTTTTATGCAAATCTTATGTTAAAGTTTTATATGTATATTTTTATATGCTTAACCCGCTTTTCGTCTGTCCTACCTATCATGTACATTAGGGTATTACCATATTGAGGAATTTATAAGTAAAAGCAATGAGATAATGATGCTAAATATGTTTGTATTAAAAATTTACTAATAATTGTTTTTTACTAATAATTGTTTATGGTATTAATAAAGAATTTCTTTATGGACATATTCCTTTACACTAAAGATAAATAACTGGTTTAACATGGTTATGTACACAAGAACCATCAACCATTTTTTGGATTTCAGCTTCACTATTTTAAAGTATACCTAAGTGTATGTGTAAAGTAGTAGTAGTATGTAGGTGTATGTAGGCTATACAAGATTGAATAGATTCTCCAATTTATACAAAAGGTAACACATAATAAAATAATTAATTTTGGAAAAACGCGTTAGAATTTTTCTGCAACATTTTTCTATACTTCAAAATGTATATTTTGGAGTTTGTTCCTGATTTGATGACTCCGTTAAATTTTTCTTCTTCAAAAGAAAAACAAAAAATATAACAGTTAATCTGACGAAAAAAATATACCCTTAGAAAAGTTCTACATTTTGGAATT
Source organism: Araneus ventricosus (assembly GCA_013235015.1). Taxonomy (NCBI): domain Eukaryota; kingdom Metazoa; phylum Arthropoda; class Arachnida; order Araneae; family Araneidae; genus Araneus; species Araneus ventricosus. The sequence continues at coordinate 886,684 of BGPR01000195.1, forward strand.
CTCAAGAAAATTACGAGTAGAGGGTTAATTTAAGAAATGAAATTGTTGACTTACTTTCAATGGAATCTTCCTTGCAGGAAAAATATCATATCTGATTACACGTGATATCCGAATGTCCGGCTTCGAGGAGTGCTATTTATAATTCACGACACACCAGCAAAACCCATTCTGTCTTGTAAATAATCCACCTTACAGGTTTATGGGAATTGAGTAAAACTTGCAACAGAGAGGGGAAATTTTTAACTAGATGTGTAACCGGTTACGGAAGGGAGCATCAAACAGGACAAAAGTTTCCGTACTGCGTTTCTTGCGCCACGACCTTCGACTATAAAAACATTTTACCTGTTTTGAAATGTTTGGGAATCCATTCAGCAAATTTCAAATGCGAAATCGGAAAGGAAATCCATTTCGCAACATTTTTCTTAAGGGGAGTTGGAACCCTAAGTCCGCTAACCCTAACAAAGTTACTACGATGTACCTTCCTCAAAATCTGTCATAGATACATGTTTGAAATTTTTTAGTACATCTCTCTCATTATACTGAAATGGTGCTTTTTAAAAAAATTCAAAAACTTATTTTTTACAAATTTTTTTGCTTCAGAACAAAAAATGTGAAGTTGGCAATTTCGATGTACCTTTTCTCCAAATCTGTTATAGATACATGTATGAAATTTTTTTCAAGTGAAGTACACCTTTCTCGTTATACTGAAATGAGTGTTTAAAGAAAAACTCTAAACTTTTTTTTACAATTTTTTGTGTCAAAATAGGGTAAAATTTCACTATGTCTAATTAAATATTTTGTAAATTTATAAAAAATTAAAAATTAACCAAAACCTCATTTCAGTATATTGAGAAAAGTGTACTTTACTTCTTTAAAAAATTTCATACGTGTATCTACAACAGAGTTTGAGAAAAGGTACATCGAAATTGCCAATTTACATTTTTTGTTCTGACACAAAAAAAAACTTGTAAAATATAAGTTTTTGAATTTTTTAAAAAATCATTTCAGTATAACGAGAAAGATGTACTTTACTTGTATATAAAAATTCAAACATGTATCTATAACAGATTTTGAGAAAAGGTACATCGAAGTAACAGGATTAGAGTTAAGGGAGACTTAGGGTTCCAACTCCCCTTAAGACTTTATGAATGGCATGAGGACTTTAGGGTAAACAATCAATCAATTAGGGTAACAAAATCAATCATTTTTTACTTTTTCTCTGGAGAAGTGTGCAAAGAGAATGTATTGTAAAAGTAAAAGAAATTTGACTTTGAGATTTCAATGAATAAACACGTTTCAAATCCCCCGAGTCGAAAGAAAACCATTTTTGAATTAAATGTGTTTATCTGTGATCACAATAATTCAAAAATGCCTAAAGCCAGAAAAATGAAATTTGGTATTTCGTTTTAACACTACAATTGTAGATTTTTATCACATTTTGTACGAAATACATCAAAGTAAGTTTGTCTATCCGTCCCTGTCAGTGGCGAATCCGGGGGGGGGCTATCGGGCTGCAGCCCCCAGAGCTAAACCAAAATTCTTGATTTTATTTAAAATCACTACAAGTGTTTGTTCTTAATTTTCATTCAAAAAAAATAATACAATCATGACAAATTGCTTTCTGGCTTGACAGGCTCGAAAATTTTCCTACTTTTCTAGTCATTCCACTTGCACTTGTAGCGTTGACGCGGTCGAAAAAATTTTTTGGCTAGTTATTTCATTGTATTTTTTATTGAATTATCGAAAGTATTGTAATGTTCTTTATTTCTTTATGATTCTTATTGCAGGTGAGAAAAGTCTGTAAAGTTGAAATGTTTTGGTTTACATAAGCCATGAGGTTTGACATTCGTCACTACGATACAAAATGTTTATGACCTCAGCCCCCCTCAGACCCGAATCCTGGATTCGCCACCGGTCCCTGTGCCTTCGAATACTATAATTCGAAAACGCAAAGAACTAGATTGATGCATCAGAAATTTAATATTAACTTTTTATGCAATAAAAGCATCCATTTAATTGTAATTTTGTTAGCACTGATGAAATCAAAAATATGTGTAAATAATTCGCACTGAAAGAAAAAAAAAAGATAACCTCAAAGTTTCATGTTCGAAGTCTCATCTTGTTTCTCCCTTTTCGTGAATATTTTTCAGCGATTCTTCCAAATGGTTCGTGTTATAAAAATTTGAAAAGGATCTGTTATTTATGTAACTTTTTTTGCATATTTATCACGAAAATTTCATGTTGTTGTGATAAATACCAATCCCATTATTTCATCAAAGTACTTCTTCCATCCTCACGTTGTTTTGCCATTATTAAAGCTATGATAGCAAAAATTGTTAATTCTGAGTCAAATTATGATGTCCGCTGCCCTTTCACAATGAATGACAACATTGGATAAACTTCTAAAGACTATGATGAAAAGCAAATCTTAGATTTTTTTATTTTTGGGGGGTCTACAGTTCACAGAACTACCATTACTATTAGGGGGTCTACAGTTCACAGAACTACGATTACTATTGGGGTATACAGTTCACAGAACTACCATTACTATTGGGGGATCTACAGTTCACAGAACTACCATTACTATTGGGGGGCTCTGCAGTTCACAGAACTACCATTAACTACGAAGTACAAAATATGCCTTGTACAAGAAAGAATAGAAGATAATATTTTTTCTGATCACCACTATTTCATAATTTACAAAACGATACTTACGTGGTATATTTCACTCCTCACCCAATCTTGATCGGGCTCGTAATTTGAAATAGTGCGTTGTAGCGCATAGTTCATGTTTCCCTAAACTGTAAATTTTCCCAGTCTGTTTACATTTGCACAAAACGTGCTTCTAAGACTTTCAATATTTTCACGAGCGCGAATTTCCTGGACTTTCCTTAACGCGTAAAAGAGTGAGAGTTTCTTTTGTCAGTTTTGTAACAATAGAATGCCCGCTATTGTTTCGTAACTTTAACTGCATCTCTTTGTTCTGATTCAAAATGGAATCAAAATCAATCTACCTGACTCAGCGTGAAAACTTTTCTTTTGTGAAGAAATACAGTTTTTTTTCTACCTGTCAGCGAAAACTGCTTTGAATTTAGTGTAACAGGAAGTAGTGTTTTATTTTTTCGATTCAACCGTATACCTAGGACGCCCTATGGAAACAAGCACAAACACGTGGCCAATACCACGATTTCCATTTCGAGGTATTACATACAAAATACGTACGGAAGAGAATTTATTCTACTTTTTATGACAGATTATTCATTGCTTCCCTATAAATGATAAAAACAAAAGGAACTGATACGAAAAGAAATTCGATTGTGTTATGCAACGAGAAACCAACTCCAAAATGTACGTTTTCAAACTTAACTTTCACAAGAAATTACAGATAAAATTCCAATGCTAGATATTTTCCAATCTTAATAATTGTTTTATGAGGAACATATTGAGTCAATTTTGTACACCAAGTGTAATAACGTACTCCAACCAGGGGTGGTGCCAGAGGGGGGACCGAGGGTGCTGTGCCCCCATTTGGAAAAATTTTGTACCTCGTCATGGAAAATATTTGTACGGGGTATTCAACTGTAGTTGATAAATAATAATCTGTCGAAAATTTGAGACCAATTTCATTACACTCATCCCCCCATACAGCAGATCATGCCTCCTGTCGGGGAGACCGTGCCCCCCTGTCCGGCAAATCGGGCCCCCGGTCGCGGAAAACTCTAGCGCCATAACTGACTCGGGCCTTACGAGGTCCAAATTTTAACTTCAGCATTTTGCATTTGTCTGTCTGTTGGTTACCTGATTACGACCAAATGTCTTGCTCCATTTCCTTCAAATTTGGCAGAAATATTTCTTGAAGCAATAGAAAACGGTGTATATATTTTATTTCTAGTTATTTTAATTCCATAATAAAATAGTTGTTTTAATTATATATAATTATTATCAATTTAATTGGTAATAAAAGAGTGAGTGACAGTTAAGATTATGACATCAGAGTTGTAGATAAACACAGTTCGCTTATCGCTTTTTATCGTTATCCGCATTACGCTAAATACAGTGGCTCCCAAAAGTGTTCGCACACTTACGATTTTTAATGAAATAGGGCTCTATGCATTAATTAAAATTAATATTTCAGAATAGGTATTTAATAATAAGATCTATAATCTATTCTTAACAAAACTACATGAAATATTTTAAAAACACAGTAAAACTTTATTTTTAAGAAATCAATAACCAAAAGGTAACAAAAACTATATCTCACAAAAGTCTTCGTACACTGAAATATTTTCGGATAAATTCATAATTTTAATTATCCCCTGTCACTTTATTTTTATTTTTGCATTGTGGTGGCATTTAAAAAATCGTTTGGCTTTAATTTTTGTTTGCTTACATCGTAATATTCCACTTATTATTTAAAAATGGCTCGTAGTCGTAGAGAAACAACAATCAGCATTCGTTAATTTATTTTTTTTTTATCATAGTAGTAGTAAATCAGTTCGGAATATCGCTAAATTAGTTAATTTATCCCATTCTACAGTGCAGTATGTGATAAAACGCTTTAAAGAAGAAAATCGGATAGAAAACAAGTTAAGAAAAGGTCGACCGGCAAAGTTAACAAAACGTGATCAGAGATTTATAATAAGAAAATTTGTGAAAAATCCACGTTTGAATGCTTTAAAAGTTTCTGCAGAATTTAATGAAAAATTTTCTACTGCAATTTCACCTGAAACTGTTCGACTAGTCCTCAGAGCATCTGGATTAAATGGACGTTCAACCCGTAGAAAATTTTTTGTTAGTGCGAAAAACAGAAAGTTTAAAGGCTTTCCTTCGCAAAAGCAGCTTTAAATAAACCCGTAACATATTGGAATAATGTCTTATTTGCATACAAAAGCAAATATTACATTTTTGGTTCCGATGGACGTATATTGGTATGGAGAAGAAAAAATGTGGAACTTAATTTCAAGACCTTAGTTGGAACAGTTATGTATGGCGGTGAAGGTATCCTTGTGTGGGGGTGCATGTCAGCATCATAACTAGGTAATTTGGTATTTATTGATGGAATAATGTATCATGATCTTTATTTAAATATGTTAAGAGCCAATTTAAAATAATCAGCCCAAAATTTGGGTATTGGAAACAACTTTGTTTTTTATTAGTTAAGTTAGCGATCTCAACGTTCGCCTCTGGTGTCTCTATAATTGTCCACAAAATTTGAAAACACCATCTCAATCGCCAGATTTAAACCCAATAGAACATGTTTGGAGAAAACTGGAGGTTAGAGTACGAAAACACGACATTAAAACGAAAAGCGAACTAAAAACAGTAATGATGGAAGAATGGATGAACATTGATGCAGAAATTACCAAACAACTAGTGAAATCCATTCCCAAACGTTTAAACGTTTGTTGTGGATGCTAACAGATATCCTACTAAATATTAATTTAATAAAAAATTAGAATATTTTATAATATGTAGAGATTTTTTAAAGTGTACGAAGACTTTTGTGAGATAAAGTTTTTGTTACTTTTTGATTATTGATTTCTTAAAAATAAAGTTTTACTATGTTTTAAAAATATTTCATGTAGTTTTGTTAAGAATAGATTATAAATCTTATTATTAGATATCTATTCTGAAATATTAATTTTAATTAATGGATGGAGCCTTATTTCATTGAAAATCGTAAGTGTACGAACACTTTTGAGAGCCACTCTATTTTTATAACCTTTGGCTATCTTTTAGTTCTAAATTTATATTTAAACTCATTTACCTTCTAAATAATTTTTTTTTTTACCTTATGAGCCGCAGTTGTTAATTTTAAGAACTTTCACAATTAGATTGTAATTGTTAACCCTAAATGGAATTATCAGACATATCTCGCCAAGATATACGATCTCGCCAAGATAATTAACACAACGACAGCTTTTAGCTTATATAAATATTTTTGCCATTTTCATGCCAAATTGTAACATTTATCGCCAAGTTATTCTGAATTCCATCTTCTTATTTCTATCGAACGTTAGAACTTTAACGTTGGAATTTTTAAAAAAATTTGATGCCTTATTTAAAAGCGAAATTTTCTCGATGATTTTTTTGGTGCCATTTTTCTCAAAATATTTCGATATGCCGCATAAAGATAGGCGAAGTAAAAGAGCTAGAGATGTTTTCCTAATTCAGGAGATTGCCAACCATTTTATCCATAGTGACTCTAAATTCGCACCTTAAGAATAGCGCTAAACTTTTGTACACCAGTGCATCTTCTTCCCAGGTAGCACAGAAATATTATATAATATTTGCACAATGTTATACAATATTATGAACACTGAGGAACACCGAATACTGTAATAAAGTATTGTATTGTAAGTATCAGTATTTCCGAGATACTAAATTTTCACAAATAATATAAAAACAATGTTTATTTATAAAAATCTTCATTTTAACTCAGGATATCACTCGATTGGAGGTTTTATTACAAAAACACCACTGAAACAATTATTCTTTAAGATGGTGAATATTATACCATACTATACAATACAATGCACATGATATTTTGATTTTTACATTAATCAATATTTTAAGGTGACGTTTTTCTTACGTTCGACAGATGGCAGCATGGTAATAAATAACACTATATTAATCAGTATTGAATGATATGTCTGAAAAAGTATTTAAAAAATGTTAATTTGAATAATAATGTTTACAGAGTCATTTTATTTTACTGTATATAAAAGGTGGGCCGGATTCAATTAATGAAGTTAACCATGAAACAGCTCTCACATATGGATTATCTATGGAAAAAAAATTGAATGTTATTCTCATCGTAAAAATATGCAAGTGATTTTCTGTTGCGAATCTTGTATTTGATTTTCAATCAATTCTCTAATTAGAAATGGCGTCTCCTAATACATTGAAAGTGGAATAAATAAATTTCAAAATTATTTTAAAATCTTTCAAACATATTATTATAATTACTTTTAAACCTTATTGCCTGAATTTATTAAATAAGCAAACTTAGATATACTCTTTGACTTCTAACTTCATTTTGAACTCGAAATTGTAACGATAAAAGATAATTTAATTAAAAAGACTATTCGTATGAATTGTTAATGTGCATAAAATTTCGTAGAGATCTAAACTCTGTAACTAAATTTTATTATCATCATTTACGCTCTCTGATGAAAGTCTGGTTGGTCAAGCGGTGAGGCCTCTGGTTCGTGCGCCGAAGGTCCCGGGTTCAAAGCTCGCTGTAAGTAGAGGTGCTCAAAAATAATAAAGTATTACCCGGAAGTTCAGCACTTAGGAATTAAGTGATTAATAATTTTCCATGCTTCTAAAATGTATTTTTAAAGCATTCACTATATTATTATATTATATAATATTACATAATATTATTCAGTATAGTACAATATTATTCAATATGGTATAATATTATACAGTATTACATGATATTATATAATATTATTCAGTATAGTACAATATTATTTAATATGGTATAATATTATACAGTATTATATGACATTATCCAATATTATGAAAAAAACATTGTACAGTATTGAAAAAGTCTTTCGTTTTACACTGTTACAATATTGGGAAAATATTGTACAATATTACTTTTTTGAATTTTATGATATAAGACAATATGATGTGCTACCTGGGTTGAGAATCAAATTATGATGTCCAGAGTCCCTGAAAACAATGCTGTCTTCACATTGATAAACATTTGCTAAGCTTTTAAAAAATGCAATGAAGAGAAAATCTTAGTTTTTCATTTTTTTTTGGGGGGGGGCGAGGTCTACTGTTCACAAAACTGCTAGTTTATTAGAACTACTATGCACGATTAAATAGGAGCTACATACATATGTACAATGACGATTCACGTTCAAGATTACTCATAATTAGTAACTCGGAGTTCCCCTCGAGAACTCCCACAGAAACGTGCACACTCTGTGCAGAGACCCAATACCATTAATGGCATTGCCAGATCAAAATAGCAAAATAAGGCCAAATCTTTTTAAAAATAAGGCCAAGAAAGGCAAAATTTGACAAACTGATTGAAAACCTCATTGGTTATAAGAAAAAAAGGCTATCCTTCATGAAAACAAATCCCACTTGATTGGGATATGTGTAATGCTCTATTATTAAACTAAAATTTAAGTGAAAAAATTTAAAACATCCTTGTTCCATTCAAGAGCTATTTCGTTTGACAGCTCACTATGTATCATTTGAAATGTGTAATATCAAAAATTTATTAAAGAATATTTAATAATCAATTAGAATTAATCAATTTAAATAAAAAAGTTATTAAAAATTGCTCTAAAAGTCATTAACGAAAATAAAGCCAAAAAAGACCAAAAATGAATCTAAGGCCAAAGGCTTTGAAAAAAGGCAAAATTTCCATAATTTGGCCTTAAAAAGGCCGATATGGTAACCCTAATGGCATCTACCACCTCGCTCCCGCGCAACTGTTCCTCCCACTCTTCACTTCACATCGTTCGGATGAGAGCCGGAACAGTTACGTGGAGGTTTATGGCATGACACCAAGTTTACCCATTTAGGTAAAGCTTGTAACATTTACCCCGAAATCTATTAAATAGTTGCAGGTTCCAGCCTCACAGGGTCGAAATCCTGAAAAATAAATATCTAAATACATGGTATTAATTAAGGAATGGTAAAGCTTAAAAACAATCAACTAGCAAAAGCAGAATAAATTTAAAAAATAATAAATTTAACTTAAACTTTAAACAGAAACAACAGAATAACAAAATTTGAACAATAAAATTTAGACAATAAAATTTAAACAATGTTTAAGTCGCGCGCAATTGTAGCTGAATACAAAAAACAAAGAACAATGGAAATCAAAATCATTCAAAGAAAGCCAAAAAAATTAAGATAAACTCAGATGGAATCGAATTAATCAAACAAGGAATCCATTCTAGTCCATTTTATCAAGGGCTAAGGACTACATTCGAAATGGATTCAAAATATTTGGGAAATATTTCTGTAAGAAGCTTGCATTACTCCAAATATAGTTTCTCTTAGCCCGAATTTTCCCAACAAAAGACAAAGAAGATCTGTTCATCTAAAAAGCATTATTTTAAAAGAAAAAGGAAAACCAAACACAAACATGAAAACGCTGATAAGATTGATTTAGAAATATTAGCTATCTGGCTGTTAATAATGATAATAACCAACATAAAAGTAAACTTACACCATGCCCAGAATAAAGATAAAAATATCCTTACTCTATCACAATACCACGTGAACTTTCTGTTAAAATAAGTAATCAGCAAATTTTTTTAAAGAAACACTAGAACCATGGAGCAATCTATAATCGAAAATACAAAACAGACGGAGGAAAAGCAGGAATTTTAGGGAATGAAGCTATTTAGGTATATTAATTAAAAAAATGGTAATGGTTTTTAAATAAAGGCAATTTGGCTTATATATAGGGGTCAGTTGCCAAATTTGGACAATTGTCAAGAGTGAACCGGGATCATATCAATTCTATTAAATATTACAGAACAAATGTTTACGTTCAGATATAATCAATGAAATATTTTAACAAAAGAGTAATAAACCATAACGCTGTTTAAAAGCAAGCTATGTTATTATATCCTCAAAGGCATTTTTCCATAAAAATTTTATTCAGTTTTATAAAGATAAGGTTAGGGGTAAATTATTTTTATTGCAGTTGTCCAAAAGGTGCTCAGAGTGGACCACAAGCAGTTGCCTAAATTGTATTATTTAAATCTATGAGACAATTATCTGAAACCAGAGGAGCAGCTCAGAAATCAGTTATAATCACTAGTAGTCTTCATAAATTGGAAATGGAACAACCCAAAGGAAAAAGAACACTCAATAAAAGGCCACTAAAATCATAAAATGATGGTTCAAAAAGAACAATAACCAAGGCTACGTAGTTTTGTATCACGTGTCAGGAAACAAAGGGAGAAGAAGAAAGGATACAGTGCATAAAATGTCATACTTGCATTGTGTGATTGGTGTGGATTTGAGAATCAAAAAAGATTTTGCTTTAATTGTGCATAAAGAAATTGGTGGTCCGATTTGGGAAACCACAGGTCCAGTCTGGGAAACTAGTTTCATTAATTGGACGGATGTATACTTCTTTAAAATTAAGAATTAAAGAATTTTTAATCTCTTAGGTTTTATTTAATTAACTTTTTGCTACTCAAATTCTCCATTGCACTGGAAGTGGCTATAATACTCAAACCACAATTTCTGACATTTTAGTAAAGGCTCTCCGGCAAATTTCTTCGAATTATAAAAATAAAAATTATAAAATTCATAAAAACAATTTAAAAATTTTTAAAATACTAAAAAAACAAAAAAAGTATTGAAAAACTTTATGAAAAACAATAAAAAATTCTTAGGTTTTCAGTTAGTGTATCCCTCACTAGATGGAGATATGTGCGCACGCCTATAAACAAAGTTCACTTTTGAGCGTCGTTTTTTTCTATTCCATAACAAGAGAGGTAAGATATTTTAAGCCTCTTTTTTCAGACTGTGCTTCACCCTTTAAAAGGCAGTGGAAGTATACTTCCCACCTAATTCATCAATTTTTAAACGTACCAGGTAGGCTATTTTAAAGTTCTGAAAAAAATTTTCGTTGAAAGGAAATCCTAGACGTTCCAATTTCTTATCTCAAACCGTGGCAAAGTGTCTTGACTTTTAATTAATTATTAATTAATAAAATTAATTAACAAAAAATGTCATCCAATAAGCTAAATGAATTTCTTTATTGTAAATTGACCTTGATCCCAAAGTTATTTTATTATACCATTACTAGAAAAAAATGGCCCTTGAAAGGGTTAAAAGACTGTTTCGAATTTCTTCTTTGTGGATAAATGTCCTCTTTGTTACTCATGATTCTCTTCTGTTTCTCTAAGCTTCTTGGATTCTCTTCTGTTTCTCTAAGCATCTTGGATTCTCTTTGTTAGTCTCGATACTCTTTTGTTTCTCGAAGTTACTCGCGATACTCTTGTTCCTCGAAGTTACACTCAATTCCTTTTTGTTTCTCTGAAATACTAATGTATGGAAAATTGGCGCCGATGAATTAGGCAATGATTTCAAGGAAGCAAAGTTCTTTTCCGCACACTCGTTGATGAATGCTGTATCCTCTATTTCTTTCCGACTTACATTTTCTGGTAACATTTTGCGGACACACCGGACGAGCTCCTTATACCATCGACAATTCTCATACGAAATATTTTATTAATAATATAGAGAATGTGTTGTGAAGTAACTCCTCTGCGATCACTCCTGCGTATTTCACTTGTGGTCCAACTTTGCAACTCAGTAGTCGCTGAACTACAATTCTTATTTTCAATTTTGTTTCTGAAATTTCTTTTGTTACCCTTTATCTTTAAAATAAGACATTAGTTATGTTTCTAACGCATTTAGTTACCGAGATATAGAGGATCTCCCATACAACTTTTTTGGGGGCGTTTTGGCGTGTGAATCAAATTCCTTTCTGAGACCCCAATAGGAGGAACGTAGTCCTAAGTTAAAAATTACCTGCAGACAGCAGCTATAAGAAAATTAATTTATTTAAATCGTTTTACATACCTTTGTATTTTACATCGAATAGCTTTTCCGCCATAATAGAATGCTGCTCGGTTTACATTAGTACGTTTCGATATGATTAAAAATAGTACTCTTATGTAAAATTTATACTTGAAATTTGCAATAACCGCAAAAACAAAAATGTCAAAAGAATCAAAAATTGTTCTTAGTTTCAAATGATAAAAATCAGTCTAATGTAATAATGAATTTCTTCTTCCTTCAACTGACGTAGATGATTTATTATAACATTTATATCTGTGACATATTTGATATTTAAGGTCAGAAAAAATACCCATAAGAACAAAACAACAAACGAACAGAATATTGTGATCGTACATTTTTTCGTTATTATATTTGAAATTTTGCATTGACAGAACACAGCTTATTCAGAGTACAAGAATTTCAACTTGAATTCCAAGTGAGAAATACAATTCGGAAACAAAAATTCTTTAAATAGATTTCCTCGAAGTGTAAACTGCTACAAGTCCTCTCAACTTTTCAAAGTTCAAGCAGTCTGGGATTCATGGATCCTGCTTTTTGAGAGAAATACTCTCAAAAGTATACTCTCTAGTTCTGTTGGAACGTCTAGTTATAAGTCTAGAAAGTATTAAAAACGCTACTGCGCATGCTCCGCTGAAAATGCTTGCAATCGTGTAGGTCAGACGTCCACCCAATTTGTCGAACGCCGCTCCGCACAGCAAGCTGCCTGAAGCTTGACCTGCAAATTTTAAATTCAATAAAAAACAGTTTTTAAAAACGCACTTTTATTAGTGTACTAAAAATTAGAAGTGGTTTTGATTTTAATGATTTTCTACTTTTTAGTCTTTAATTAATAATTCATCATTACAAGTACAGTTAAAGTACCGTTTATGCGTCTTTTAAGGGACTGACGTAAAATGACGTATAAATGAAAAGACGTATAATCAAAATTTACTAAACAACTTTGATTATTACAAATTTAATGCTACTAATGCAAATTCATTTAAAAGTAATAATTTTAAAGTTTCTTAAGATAGTATTAGCAGACTACATAGTACTGAAAACAATAATTAAATTTTAAAATTAAACATTTATCATAAAAGTGAGAAAAATCATAACTTTATCGTATATCTTGAGCACTAATTATACATATCCTATACGATTTATATGCATGCTGGTAAGCATTTAACAGAAAAAAAATCTTTTACTGTAGTCTAACGTGCTGATTGTCTGTGAGTATTAAGTACAGCATTATTAAACGAATTAAATTCATTGAATGTTGTTTTTCAACTATTCTTTTGACAAAAGAAATAAGTTCGCAGTTTTTCAATGGAGTCCATTGCGTCTTTAAAGAAGGTGGAATAACTTCTTCGTCATCGCTTAAATTAGCATCCGACAATTTGTATTCTATTAATTCCTGAACTGTGAATAATTAGGACGTGCCTTTATCACAGTTCACATACTAGAAGGAGGAAATTTCCACATTGCAGAATGGGGAAAAACGACGTATAACCGAAGCTTTGCGCCGTATAAACGAACTACTTTATCATTACGATGAATATGAATGAATCGGGACTGTGATGAAACGACGTATAAACGGTGCTTTACTGTATTTAGTTAGTTGCGTTTCTGGGTTAGTATTTAGTTAGTTGCGTTTCTGGGTTAGTAGTTAGTTAGTTGCGTTTCTGGGTTAGTATTTGGTTAGTTGCGTTTCTGAGTTAGTATTTAGTTAGTTGCGTTTCTGGGTTAGTATTTAGTTAGTTGTGTTTCTGGGTTATCTTGTTTGCATACACACGGACAGGCATACTGATATAACTGTAACACCGACATACAAGCGTACACCAACTCAACATGTCTCTCTGTCAAAGCCACCTATTGGACACTACCCACGACCGGCAGAGACTCGGTGGATCTTGCCCAGTGAGGTTGACTCTTTGACATCTCAAAACGACATATAAAAGGTGCTTTACTGCAACGGTTCTCAACCTTTTTGGTTATGCGGATCACATGCTGTGTAAAAAATATTTTGAGGCCCACTAACTAAATATACAAGTAAACAAAATGCAAGCACATATAAAACATTTATATACAATGTGTATTATATGCACGTATATGTCAGTAAATAGACACTTTCTGTAAAACTATTAAAAATATATTTATAAGGCAAAAAACAAGTGACGACTCTTGAAGCTACCTTGACTTCGACTCTTGACTAGCATTCCGCGGCCCTTTAATATACCATCCGAGGCCCACAAGTGGGCCGCGGCCCATGGGTTGGGAACCACTGCTTTCCTGTATTATGGAATCTTGAAATAATTTTTTTTTATCAACTTCACCGCCAGATGGCGTACTGTGAATGGAATCAAAATTGAATTAAATTAATCAATTAAATGAAAATTAGGTTAAAAAATATTGAAATAGCGTATTGTCATTGAAAAAACACAAGTGTGCAAAATTTCAGATCTCTGACACATGAGGAAGTGAATGAAAAGCGATTACAAAATTCCATCTTTACAAATATGAAACAAGCCAAGTTAAATAAAAGCATATGAAAAAATCTTTTCTTCAGTAGTTGGAAAATAAGTGGTATTATGGGTTGGACCGAAGGATATGAAAAGAATGTATTTCTTGAAACGCGCAGCCGTTTAAGTATCTATCCTCTGATAATAATATTTGGACAACTGAACAGTGTTAATCTTGATAAAGATTTGGAACAACATTGGGTACAAAATTTCAAGTTAGTTTAGTTATATCATCCCGTTCTGAAGCAACACGAGAGCTACTTTGGGACCGACCTTTCATTTTGAACCGCGGTCAGATGACGAAAAGGATGATTTCTGGAAATTGTAAATTGTTTTGTAAATTTTGTTCTTCAATAAAGTTGTTCCGGCTCTGGTTTTGGTGTTCGTGCTTTATCCACCTTGTGCCATTTAAAACCGCTGCGGTGACTCTACTGTATCACCGCCACGAGAAAAACCCTAGACACCAGACATGCTTGGGGTGGGTGTTATGGAAACGGGATATTCCATTGCATTTTGGGGGTGAAGGAAAGGGCTCTATTTCATTTGGGACACATAAAACCGACGGAAGTCTCGTTTCGCTTTATACTACGGTCGAAAAGGATTTCGCACCTTACTAAGTGTGCTTAGTTCGCCAAATGTGGCTGTTGATTTTATACCCGTTTACCTCCTTTCTTCGACTCGTCTACTTGCGGCAACCCTGTCCAGGGTTTTTCTCCTGGCAGTAGGACAGTGATAGGCATAGGTATCGGGGGTACGGAGTGGCTTTGTGTCAGATGATGAGGACAACGCCTGAGCTGGCATCCACATTACCAAACTTCCACACCGCGCCAGCCGGAGGACGTCTAGTCCCCTACGTAAGATTTGATGTGCAACAGAAAATACAATGAATCTTCAGTGGAGACAGGTTTCGAGCCTGGAACCATAGGGCATTGAAACTGAGACCTTACCACTAGGCCACCGCAAACTCGTATAAATTTTCAATTTTATCTGATTGAGTACGAAGTGCTTAAGAAAACACGATGGATGAAGTAAGGGTAAATAAATATGCTTTAAATTATGATAAGCGCAACTTCGTATCTTTTATGATAGTGGGTAAAATAGATCGATTGAAAGGTGAGTGGGAAAACTATAGTTCCTGTTAGAGAGCTTCTGGTGTACTAATCGTCATCTGACAGACAGTTCTGAATTACCAAATTCGTCCCCAAATAGTCCTAGTGCAGCTTAAAAGAGGATTCTTGACTAAACTAAACAAACTCTTCTAGTGGTCTGAAGAATATTTCCCCTGAACAATAATTTTTTATAACAACCTTGTGGCACATATGTGGAGTCAATTCAGTTAGTCACCACCAGCTACCATCTAAGTGTATGTAACATTTTACGCTTTTTTGCATTTTGAACAATTTTTTTAGTTGAGAAAGTGCGTTGTATGTCGACATTTCCCTGTTATAATGCGAAAGAGTGAAAATTATCAAAGGATAGGAAACGTTTTTCAAATTTCCACTTATAAATCCTAAATTACTAAAAACATGGATTGTAAAAATTTGAGGCGAATTTTTAAAACCTATATCAGACTGTGCACTGTATTCTTTTAGGAATGTTACAGTTTTCAAATATCTCCTTAGCTTAAATTCAATAATCAAAAGTAAATTGCAACTAATTTTATTCTTAGCAGGTTTTTAGAACGTGTTTATTTTCAACCTGATGACGAACAGTACAATTGTACCAAATATACCGAAAACAGAGTATACAGAATATAAAAAGCATATGCATTCTATTATATAAAATCTGCCCACACATGCGCAGCAAACTACAGCACCTGCAGTTCTATCTTACTTTTCTAATTACGGCTTAGTTGCAACAAGGCCTAACTGAAAAAAGTTAACCAGCACGTTAGTATGCATATTTATTAACTAAATTGTAAAAATGTAAAAGTAATCTAATAAATAAGTTCAATAAAACTGATAAACATATATCCCTTTAAAAAATAACAATTTCGATAAAACTTTCTCAAATAATGCTAAAGAACATCAATGATTCCGATGTGAACGTGCAATGAAATTTAATAAATTTTAAGAACTAATAAGAAACCAAGAAATTTCGGTTAATATTCGAATTTTTGAACCAGAGTTTTTTAAACCTATGTCGGGCCACTTCTTCAAAGGGCTTTAGCGTATTTTAAAGGTCGACGGGTAGATAAAGTAGAGAAAATGCACTATCTATCGACATTTCGCTTGAATGAACAATATTAAAATAACCATTGAATATACGAAGGTAAAAACAAACAATTATTTCAAACAGCAAAAGACTGTTCGTACCTTTAGGAGCAGAAATTGCCAAACGCGCATTAGATTCGAAATTTTAAATGACAGGAGTCAATTTACATTTATCACTAGAGAAGAACTGACTCCATTACTTGAAAAGGAGAAAATACATTCTTACTTGGAAATTTTGGAATTATTTGGAAATTTTGCGATTTCATTCTTCTGTTATCTATATATTGTCCACAGAAAAGCTACTTTGAATTTCACTTCAGTTCTCTCCTGGATATTGATAGATTATCTCCGTAGGATACCGAATTTGCTCACACCCTTGTAAGAGAAGAATTACAATGACTGCTTTCATCGAACTGCTAAATATATTTCAACTTGATTTCAGGTGGGGTCATTAGAAATAATTTCTCCGAGGGATTCGTAAAAAAAAATTGTTTGATTGAAAAAAGTTAAGATAGTTCATTTTTGAAATTTCATAAATTTTTAGAATAATCGGAAATCAAAATTGTAAACAATATTCTAACTTATTTTAAATTTTTCTTAACCTGGTCTTTTATCTTATTATAATATCATATTACAATAAATCGGATTTTGAATCTCCTGCGAAAGGAAAAATAAATAAACAAATGACTGATATTTATCTTGCAAAATTACCCTCCGAACATTTCATCAACATTTTCATAACATTATCACAAAATTTCTCGCTTTTTTAAGAATCCAATCGGAAGCATTATTGGAGAAAGGTTAGATATCTAAAGATGCAGGTTGGACCATAATTTCCTTTTATTAATTTTCCTTTCCTTTCTATTCAAATTTAAAAACTAGGCATTTCGGAGATCTAGTCCAAAGAGACGTGCAATGCAGCAAAAATCATAACAAATGGAAATTGGACTGCCAATTATTTTGACTCAGCATATCAGAGATATGACCTGGCTATGACTATGCGCAAGTTAATTACATATTTTCGGTTCAAGCGTTTTGTTTGATTTGCTTCATGCAAGTAAGCAGCTTTTCATAACCGCAGAAGAGAATATTCAGCGTGTACATGTAAGTGTGCAACAACTTACAACTTCATCATCATTACGAAAGAGCTTTATTAGGCGGTATGTAATCACCTTAGTGGTGGAAATATAGGGCAACAAGACTGGTAAAATATCAGGGGCCACTGGTCATTGAGTGATCCGATCCGACCCTATTAAGACAAGATTTTTTACGATATCTCCACGATGTTGCCACGATATTATGAATGCCACCCAACAGCGTAAAAAATATCGTATGATCGTACCGCAATTTGTGCTAATAGTGCTTAGCTTATATCGGCATATAGACAATTCCACTATTGTACAATCAAGGGCAGAAAAATAGGTCATATTCTAAACACTTATAAATGGCAAGAGCATACAGTCTAGTTACGCCACTGAGTCATCCCCCATCCAGTAATATACAACACTAGTGTAACAGTAAATCTCAACATTATAAATCTTCAATATGTCTAGTGGTGGAAATGTAGGGCTACGGGACTGACAAAATACCAGGGGCCACAGGTCATTGGGTGATACTATACAACCCTATCAGGGTTGTATAGTATCACCCAATGACTAATCATCACAACTATCTATCACTATTCTATAACTATCTATCACATTCTAAATCTGAAAGGAAAGAAAATTAACAGCGACAAAAATCATTGATGTTTCAAATCATATAGAAAATTTTGGAACACCCTGCATTAAAGCATATCTAAACGATTTTATCAGGACTTACCCATCCCGTCGATGAGTCCACCGAAAATTCCGAACATTGTGCCTTCAACTCCTTCAGGTGCGTTCACAGAAACAAAATTTGTCATTGCTGCTTGGAATATGGCAAACGTAAATCCGTGAGTGGTAGCAATCAGCAGCGCCCACCATGGATTCGTGATGATGGAATAGCATCCGAAGCGAAGGGCGTAAGCGGCGAAGGAGCCTATGAGGCAATTGAAGGATCCGAATTTCTTGACGAACCAGCCAGAGATTATAAAAAATGGCATTTCAGCTACCAAGCACTGGATGATAATCGTCCACCCCAGCAGGCTCTGGCTGGCACCGAGATCTTGCAGGTACCACAGTTCGTAATAAGCGATGGCCGCTGTCAAAGATCCAATCAGAACGGAACCGACGGCGAAAAGCACTACTGCGCTGGAATGGAACACTTTTCTCACATCTTTGTATATGTTTGTGGACAGTTTCAGTTCTTTGTTTAGCGGCATCTTGGAAAGGATGAAAGTGTCTGTCAGCATCAGGCATAACATGAGGTAGAATCCTGGAGAATAATCCTTACCCGAGCTATCTCCAGTTGCAAGATCACTCAAGTAACCACTTAGAAGGCATGATAAGGACCATCCGATAGTTCCGAACAATCTTTGACGTCCGTACAGATGTCTTTGTTCACCTAAAACTTCGTAGCAAGCTACGTCCGATAAGGAATTTATATTTCCAGAAGCTAATCCTGCTATTATAACTATACACGCAAAAGCCCAAAACTGGTATGTCTCGTATTCATTTGCTGACGTGCTGACTTGAATTTTACAAAGATGAACGTCGGGTTCACATTTCAGATGTAAAATATGAGACTGATTTAAATTTGTGAAGTTTGCAATTTTTGGCTCTTTTGAATGCAGATGCATGGCAAAAGTAGCGTTCAGTTTATTGCTGATGCTTACGATATGGAGATCAATATTTTGAAAACTGTCTAACTGAATTTCATCTTTGTCCCAAGTTTTGGAGGTGTTTCCCACCTGAATGATGTTGCAGTTTATTTCGGAATTTCCCGCCATTCCTTTGACGCATACATCGTCGAATGAAACTGGCAGGGGAACAAGGATAGCTTGAGAACTATTCGTTAACTGAAGTCTCATATGTACGGGTTCTTGTGTCCTTTCTTTAATGGGAGGTAACAGGAGCAGACTCAAAGTACTGAACGCATTCACAAGAACGAGGCAGATCAGAAATACCCTAATGTTTCTGAAGTAATCCACCATTGAACCTATAAGTGGTTTGCATAAGAGCGTTAGTCCCATCAGTGTTGTGTTAGTGAATCCAACGGCAGTCGCACTGATATTGAGGCCTTTACCGATTAAGGACTGAAACGGCTTGACTCCTCCATAGCCTGTAAAATTCAAATATAATTCACGTGAGAAAATGTTTGACAACAAATTAATTCATAATAATATCAACTACAATAAAATATCCCATGTTGGGTATAAAACAGGCCAATGGCGAATCCAGGGGGTGGCTATCGGGCTGCAGCCCCCCAGAGCTTGACCTGAATTTTTTATTTTATTTCAAATCACTACAGCTGTTTTTTTTTTCTTAATTTCCTTTTAAAAAAAGTTAAAATATTTCTTCCTGGTTCTTGACAGGCTCGAAAGTTTTCCCACTTTTGTACTCATTCCACTCGCATTCGCAGCGTTGACACGGTCAAAAACCTGTTTTTGCTGGTTATTTTATTGTGTTTTTTGTAAAATTATCGAAGGTATTGTAGTGCTCTTTATGATTTTTATTATCAAGTGAGTGAAGTCTATAAAGGTAAACTGTTTTGGTTTACATAAGCCATAATATTTGACATTCGTCACGACGATACAAAACATTTTGTACTTCAGCCCCCTCCCCCACAACGCAAATCCTGGATTCGACACTGGAACAGGCGATTGCAAAAGTACGTGGGTAACTTCGTCCGTTCTATTTTAATTTTGAATGCAGATTTTGATTTTTACACCATAGTTGTTTTGTCAGCAAATGATTTATTATGCAATTATAATTCTCGAAAATTCTGGACACTTTCAAAAGAATTTTAATAATCACTTAGAAGTAAAATATTTTTTTAGTTCCGGGGTTTTAATTAGATACATTAATAAATTTAAACTTTATTACTACTTTAATTTTTAAAAATATTTCTCAATAATTTTAATTACGAATTTTAAAGTAAGAAATATTTTTCAATAAAATGATAAAATCAGTGGTACTTAAATAATCTGCAAAATTAACTGTTT
Source organism: Araneus ventricosus (assembly GCA_013235015.1). Taxonomy (NCBI): domain Eukaryota; kingdom Metazoa; phylum Arthropoda; class Arachnida; order Araneae; family Araneidae; genus Araneus; species Araneus ventricosus. The sequence continues at coordinate 907,065 of BGPR01000195.1, forward strand.
GAAGTTTTAAAACAAATCTTTCATGGATAAAGTTCATACTTCAATCCTATAAATTTTTGCATGACAATTTAGTTATACAAGCCATTTAAAAATATGGATATGAACTACAAAGCTTAAGCATTATGCGTGAATTCCCATCTAATTTGTTCATTATTGTGTTAATAACAATAATAAATTGATTTAAAGATAATTCAAAGATAAGATTGCGACAAGAGTTTTACTAAAACCTATTCATCAGGAAAATGCTCATTTCTCTGGCTGCACTAGCACATAACTTTTCCATGATGATTTAGTGACTCTTCAAATTATTTTAGAATTCTGGAGCATATTTAACAATTTGAGTAAGAATAATGCTTTAAAGTTGCTTTTTTAAACCGTTCTAATGGATTTTATATTATTATTTCTAAAGAAATCTTTTCAATTAAATGTATGCATATATTTTGGAAGGAATAGGACAAGCTCCATTTTGATTGTTATGAGTAAAAGATGATTTAGTGGTTTTAATTTTGTAAATTTATTACAAAATTCGTAAAAACTCATTCTTAGATAAAAAAAAATCAATTTATTAAGACAAGAGCATTGATTCCTCATTTCTTCATCAGTATTAGAAGTAGCAGGCGATAAAAGTTTAAAATTTATAGATTTGGCACACTCTATTCTTACAAAATTAACCATTCATACACAGTTATTTAACTTTTTTATGTTTGGAAAGATGGAATTTTATAAAAAAAATTGTTGACTGGAGTTTCCAAACACTTGTGTGCTTTCGACGGCAATACACTATTTTTATACTTGAAGAATTTCATTGTTAGTTACAAAGTCAGTACAAAACGGATCCTCCTCGTGGCGGATTTCAGAAAAAATTTACTCCAAGATTAAATAATTATAATAACGAATCACAAATTAAAGAATAAATGAAGAAAATAATTAAATGAAAAAATTCCTTTTTATGCTAGTAAAATGCTTGTATGCTAATGAAAATTAAAACAGTTTTTAGTAAATTAATTAAACTGGTTTTATTAAATTTATTCTCCTAAGGTATAGAGAAATATTTCGGATATTTTGCATCCATTTGCGAAATCTAATTACGGAAAGAACGTTTGACGTTTAGAGCATTTTATTTATATATAAGCTTTCGAACTCACCTGCGAACAAGACGAGGAAATGAAGTTTGACGGGCAGCAGTTTCTTGCTTACGTGGTAAAACTTCTTTTTCTGATCCATTTTGTCACTTAGGTACGCATTATGGATCGAAAGAATAAAATTATAAATGCAAATTTACAGTTTTTGTCACACACTCAACAGCTGACGGGTTTTCAAACGTGCGATTCTTTCAAGCAACGATTTGGACGTTCTTCCTAACTAAGATAATTGCGTTCTAAGCAATCTTCTTTATTTTATCTTTATTCGTCAGGTCATTCCGTTAGCGGCTTTCTTCGATCGTCACCATTGAATGTGTCACTGCGGATAATTTGTTTCTTGGAAAAAAAGAAGGATGATGAGAAACAGTCGCACAAATCTTCATCTCAGTCAATTAAGTGTACAATGAGTTCATGTTTGGACTATGAGCGAGCTTGAGAATGATGCAACCAATGGCGGTTCGTTGGGTTAGAAATTAGAATTAGATATCTTCTAAAGTTAAAATACAGTGGCGGCTCGTCAGCTCAGAAACAGGCAGTGCTGCAAAAGTTTTATAGACCTAAGTTGTAGGAAATTTTGCGCTGATTATTTTGGTATTTAATGATGATATACCAAAAATTGATAGTTTTTGAGTTATAAGCAAAAAAAAAAAAAAAATGGAGAAAACATTTTTTAATGTTTTTTGGCTATAACTAAAATTCCAACAAAAATTATCGGTGGAAAACCTGAGAGTCATAATCAGTGCCCGAAAAAACATAAAGAAGCAAAAAATTACAACTCCTCTAGAATTGGATTTAAAAAAAGACTGAACTACTGAGAAAAAGCGAAAAAGAGCCAAATGAGGAAGTCGCGCCAAATTAGAGCTGAAAAAAATGCAGCCCAAATGAATGCAATTTCAAGCAGAGAAAGGGTTGCTTTTCTCCCGCTTCGCGATGCTCTTTGCGTTAATATTGGATCCGTAGGTGGTGAAAAACTTGATGCATCTCTAGTCTGTCTCTCTCTTAATTCTTGATTCATTTTCCTTCTTCTTTTTAGATTTTTTTATTACTTTTGTGCCATTTTCGTTGATCACTGAATTCTCAAAGTGGAAATTAAGCCAATTAGAATAGGAACGAAAATACAATCTTTTAAAATAATTTCAGGGGGAGGGGGACTGCAGCTTTTAAGGACGAGCCGCCACTGTGCATACATCCATAAAATAAAACTTCTGTCTCTTTATTATTTCCTACTATACTGAGTACATAAAGAAAAAGTATTTTAATCCTCAATAAATTTGACCTCGAGATGCCAAAGATCTCCCGTAGTCACAAAAAGCATTTTTGGAACTATCTCTGTCTGTTAACATGCTAACTCAAAAACGCACTAGCTAGATGGGTGAAATTTGGTATGTCGTCTTTACATCTTCTTTGTCGGCGTCGCACGTCATACGTTTGGCCTTTTTGTGCCCGGACGGTCGGCGTCGCATCTCATGCGACGAAGAAAAAAATTGCATCGCTGAAAGTGAATTCGTCTCTACTTATTTTTTTTTTGACAATATAAGCAATAAAATAATCGGAAATAAATGATTTCAATGTGGTTTTTACCCTCTGATGGAGAAGAAAGATTATAAAGCTGTTTTCGTGGTAAGCTTGTTAAACCATTTTAAAAAAGACATTTTACATATCATATATAATTCTTTTCATGCAGATATTAATCTTAAATACCTCAAAACAATAGATTTGAAAAATATATTATCAAAGAGTATCTTGTTTTAATTTCAAATTTGGGTGCAATTCAGCGAAAACTGGAGATCAGATAGCGGGATTAATTCACATATATGACCACGAGTAAGTCAAACAAAAACTGTTTACTGACAAAAATATTTTGCATTTTCGAATTCAGGGGAGAACATAAATTAATTTTCAGCAATAAAAAACGCTTTTTTAGGGTCGGAAATTCGAAAACAATCCGATCAATAAAGGGTTAATATTGAAATTGTAGATTCAACTGTTTTCTATTCGTTTTACTTGATTGCATTAGCCGTTGAATTCTGTGAGTACGGCTTTTTACATCACACAATTCACAGAAATATTGGCAGTTTTAAAACAATGTCATGCTAATTAAGGCGAGAGTTAAAATTCTGCTTAAAGTTAATGTCCAAAGCATGCAATTTTTTTTTTCATAACGGTAATACTGATTAGAGGATTATTACAGGACGCGGGTGAAAGATTTTATGAAATAATAAAATTGTTTTGAATTTCCTTGCATCTATAAGCAGGAACGGCGCTAGAGTTTGCCCGACAGGGGGCATGACCTGCTGTACGGGGGGGGGGACGAGTGTAATGAAATTGGTCTCAAACTTTCGCCAGATTACTATTTATCAACTAGAGTTGAATACCCCGTGCAAAAATTTTCCCAGACGGGATACAAAATTTTTCCTCGACGGAGGGGCCCTGGCACAACCGGTCCCCCCCTCTTGCGCCACTCCTGTCTATAAGGCTAGGCTTGTAAGAAAAAAAATTAAAGGTTACAAAAAAAACACTTCGGCAAGCTATTTTGGCACGTTCCTCGTGTTCGTGGTAGGTTCGAAGAAAAAAAAGTTTATAATTTCTTCGTGATTGGTTTGTAATTAACTGGCCAGTAATGTTAAAAACCGGCAAATGCCGGTAGAAAAAAAACAGTACAAAACCCGGCAAAAGCTCCTTCAATCTATATTGGAAAACGAAAACTCCGTACAATCAAAAAAGTTTGCATTCACGAACTGCACATCTCATCATTTGTTCCGTGCTGCCATCTATATGAGAGTATGTGAAACAAACGTCACGCATATAAAAAAATTCATTATTATTACTTTGATTAACTTTTGGATACAAAAAAGGAAATGCATGTTAAACATTATGAATTTACTACATTGTTCGTTAAGGGTAGTTTTATGCTAATCTACCATATCATGGACATAGTGAATAATAAATTTAATAAAAACGACATTGGATGTGGCTTGAGTCGGTGGCCTGCTATACACACGGTGCAATTTAGTTTAATTAAACTTTATTTTTCGAAACGGAGAGAGCTTAAATCGGAATTACAGAGAGAGCAAAAATTTGAATGTGGTCAGCAGACGAGGATGATACCTGCGCAGCTATCTCCTTCTCCAAACTTCCACGCCAAGCTAATGGTGTAGTCGGAAATTAAGCAGTACCTGAATGTTCTAACCTGGGTGACAAAAATCACACTGTTTATAAGGAGATTAAAAATTTTTTTCAAATTTTTTGTGAAAAAAACAGCGCTGGAACGGCGTTATGTGTGTGTAGCATAAAGCTGGTTTGACATCAGGCTTGCCATGTATACCCGGTATGCCGTGTATACTTGCCCGTACACTCGACAGATCGTTGGTGGAATCAGGTTTTGAGTCTGGGATCCTTCAGTCTTGGACCGAGACCTCATCACTAGGCTACTGCGTCCAATTATTGAAAGGAAATTCGTGTCAAAGGAATTCGGGATTAAAGCTGAAAGTGGAGAAAAACTTTTTAAAAAAATTTCACAAATTTGAATTGTTTAAATGATTCTTAATTATAATTTCGTTATCCAGGAGGGAAAATATTAGAAATTGTAGTGTTTTTGTGTTCACAAATAATCGATATCTTTTCTGGAAACTTTATAACTCAATTGCAATACATATTTCATGCAGGGTGTCTCTTCCAATCGTGGCCCAGTAGCTATTTTCTAAACCGTTAGATAGGGATATGCTTCCAGTTAGAAAAATGCTACACAAAGATTGTATTTTATGTCGATTGAGTCAATAAATAAATGTGCTGATGAAAAATTACGAAGTCTCAAATTTTAAACATTCTCCTCCCCCTCAGTCATATTTGTCACATTTAGTAAAATATTCTTGAAGCACACAAGCATTTAGAAAAAAAGTCCCACTCTTCTGTGACTAAAGCTGATTGAGTTATGGAGCTTTGAACACTGCTGTTTTAGACGATTTTTGACCATTTCAATGACCGGCTCGAAGAAGATCCTCCAATCAACGCGCAACACTTGCTCGACGCGGAAATTATGAAATTAGAAGCTACATAACTCGGTCAGTTTTATTCGCTAAAGAGTGGAATTTTTTTGTTGTTTAATATGTTAGAGTGCCAAGAAGATTTTACAAAACATGACGAACAGAATCGGGCACTGCAGAAAAATTTAGATGTTGTAGCTTTTTCAGAAGTACATTTATTGACTGAAACATCCTAAAATATACAGTGAAACCTCTCTGAGCGGCCACCCCTACGTTCCGAGAAAAATTGGCCGCTCAGAGGGGTAGCCGCTCTAAAGGGTTTTCGTCATAATTACAAAATAATTGCTATAATACATAATATAAACAAGCCTGGCACATATTTCTTATTTAAAATGAAGTTTGAGACTTATCTAAAGAGAAAATAGTACTTTATTTAATAAGTTTTTACATTTTTTGAAAAAAGGATACAATTTGTGACTGTTTTAAGTTTTTACCCTTCTCGGAGAAAAACCATTTTTTCAAGTTCGTTTCTCGGTTTAAAAACTAAATCTCTAACCGATGCGTTTGTTAAATGGGATGGGCGAACCCACCCGGCGGCCGTTCAGAGGAGTTGGGTGGCCGTTGCTAGGGGTTATTTTGACATTAGGTCTATGGGCCCAAAAATCCGTGCCACGAAAAATTGGCCGTTAAGAGGGGTGGCCGTTATGCAGGGGTGGCCGTTCGAAGAGGTTACACTGTAACTCTTTAGGTCTTTTAAACAATTTCCAATTGGAAGTACAGGTGGGTGACAAAATAATATGAACACTTTGTGAATTGCACCCTTTCTCGAATACCCTCGAAAGGCTGGATGGATTTTCTTTGAACTTTGACCAAATAAGGAATAGGATTGAACTCACATTTTACATTGAAGATTAGGTGATGGGAGCATTTAAGGTCCCGATTAGAAATTGATGAAGAAGGAAATGATTTGTGCCCAATCCCGTTTCACAGAAAGCTAATAATGATTTGCGACTTTCATCAATGGTGATGTTTGAGGTGCGCGATACTCACATACATTTTCGCAAAAATAGCAGGTTTATTTGAGAAAATATAAAGGTTTTCCTAAAAAATCCCGAGTTTCTCTGCATGTTTTTATAATATGCAGTGTTTTCAACCGAATGATACGAAACTTACAAAATACGCGACAATGTATCAGACAAGCATTATATCAAAATTTGAAGTAAATGCTCTGAATATTAGAAGAAATATGAGTATTTGTAGTAAATAATTTTTAACTGCGCATGTACGAAACAATTTTTTTCTTTCATAATTTCGAAGCCAGATATATAGGACATCTCATATAAAAAATCCATTTGAATACTTTTAAGATTCAGAAAAATACATGCAATGCGGCAAGCTGAATTTTCTAAGAGAAGCTAAATAATGAGGGTTTTTCCGCAAATTAATATTTTTCGAAATTGAATCATCGATATATAGAATTGCCCAATTTACTGCAGTTTAAATTATGCACTTAGTTTATAAGTATACATGGGTATTCAAAATATTTTATTTTTATAAGTTCAATATAACTGGTAATTAGAGTATAATGCTTCTTTATTTTTTTATTTCAAGTTGTTTAAAACGGTACAAATTGAAAAAAAAAACACTTTTCAAGAAAAAATGACATATAATTGTGAATAAAAAATTAAAGACAGATACTCTTAAAATTCGTGGAAATGCACGAAATTCCGACAAATCATTTTGACACTTAATTAACTAAAAAACAAACTCTGATTGGGAAATGTCCACCAAACTATTACGTAAATCTTGCCTCCGATTTACAGAGAAAGTCTTTTCGGCGACATTTGTAGATAGGAAACTGTTCGACACTACATTTTAAAGTTGAAGTCCGCTTTTAAGTTTCGGGATTTTGTGAAGAGAAACTTCTTGCAAGTTCCTTGAAGAAGACGCCATGCGCCTGGGAAGTTTCTCACGTTTACTACTGTGCATTTCTGTTTTTTATCTTCTTAAGGGAGCCCAAACTGTCTTCGAAATTATCGAATGTATTGGATGTCGTAAGTACTCTTCACCATTTTTCTTTATTGAAATCCTTATACAAAGCGTTTAGAGTTGAAGTATACCATTTCAAACCACAATTGACAAAACCTCAGCAAATGTGTTCTTCTCTCGACTTACTCGCATACTTCCCCAATATGGCATATTTGGCATTTATTTTCGTTGCGTAATGAAGCGAATAGAATATGCATTTTGGAACATTAACCTATTGGCTCCAAAAGTTGACCACTCATGTACTATTTTAGTGTGAAGATAGCATTCTAAAATTCTTGTATCTATCGTTTTGCATTTTCGCATTTAATTTCGTTGCATAGTGAAGAGAATGGAATATGCATTTTAGAACATTAACGTATTCCATTGACCTATTGGTTCCAAAATTTGACACTCATGTTTTATTTTAGTGTGAAAATAACATTCTAAAATTCATTCATCTATCGATTTGCGTTTTCGAGTCATTAAGCTCACATACACATGAATACACAAAACAACAGATAGAAACACAGTTGCCATTCTGATCATAAAAATAGATGTTAACTTTCATCCATCTAGCTTATTACGATTTTGAGCGATTATGTTCCAATGTACATGGGCGGAAGAAAGATGATCTGTCCAGCGACGGATTTGTTTTTCCAAAATTTTCGTAAATCTACAAGTTGGGAGTTGTGACCACATATGAACCACGCGTTTTTGAGTTATCGTGTTTAGAGACAGAATTTCCAAAATTTTGTTTTTCGCACTTTGAGGTCTCAAATGTGTAGATTCATTGAAATCTCGTTGTCGAATTTTTAACCATTACAATACTTTCTCTTTGTATACTTCGAAAAAGTAAAACCCGGGCATTTTTACCAGTTATTTATTTTCTTTTTGTCTTCTTTTTCTTCCGTGTCATTTGATAACCAATGTTCTAAAATGTATACCCCGATATTTGATGTTCTCTTGACTGCCCTTTTGTTCTTTACAGTGTTCTGAACGGGCCGACTTTAATTTTCACTATCCTATGTTTAACCCTCTGTTAGTTGCAATATGTGATAGATAGTCTGCATTCTACATCTATAAGCTGTTTTCAAAGCATTGTAATTTGAATTTTTCTGACAGAAAAATTCAAATTACAATGCTTTAAAAACAACTTTCGCATTAGGACTAAGTATGATATTACAGTTATAAAGGAAAAATCATCAAAACCGGATGAACATATCATAGAATATATTTAAAATCGTGGGAAAGCAGAATTTTGCGGTTATCAAAATTCAAAGCCTGAATATCAGCGTAACAAAAACTGAAGACATCTGAAAAGTTCTTTTAATCAATTTACGCTTTTCTTTCTTAATTGCAAAGCCATTTTTAATTGAAAAATTAACCAAAGTTTTCCAAACAAATTTATTTATCTATATTTCCAGAACTTAATTATCAATTAATAGATTAATGCGGTTAAATTTTAGTTCCATATGAATGATGTAGTCTGGTAGTTAATTTTGAAAAAAATGATTTCAATATCCCATAATATTTGCAATGATGAATTATAAATTTAATAACAAAAGGTAAAAAATAATTAAAATAAATTTAAATTTATATTTTTTAGCACACTAATAATATCACATTTTTTTAAAAAATAGTTTTTATTAAGATTATACCGCCTATGCGCCTAAAAAATTTTCATCCACAGATAAAAGCATAGAATTGATGTTTTCAGTCGAAAAAACAAGACGCGTATAATTTTAAATAGCCTGTGAGATGTAGGAAGCAATGTATGGTAGTCATTAATGATTGTCTGAAAACACTAAAAATCGTAATAAAAGTTAAGAAGCAAATCAGATTAATATAATCAATCCGTAACTTACTTCGAGCATCCATCTGAAGCCATTGGCGTAGCGAAGATAAGTGACACCCTGGGCATAATTTGATTATTTTGTCCCAAGACATCATCATCATTGGCTTAGCAAGTGTAACTGGCGGCCAGGGTATTGTAATAATTTTTATCCCCGCCGTCATATTTGACTGTAAAAACTGGCATATATGCACTAATGTTTTCTTTTCCATGGTGTACCTGGGCTTCTATAACAGGAGTGGCGTTAGAGTCTGCCGGATGGGGGACACGGTCTGCCCAATACGGGGGCAATACCTGCTGTACGGAAGGAAAATTTTTAATGAAATTGGTCTCAAATTTTAGCCAGAGAGATTTATTTATCTACTAGTTGAATACCCCGTTTCGTGAAGGGGGTACTACAAAAATTATACCCGACGGGGGACCATGGCCTCCTCGGTCACCTCACTGGCGCCACTCCTATTCTACACACCACTTGCACCCGTGGTCTCTACGCCACTGTCTGAAGCTAAATGTCTGTCTGTTTATGCTAAAATTTAAAGATGCAGACTTTTGAGTTTCTGCTCTCTGTTTCAGGCTCAGACCAGCAGATCATCGAGAGTTACTTCAGATGTCACGTGATGTTGCCATTTCGAGTGAGTATCCTATCGAAAAATAATGGAGAATCCATTTTTGGAATTCAATGTTTTTTATTTAATTTCAGGCGATGATCTCGGTAATATTATTATGAACAAGCATCATATTGTTTAGTGTAGATGGTTGGTGGCATCCACAGATAGCGAAGGCAACTAATTAAGTAATGTAACGTCTTCGGAAAACATTACAAATGGAAGCGGAGGTTCAGGTTTGTTATAATTCGCTTGTGGCATATAGAGCAGTATTTTAAACGAGCTGGGCTATTCTCTCCACTTTTTTTTCGTTTACTAAATCAGTACGACGAGTTTTGTGTTTCGGGGCTCCGTTAATCCGAACCCCTCTTGTCTGTATATCCGGTCAATCCGAACGGAATTTTACGATGGGATATTTTGTTTTGCTAATCGTACATAAGTTCATAGGTTAAAAACATATGTCTACGCATACAATAGTATTAAAACCAAAATTAAGCTGTAGTTAAAGTTGTATGTATTTATGAATAAAAATTTCGATTTTTATAATTCTATCCATTTAAAATTTGTATTACGAGCATTTTAAGGCAAATTCCGTTTAATCTGGATTTTCGGAGATGCAGAAAGGGTCTGTTCCCATCTCGTCCGAATTCGCGGGATTATACTGTATAATGAAGAAAACCGAATATGCATTTTTGACATATCAGTTTGACAGATTGGTTCTGCAAATCGATACAGATCTGCACCTTTTATAACAAGACCACATAAGAAATTTCATTAGTTTATATGAATAAATTTGTTGCTGAAGATTAGATGAATGAAGACTTTACATTTTTGAGTTATCGGGTTCTCATTCAAACGAATAGACATGCCGATAGATGATTAAGATCCTGAAAGGATTGACCCAATAACCGGTTTTCGGGGTTTTTTGTAATAAAAAACAAACGCCGTTTGTAGACAAATTTTTTTTTTATTAGTATTGCTTCTACAGGAAATCAATCCATTGACTAATACTTATCTGTTCATAAAGACTCTTTCAGTAATCCGCCAACCAACAGACGTCTCGAGGAAGTGGTTGTCGCTGATTGACCTAAGATGAAGACATTCAAAGGTTCCTAACTTGTAAATTTTAGTGTATTTGAGCCTATCTTCAGATCCAGTTTTTCTAACCGGTTTTTGGATTTTTTTTTTTAAAAAAATGCCGGTTATAACCGGGACAAAAAAATAACCGAAAACCGGTTAACCGGAACAAAAACACCGGTTTTCGGTTAAAATCGGTAGGTTTTTCCCATTCCTAATGCGTAAAGGTTAGCTGTTATCAGCGTCATACCGGATGAGGAATCAATAGCTCAGGCATAAGTACAATTCTCATTATAAATCCATATTTTAAATTTCACCCACCTCGTTTTTTGCGTGTCTGAAATATCGTGCTCGCATGCACACAAACAATGGAAATCAAGATCATACAAAAGAAAGCCAAAAAAATTAAATAAATAAAAATAAACTCAGAGTACCCTATTAATGTGTATATTAGTCTTTTTCAGCAAGGACCACTGGTACACAACTGTCAGTCCCGGAGATTATGGACCCTGAGTCCACGCGCTCCGTTGAACCCCAATCATCCCTGGTGTGAAACTCAGAGTTAAACGAAAATAACCAAAAACAAAGAAGGAATCCATTGTAGTCCACTTTTTCAAGGGTTTGGTTATTTTCGTTTAACTCTGAGTTTATTTATATTTATTTATTTATTTTTTTTGGGGGGGGGGCTTTCTTCTGTATGATCTTGATTTCCATTGTTTTGTGTTTTCTGTTTTACTGTTGCAATTGCGCGCTATTTAAACATTGTACTCATTTGTTTCTAATTTTTGTAAATTTTACTCTATAAAATGTATTGTTTATAAATAAAAATAATTTTAGTTTTTTTATGTTGTTCTAGTATAATTTTTAGTTTGATTCTTTGTTAAATTTATTCTATTTTTTCTGTTGATTGATTTTAAACAAGCAAACAGGATTCCAGTTTACGGATTTCGTCCAAAATCTGACAGAAATCTACAGTTCTAGTTTAAAAGACACATACCAAATTTCATCCTTGTACTTTAATCCATTTTTGATTTTTCGTGTTTACAGACAGATAGACATAATTTCGAAAATAGGAAGTCGAGACCTTTCGGAAAGGTCTCAACTTCGGGGCTGGAGGATTCCAGGCACGAAAATCGATTCCATTGGAGATCCACGGCGTATAGGACCTGTTGCACGCTGAGTCATATGTAGGGGGACGAATATCAAAATCTCGCTGGTATGTTGCGGAAGTCTGGAGAGGGGGTGGTCATCTCAGGAGTCGTCCTCGTCATCTGACCACGGCACAAAACGGCGAGGTCCGTCCCAAATTAGCTTCCATTTAAAATGGGAAGTTAATATATATAACATCACTTGATGCCCTCGTGTCTAGAATCATTATGATACTTTAAAATCATTTTAGGTGGACATGGAGTTGAAGCAGGAGCTACAAGAGAATTTAATTAATAACGAAAGAAAAAATTAATAATAAAATAGAAAGTTAACTAATAAAAGAAGAGAAAAAATAAACATAAAGTTCTTTATAATAGTTTTTATAAAAGATCCATGGCATTACCACAAAGGATAGTAAAATAGTAAGGAAGTAATATTAGTTAATAGGTTAGGTAGGTAGTTAGTATAACTAAACTAAATACAAAAATAGCTGTTACGGACTCAAAGACTTCCAAAACGTAAAGATTCATCAAAATAAGGATGTCGAATTTTTTGGCGAATATAATACTTTCTCTTTGCATATTTCCTATACTAGGATGTAAAAGAAAATATCCTGTCTCCGCCAAAGCCAATTCTGATTACTTCCATCCTGCTGTTATCTATTTGTATTAAAGTGCACGTTAAAGTCACCAAAAAAATGTTTACGCAAATTTTTATTTTCATTATCAGTCAAACGGTGCCAATCTTACAGAATGAGAATTTAATTAAAATTAAAGGATAAATTCATAAATAAATTCCGAAAATATTAAAATAGTGCATTGTCATCTGGAACACACATGTGTGCAACATTTCAAAATACTAGCATACTAGGATGTTGGTGTAAAATCGATTACAAGATTCCATCTTGTAAACAAGCTAAAACAAGTCAAATAAATAAACAGTCACAATTGATAAAGTATAGCAAAATTAATTTAGCCACAGAAAGGATTAAATTTTGACTTTTGTCATTCCTTTCTACAGAAAATTTGTCCAATTTTAGAACTACAAATGGCGTGTGGTCTCCGAAGAGTTCGCCATTTTGGTTCTTTTCCATTTTTCTTCCATTTTGATTAATTTTTAATTTCTAATTTTTCTTAATTGTTTCAATTATTAGAGAATTTTTGTTATTTAATACTATAGTTTTTTGTTGTATTATATTTAGGAAAATTTTGTTGCTGCAATTCATTTAATGCTGCTGCATTGAGCGCGCAAAAAGATGTATTGTTATCATTATTGTATTGCTTATTTTTTCTGTTTCTTTTATTTATTTTTCTTTTTAATTCAAATTTATGCTTTTTCTTTTATTCAAATAAACAAAAACAGCTTTTAAAAACATACTTTAATTTGCTCCCTAAAAAACAGATTTTTTAAAAAATTTTCATTGTTTTGTGCTTTTAAATCTTAAATTTATAGTTCATTATTATAAATGTTATAAAACCTCGAAATAAAAGCTTTCTCAAATTTACTTACCAGGTGGCACCAGATTTTTTGCATTGAATCAAAAGTTAATTAACCTTTAAAGACGCAATGTTTTAAAAATTGATTTTAAAAGGTTTTTTGACTTTCATTTCTTATTAATGTTATGTTAGAAATACTTTTAAAAATCCCTTTTTGTTTTAAGTATGGTTTACCGCTAATAAAACAGCTTGTTACCAATCGTCAACACTGGGCCATAGTTGAGAAATGAATTTCATTGATAAATTTCTATAATACTAAACACAGAAAAAGTTTAAGAAATAATCATAAGGATAAGGAATTTTCTTCAACATTGTAGAATAAAGTATAAGGTGTTCTCAAGCGTACAAACAAAGCAAAAAAAGATGCAGCCGCAAGTGAAAAACACTTTTTTTTTAAATTTTCTAATCAGCACTCATGCTGCCATCTATATGTCGTAAATTGATTTAATAACATTTTCAGTATGTATCCTCTTGGATGCAACAGGCATTATAGCTTCAGCCTTATTCTCAATATTTTAGAAGACAAAATTGGGTATGTTGCTAAAGGCAACACTGGGCATTTAAAGGTTAAATCAATCGATTAACTAATATTTAAGTTCTTAAAATATTAAAATAGTGTATTGTCATCCAGAACAGAAAAGTGCACAAAATTTAAAAATCTAGTCTATGCATGTAAAGTATTCCATCTTTACAAACAAGAAACAAGTCATGTTGTATAAAATTATATAACAAAATAATGTAAAAATAGTCTCATGACTGGTTGGATTTTAGATGAGTTTTGTTCTTCTGCGTCTTTTATGTTTTAATTGTAGCATTATCCATATTCTAACCTATTAAATGTTTCTATTCGACTTTTAATTCTAGGTCAAACGCAAAGGAGAGCAATGCATAAGGAATGTAACCCAAACTTCCAATCTGAAGGAACAGTGGATGAAAATTTGCAGCTCGAAAGACCTCTTTTATTTGGTAAGCAGTTAACACTACTGGTCACGAATTTGCCACACTTTCACTCGCCGTAATAATAAACATAAACACTGCACTTTATAAGAAATAGTAAAAATATATATACAATTTAAGTGAATATACAGGATTTAAGAACTGTATCCCTGTCCAGCAAATTTATAGAATTGGCTATATTTCTGAAACTGAGAATGATGGTTTTTTCACTAGCCACAATTCATTATGATTATCATCTATTCAAATTAATGATCGTTTTACTCTTATTTATTCGATAACATTTCATTTCTTCAATAAAAGATTAGAAATTGGATAAGATGGTTCCTAAATACGCCTACAAATTATACATACATTTACCTTTGTCGTCGCTTAACAAACAACAACACCTATCTCAACGTTTGAAAAAGGGAGAAGAAAACTGAATTTCTTGAACCCAATAGCGAATATTTCTGAATTTTTTTATACGTCTGGTATAAACATGGGACCGTATATTCCTACCAGTTGTTAAAAGAATTCAGAAATATTCACTATTGGTTGAGAAGAAGTCAGTTTTGTTCTTCTTTGAAAATTTGAAAAATTGAGATAGGTGGTGTTGCTTGTTAAGCGAAGTTATATTCAACTCACTGATGCAATAATTCTTCCATCTGCATTCGCTTCCTTACTTTTTCATATTATGCTATTTTTGTTACATTTCACTTTGGAGAGGGATGTACATGTACCGTACGTCCTGATAATTCTTGCGCAGTTTGACAAAAACCATGAAAACTTAATGCATATGAAGAATCCGTCTTAATTCTTCCTTAATTAATAGAGCGTCTTTATAACTTTCAAATAATGGCATATTCATGTCAAAAGGAGAAAAACAACTGAAGCCCTTGGTATAACGACGTAACTTGCAGATGTTATACCGCTATTTTCAAAAAGTTCCGGAACTTATTTTATTGCGGAACATAAATACCGATGGAACTTGGTTATTTGTTGTTACCTTCAAAATACCTATCCTGTGCAACTATGCATTTTTTGTCATCGTTCGCACAAATATGTAAATGCGAACTGCAATCCTCATTTTGCCACCACCAGTGCCTTCGCCGCTGGATTGCCTTAGAATCATTGTCCCTTCGAATTTTTCATTCTAGGGAAAAGTCACATGGGCCTATATCAGGGAATAAACTGTTTATGGAAGTATCGGATTGTGATATTTTGACAGGTAATTTGATAGCAGACCGACTCGTGAACCGGCGTCCTATCAAGCTGGAGGACCCATGACTAGGGATGGGAAAAACCTACCGGTTTTAACCGAAAACCGGTTTTTTTTATTTCGGTTAACCGGTTTTTCGGTTATTTTTTGACATGGTTATAACCGGTTATTTTTTAATCCAATAACCGTATAAAAATACCGGATCGGAAGATTGGCTCGATTAGACTAAAATTTCCTAAGTTATGACGCTTTGAATTTCGTCATCTTTGGCCAATCAACAACGACCGCTTCATCGAGGCGTCTGTTGGTTGGCGGAGTATTGAAAGGGTCTTTAAGAGCAAATAAATATTGGCCAATGGATTGATTTCTTGTATAACCAATATTAATAAAAAAAATTCTAGAAAAGGCGTTTATTTTTAATGAAAAAATCCCGATAACTGGTTATTTCAGAAACCGGTTATTCTGAGCGGTTACAACCGCCAGATTGAACTGGAGGTGAAAAAACCTGAATAACAGGAAACTAAAACTAAATATTGCGAAAATAACCGTGACTACCACCCACTACCCATAACTTGGCCTTTCCCGAGGCGGGGAGTGCTGAATGCCTGTAATGACTAGCTACGCACATACGCTGTGCTTATTTGAATTGGATGAAACTGTTTCTTACTTGTAGGGCACATGATAGAAACTCTTCGCTTGTTGGCGAGAAATGGAGAATATTGCTTTAAGTTCGGAAAATATTTAAGAATTTCTGGAACTTTTTGAATGTAGTACTTAATATCTTGTGTTCTCATGTGCATTTGCAAGCAACAAATCTGCATGAATCACAAATTTCTGATGCGAAAGATTGCATTTTGATTTTGTTCTTTACAGGTATTTCTCTGCACGGATATTGTTGAAGGCGCACCTGTAAGTATAGATCTGTAATAATTTATTGTTATCTGTTGCTCAATAAAAGTTTATTTAAGGTAACTTTGTTGTCATTCGCTTTGAGATGAAGAGTATTGTGACATTTTAAGGGATACAGGTAAAACACATATAAATATAGCAGAATGGGAGATCAGTTCCGAATTTAATTAGGGAATCGGTTTGTTATTTAGTTAGCAAAAATAATCCGTTGGTCAACCCATAATCGGTTTACTATATATTTTTATGAGAATTTCATCAATTGATTCGAAATGCCTATGCCCAAGTTGAACATTTTCAGGTAGTCGGTTTGAATCTGTCCTGGTTCTGCATTTTTTCAAATCATATCTATTTTGACTTTTTAAATTAGTTTTGAAAAAAAAATAGTTCATAAACGAATTCTTCGGATGTTCTCACGTTTTCACACATATAAGTAAATATTTTGTGTGAAATAAACCCCTTCATGAATCCACAGAGAACTTGATTTCCCACACATTCTCCTCCGCGTTCCCTTGAAATACGCTGTTCATTCAGAGAATATATTGCTTTCCGAAGCAAAAACATAGGCGAATGGAAAAGGATAGTTTCAAAATGGTGTTGAAACTGAGATACCTGTAACTAAGTGCAGAGAACCGTGCGTTTACGCCGTAGTTATATATTTTTCTAATTAAGAGAAATTATATCATTTTTTTAACTCTTAGAACCGTAACCTTTCAGTCAGATCCTTGTTACCTCTTTTATACCAGTCTTTTATTTTTTATAACATGGATTCACGTAAGACATTTTTGAGTAAACTAATCTCCAGTCGCCATGTCATAGGGGGTTACTTGTATTAAAAGTTTTTATGTAGTCTGAAAATAAATTTTAACTTAAACTGTTTAACTATTTGTTTATGCTTCATTGTTTATTATTCAAGTTATTGACATTTATTTTTTTTATTTATAGACTGGAGCAAAAGGCCAGGTTCGTATTTGAAATTATTTTGTTAGCATTTTTATATACGTTTGTAAGTCCTTTTTAACTTGCTTGTAATATAAGGTATAAAGAATTAGGAATATTTTCCTTCTTTTGAAATTTATATTCTATTATTTGTGTAATACTTGAAGTGATGTTCTAGATTAATTGAATTTATGTTTTGTCTTTTATCTTTTAATTTCCCCCTTCAAAATGCAAGGTGAACATAAATAAATTTTGTGGAGTACCTTAAACATGCAACAAAAAAGTGAAATTTTTTTTTGAGAGACTTAATAAAGGAGTGGGCAAAACAATCTGCTGCGAAAAAGATATTTCTGAAAATGGCTTCTAGAGAGCATATTACCGTCAGACTTTGTAGCAGACAAGCAATTTTTTAATGCAATGCAGCATCTGTTATCTCTATCTCTATCTCTACTAATAATAAAAGAGAAAGTCTATGTGTCTATTGGCGGTCTACACAACAGACCTACCAAATCTGGCTCAGATATACTTTGGATGCTGAAGATGTGCACCTCGGGGCCGTTTTTTAAAATTTTGTTTCAAATTTCAATTATCTAAAAGTAAAACAAATTTCGTGGTTTTTTGCCAATAACTTCTGAATTAATTGCTGGAGGAAAAAAATTATGCATTTTAAAGAACAAAAAATTATCTTTCCAATGATATCGGTTTTATTATTGTACAAAATTTTATGTAATATTTATATATTTTTAAAGTCATCAGAATCTTATACTTAATGGGTACGAGATTTGTAGGAGGGGCCAAAAAGGTGTTTTTCAACGTCACATTCTCGCGAGGAACATCAAAATAAACTTACTATCGGCTAATTCTTAGGCCTAAACGATAAGTTAAGAATGGTAAATTTATCATTCTATCAGAACAAAAGAACTAATGTAATGGTAACAAAAAGAACTAATTATTATTTAGCTAATTAGCTAAATAATATTTAGTTCTTTTTGTTAGAATCATATTATTAGTAATTTGTTTCTTAACGGTTTATAGATACTAAATATTTTAGTGTGTGTGTAAATTTGTTTAATAGTAGATTCATGCTAGATTCTGTATATATGTCAGATGTATGCATTTTTATACACAGAGAGTAGTAATTATTCTAGCATGTATATTTTGTTTTACACTAATAATGATAATTATTCAATCATATGTTACATGTTAATGTTATACTGTAGCTATTGAAAGGTAATGTATGTTTCTGAAGTTTACTTTGCATGTTTTATTCCTCAGAGATAATACATAGTTTTTATAATAATAAATCATAATTTAAAGACTAAAAATATAGAAAATAATTAAATCGTAGGAATTTTAATTTTTAGCACACAAGTAAAAGTATCTTTGAATTTTTTAAATAAATTTATTATTTTTTGAACATACCATAAGGTCATTTCTTCTCTTATTATATGGTACATGACATAATTTTAAAGTATTCATATTTTCAGAAAGAAAAGCAAGAAATGTTGAAATATGTAGTAAGTATACTTTCAGTTTTTTTAACTTTTGTGAAAATTTATTATGAACTAATTTCTGAATTTCTTATAACATGTTCGATAGAAAGTGGTTGTAGATACTTCTTGCTAACGAAAATTTGCTTTCTTCTTCTCTTTCGAGGCCTGCATCTACAAACTGAAAGAAAAGCACTGCGTCCACGAGCATCAGCACAGAGAAAAACTGTCCACAGTTCATCCATATCATGATAGATTTCATTTTAATTTCTAAATACAGCTATGGAGCGAGTATAATGTGCTAATAAAAACTTCAAAACCTTTTCCAGATGTTGAATTATTTACTATCCGAAGTTTCTATAGGAACAGGGTGTGTGTGGGCAGAAAGAGAGTCCAACGCATCTCTAAAGTGAAAACATAATAACTTATTATATAGGGTGTCCACATTTATTGTGGTCCCAAAACTAATTTTTAATCCTTTAGAGATAGACATATAGTTCCAATTGGAAAAAATGATTTAAATAAAGGGATGAATTATATTTTATGTTTTTTGAGTCGCTAAATATATTTTTTAAATTGTTACGAATTCTAACTTTCTATTTTTTATGAATTTCCTGACTTTTAACCAATCAGCGGCCTCGTCGAGCAAGTACTGTGCATTGATTGGTGGATTGCCTTCAAGACGGCCGTTGAAATGGTGTAAAGTGGTCTAAGTCAGCGGTATTTAAAGCTCCATTGCTCATTTAGTTTTACCTGCAGATGAGAGGAACTTTTTTGTTTAAAATGATAGTGTGTGAAGAATATTTTACTAAATATGACTGAAAGCGCCGGGGAACAGTATAAAAAATTAGAATTCCCAACTATTTCAGAAATATAAATATTAACAACATAAAATATAATTCTTCCCTTCATTTAAATCATTTTTCCAATTGGAAATACATGTATATGTCTACCTCTATCCGTTTAGGCTATTGGGCTAGGATAAGAGGGGACAACCATAAATTATTATCTTTCATCATTAGCAAACGATTTTCTTTCTTCATAAATTCTGATGCCCTCCCCATAAAAGGTTTTCTATACGCGGAGTACCTACTCCAGAACAGTCTAGATGACGGCGTCGGTGTCTGCAAACCACATGTCTTGCAACTCGGTCAGTTTTAGTCGCGAAAGAGTGGGATTTTCTTTTTTAAAATGAAAGAGTGTCAAAAATGTTTTACTAAATAGGATTGATAGGACTTGGGGACTGTATAAAATGTCAGATTTTGTAACTTCTTCATGAATATATTTATTCACTCAAAAAACATATAATTTCCCCCTTCGTTTAAAGGATTTTCCAATTGGAACTATATGTCTATCTCTAACAGTTTAGAAATTAGCTATTAGACCAGATAAGTGTGGACACCCTGTATCTATATATTAATACGTGAAAAAAAACTTTGTACCCCTTTTTAAGCGTAATGACTTCACGGAGGAGAGTGAGATTTGGTATAGTGAAAGTTTATATGGAGAAGGAGTGCAGGAAGATAAAATTTATGTATAATATGTGTTATAAATACATTAAATAAAATAAAATAAAGCATTCATTGTTTACGTTCATACACTGTGAAAAATTAGCGGAGTGGATGATTTGTAATTGATTTAATCCCCTCGTAGTGAAATCGATATCAAGAGGGAGTTTATTTAGATTATTTATAAAAAAAACTCTTCGAAATGAAATACAAAATGCGGATAATTTAAATTTGCCAATGTCAAACACATATTAGTCTGTGGTCAAACAGTCGCACACAATAGAGATTGTCTCTAAGGAATTTATATATGGTATATATTACTAATATATTAAATTAAACAAAATAAAACATTTATTGTTTAAATTCATACTGAATGTGAAACACATAAAAGTCTGTGGTCAACAGTCGGACAACATTTATTTTTTTAACCGCCCGATTTTTTTGTTTCAATAAAAAAATACGAAGCAAGTATTCTTTATTTCATTTTTCATTTTTTGTATTAATTTTTTATTCAAATTTTATATAATTTGAAAAAGATAGGCAAATTAACTGTGTAGCCTTGGCGAAACTTGGCCAGTATAGCAATAAAAAAAACCCAACGGAAATGTGAAAAAACGCGTTATTGTTTTTTAAATATGACTTAGCCAAGCTATACCTCATTTTCCCTATCGTTCGCATTTTTCAACTAATTCGAAAATTAATGCATAATGACGTATTTGTACTCGCTCGCAGCTGACGTAATAGAACAATTTTCAAAAAAGTTATATGCAATGATTATAGAGTTATACTCTTTGGTAAAAGAATCTCAATAACGTTCATATTAAAAAAAAATAATGAATTACGGTCGAATTTCGGACGCTGGGTGACCTCTAGTAAAGTATAATATCTCATTATATTCCAAAAAAGAAATCCTATGCAGGATATACGTATGAGTTCAACTCAGTCATGCTCGTATAATAATTTTATTAAAATAGTGTAAAGCTGGGCATTCACTTGAAGGTTAGCTATGCCATTTGCCTTAAGATCGTTTTTTTCTCCTTCCATTTTAGTCAAAAAATTAGGCAAGGCATTCATGGATGTTCCAAAGTTTGTTTTGAGACAAGGCTCAAGGTCGCAGAATTCTACTTACCCACCCTCCTCTTCCCCCGGATGGGAGATTTCGAGTTTCAATTCTACCCTCGAAGTGAGGTTCCAATGTAAGCGATTGTTTGTTGTGCTACTACCCTCGAATCTGGGTCTCAAATTGGAATAGGCGCATAAAGTCTTGGATTTTGAGTTCATTTGAATTCCATCACTCCAAATAATTTGTTCCAAATTTCATAGGTTTTCGACCTTGACGATTGCTTTTTCCTTCCCGTGTTCCAAAAATTCCATTTTGGAAGAGATGTGAATGGCCTGCTTAAAGATTATGTCAGTGAATTTTTTTTTTTTGCTTTTTGCTGCCTCAAATTTGTCTAGATTGGATTACAAATATTTGACTAAATTGGTCTGTTTAAAATAATAAAATTATCTTGAATTACAGGAATAACTCAGAAATCAGTTATCACAACTAGCAATTCTCATAAATTGCAAGTAAAACAAGCTAAAACACCCTCAAAATTAATAAAAGGACATGAAAACATTATGGATGCGTGGTTATAAAGAAGGTTTGCGTTCAAATTCTCATGAAAATTGACCAAACGCTTTAGGTATAAAAATTCAACAACATTTTTTAAAACATAAGAAAATGCTAGTAAAATATTAATGAAACACAAACAGGTAAAATTCAGTTAACTAGCGGATTTTATGACATGATTAGTCCGCTGGGTCTCGCATCTTGATTCTTGAATTGTATCTCTGAAAGATACGAGGTTTTGGGATTTTTAGCAACAAAGGCTGTTATCCCCTAATTTAGAAAAATATTCATTCAAAATTCGTTTCAATCTTCTTAAAAAGTAATATCAAATTGCCATTAATAGATGGTCTAGAGGTATTGCCGTTACAATTCGATCAAGACAAGAAAAAAATGGCGCCCTCCTAGAAGGGCGGCCATATTCTTTTTCGCCACTTGCGTCTCTCGTGAATTGCGTAGCATCGATTCTCTGTTTGCAGAAGTAACTAGAAAATCACCCGTCATGCTTTGACGGGTGCAAATTGCCTCTTCCTTCGAGAGAATTCCCTTCAAATTTGACGTGTTTAATAGATATATATGCTGGAGAAATGTTTAACATTGACTGAAAACAAATAAAATAAACATAAGTTTTATGACAGGAAATATTTTTTGTATTTAAATATTTCTTTATTCAAAAATCCTCTTGGTAAACAACATTCCGTGTGAAGTATTTTTCGTTGTTTAATAATTTCCCTTGTACTTCAGATGTCTTTCTGTAAATTTTAACGTCATTGGGAATCCTAGACCTTGAAAGTGCAACATAGAGCTGTCCATGTGAAAAGACAGGCTCATCGAGGTAAATTCCAACATGATCGGAAGTTTGCCCCTGCGATTTGTTGATAGTCATCGTGTAAGCTAGAATTAATGGGAAGTGGCGGCGGTTGAGAATGAATGGTAGATTCACGTCACTGGTGGCATTCTTGGCAAGAAAACAACATCGCCACGATTGCATTCAGATACAATTTGGCGTCAAAACTATATCACACGCATGATATACCACTGACGTAATTTACTACTTTCTATTAGAAAACGGAAATTACAATTTGAAATATATGATTAATATAATTTAAAATTTCTCGGGAACTATTGATCATAGCGAGATAAATTTTATATCAATCGATAGAAAATTATATTTCACTATTTTAGAGCTATTAAATTTGAAATTAGAGCGACAATTATTCCTTTAAATTTAAAAGTACTGAAATTTAGGTTCTCTAACAATGAAATAATGCTGTTTAACGTCTCGCAGTGCTATGGCGCGAGTTTTATTGTTGGTGACGTCAGAGCGTTAAAGAAAGACAGATCTGGTCTGTTATATTAGTAATTCCAAGAGTGGCGCCATCCGGTGGAATTCACGATCGCCACAACGTGAAATGCTGGAAAAAAAACCCCAAAAAATAAGTATACGTATCATTCGTGAGGAATCAAGGGAAGAAACAGTGATACGGTGCATAAAATGTGAAACTTGGGTTCTTGCATCCTGTGCTGGTGTGAATTTGGGAATAAAAAAATATTTTTGGTTTGATTGTTCTTAAAGAAATTGGTGGTCCGATTTGGGAAACCAGTTTCCTTGACTGGACCGATAACGCAATTCTTTTAAGTTATTTTTTTTTCAATTTAAAGAGAATTTCACAAAAAATGTTCTTCTGTACTATTGTTCTCAAGATAAGGGGCCGTCCACAAATAATGTCACGCTTGGAGGGTGGGAGGGGGTTCGTGAAATTGTGACAGTTTGTGACAAGGGGGGAGGGAGGGGGTAACAAGAAGTGTGGCATCACACATTTTGGTTAAAATATAGACGTTTAAATCAGCAGATTAAATTTTGAAGTTACCATAATTTGAGGGTATTTTTTTAATCGGGACTAAAACAACTTTCGTGTGATTTTTTTCTTCACTTATATTATTTTCTTTTCGAAAAATGCATTCAGGGTAGGTTCTGAGAATATGGTAAGCAGCAGAAATTCTTCACCATTAGAAGAAAACCTCCCCCTGTCACATCCTTGAAATGTCCAACAAAAGATACGTCACGTGGGTGGTAGAGCTGGTAGTGGCACAAACAGGTTGATCTTATTGAGGCGGTTTTTTTAAAAAAAATTCTATCTGTTTAAGAGTATTTTGTGTTCATAAAGTATTATCATGTATATTAATTAGGTTTTTTGTTGTAAACCTTAATCTTATTTCATACAAAATAAGTACACATATAATCATTATTATTGTTATGCTCACAAATGTCATTGAAACACATGGTTAAAGTTTAAAAATTAAATTTGAAATATGATCTATAACGTAGTGCTTTGTTTCTGAACTGCAAGTATATGTTTATGTAATATAGCATGGCATGTGGCAAGGGGGGGAGGGGGTATGGTGAAGTGTGACACTTTGTGACAAAGGGGAGGAGGGAGGTCAAAAACATTGAAAAAAGTGTGATATCATTTATGGACGGCCCCTAAATGAACTACACAAAAATTACTTGCTACTTGTTCTCGTTAAAATTACTTCTCTATCACTGTACATAAAAAAATTGTCTAGGTAGTCCAAATTCAGAAATCTTCATCTATTATTAATTTACGATTCACTATAAGGTGTGTCCAAATGTAAAGGAGACTACAGTTATATTTAAAGAAATTTTAATTACAGTTCATGTGGAACAGTACAACTATAAATAATCGCCATTGACATTGATACACTGATCCCAGCGCGTAGGAAGGGAGTGAATGGCTTCAGTGTTGGAACTGCTGGGAGAGGCAATCACCCATTCTCGCCGTCTTCAGATTCTCTGACAGATGCTCGGGTACCCACTATGCGCAAACTTTGCCATAACCCAGCTTTATGTGGATTGTGTGATGCACACAGTTTCTTTGCTTATCGATAGTTCAATAGCAATTTCACGTGTGGTGATCAGACGATTCTGCCGTATGAGCTCATCCACAACCAAAATCGTGGCACTGTTGGTCACAACGTGCGCCTGCCCAGGGCATGGCAAGTCCTTGATGTTTATGCGTCCCGCCTCATAAAGTTGACACCACCGGAATATGGTGCACCGTACGAGACACTGCTCTCCGTACATCTCTTTCATCCTGCGAAAAATTTGTGAAGCATGCTCCGTTCTGCTCGAAGAGATTGGATAACTGCTCTTTGTACTGATCTGGAGGAACCCATGATGCAACGAAATGCGGAAATAATTCTCCAGAAATGAGGATATTGATGCGAAGCCATTAACTACGCAGGTGCAACTGGGAATACCACCACGCCATCTATCGGCTAGCACATTAACTCCCTGGGATTTGATACAACGCCGATACAACTAACGTTTCCTTTTCATTTGAGCACACCTTATATTTATTACATATCTTCCATAAACAAAACAAAAGGCATTAAACCACTTCTTTACTCGGGAAGCAAATCATAAAAAATTACTTTTAGAATCCTCGCAGTGTGGAAATTTAGGAAGACATTCTCTGTTTGATAGTTCTTCTTTAACTCGGGCCGTCTTTATTTTGGACGCCGAAAAGAAAATTTAGATTTATGAAACACACAAATAAGGAAATCCCTGGCCTTATTTATCCTAGTAGTTCTGTTAACAGAAGACCTCCCGTCAAAAAAATCTGCTTTTCATATCTTCAACTCAGCCTTTAAAGCTGCCTATTTTTTCTAATGCGAATTATCTACACATGCCTTTGCTTCTACCAGTATTACCAAAAACACAATGTTTACTTTTGTCAGTATTAATGAAACGACAATTAAATGTCACGCCATTATCAAAATGATACAAATAGGTTTAAACGTCCGCCATTGATTCTCCAACACATTGATGCCGTTAAAGGGCCACCTTCTTGAAATGGAATCAAAAATAAAAGTTCTTACATAAATGGACTGATTAGGGTGTTGTAGGTTCCATAAATAAAACAGACGGTTCTTCTGTCTGAAGTGCTATATTATGCAGGATAAGAATTACATTATTTAACCCTTTAGTGTGGTATATAAACCACATGGTGAGGCTGTGGCTTATGTAGCACTAAATTATAAAAAAATATTTTTCATATATAAATAAAATAAAATGAATCTTTTTTCTTATCATTTATTCTACCACCAAATTATATATATATATATATATATATATATTTTTTTATCAAACTAACCAAAATAAATTTTTTATTCTTTTCCTTAGTTACAAAATGAATACTTTTCCAGGCATGCAAATATTTTGGATTCGCTCTCTGTACCAAAAATATATACATGGCATTTATATATAAATATTTTTGCGTTTAGAGCGATCTGTTGTACTAAAAGTACCTGCAGTTAAAGAGTTAAGAAGATATATTTACAGTAGTAGATATATACAATTTACTTAGTTCTTATTCGTCATAAGATTGGGAAGGCGCATCGTTAGCCTCGTACATCGTCGTTCTCTGACACACTCCATGTCTTGCTCAACCGCTGTTGCTCTCGCCGTTCTGCGCAGCTTGATACTCTCATGTTAACGGCGCTGACAGCGACATGTACTGGCAACCAGTTGGTGGCCTACACATATACGTCGTTTTCTCAGGGACCCAAGGAACCTTCATGTCAAATTCGAAGTGTGCGTAGCAAACAAATTTACAGACGAACGGATCGCCGAACGGTCCAGTTAAAACGAGCTCCGATTTTAAACGCCTTTATTTAACGTGACCTGTTTCATGTTCCTAAAGATTGAATTTGGTAATCGAATTTCACTCGAATCTTCATGTACTAGAACTTTGACATTTTGTACACTTCTGTATTGTTACAAAAAATCTTTCTGTGGGTGTATGGCGTAAACAGTCCAACACGCAGGATAATGGAAGATGAAGGTTATTCACAAATGTGCATGAAAACACGTAGCACAGGTAACAGGAAACAATAGATATTGCACAGATTAGCCACGTAAACAGAAAACAATTCACAGGTAATATCAGTTCTGCACTTTGAGATTTAGCAGCACAATTAGTCAGCAAATCACTGAAAACAATAATAATAGCACTTTCAATAGCGCTCAGCTCAACGGCTTCCTAGCTTGCACTGCAGACGAAACTCCAAAGTCATTCCAGTGGATCCCACACACCCTCTCTAATCCAAGTGCGGTCCTTATGTATTCTCCTCGACAGGTCGTGACGTCGCACGGGGTTTTCTCGTACATTCGAGCGCATTTTCTTTCCTAATAGAGATATCGAGAAAGGACCCCCTTTTCTGGAATAATTGATTTGTCGCGAAGGTCTCCAAATTTGTCGCCAAGCTGCCAAAATGGTCACCAAATTTGTCACCAATGTCAGGGGTTCCGGAATGGCCGCTGCCCGTCACTCTTTGTTTACCCTTCTAAAACTCCCTCCCCAGCTATAAGACTAGCGAGGCATTAAAGCGACATTACATCTTTGTAACAGTATTCTCTACGACAGTGAACAATTTAATATTTTCATAGCTTAGTTATCAGTTAATTGAATCATCTCGTTCCTTTTACCTTCTCGTATACGAAATATACAAAGAGAAAGTATTTTAATCGTCAAAAATTCAAACTCGTGATTTTTGACAAATTTCCACATTTTTGACCTCCCTGAGTCCGAAAAACACAATTTTGGAATTATGTATGTCTGTCTGTGAGCACGATATCTCGAAAACTTAAATAGCTAGATGGATAATATTTGGTACACAGTTTTATCACCGGGAATGTAGGTCCGTATAAATATTTTGGGCGAAATCTGTCTAAGGGTTGACTGTCTGTCGGTCTGTCGCACACTTGTGTACACAATAACTCCTTAACACAATGACTTAGACGGTATGTGGCCTTCTAACCTTAATTATAGATCTTTGCCCAATTTTTGTTTCAATCGGTTAAATAAAAGGCGTCCCAAATGCAAATTTGGTTTCTTTTTCTTCCGCAGCCCTATTGCGTAATCGCGCGATTTCTTGATTTTACTTTCGCCTTGCTGCTTAAAACTCGAGTTTCGCTTATTTTTTCTCCACCTGCGTTAAGGACACTTGGTGAGTTTTACTATCTTTCGGCTACTTTTTTAAGCTATATGTGTTAGGCATTGTACGAGAAAGTTGAGGGGAGACCACTCCAGATGGTTTGAAACATTTTGCACGGTTCGCCATCTAGTGGTGAAATTGGGAAAAACCGATAAACAAACAGGTAGACAAACCTAATTCTAGTATATAGATTTCGTTCAAAATTCGATAGAAATTTAGAATATTTGTCTAAAGACAAAATACAGAACTTCATGTATCTAGCTGTTTGCGTTGTTTGAATCACCGTGTACATAAAGGGAATGACTGATATATTGTTTTAAAAAGTGTGTTTTTCGAACTCAAGTGATATAAAACATTGAGATTCGTCCAGATCTCAAGGCCAAATGTTTTGACAATGCTACAAAGCTTCCGTTCTCTTTATATACTATTTATATTACGAGAATGTATAAAGTTTTCAACTTTTAATTAGTTTGCCTTGCGTCATTTAATAAAGGAAAGCTATCATCAGTTTACTTAAACCAATCATGCTTTGTTCTGGCCCGAATTCACGAAATTCTGTGTGTGCAAATTACCTCAGCTATTTGGTTAACTCTGTGTCAGTTTATTAATCTGTACAGGGTGTATTCCTAAATGTTTATACTGTAATATAATTTTTGTACAAGGAAATCTAGATTTGTCTACATAAAATGAAATGAAAATTATGTCCATAATAATCTGAACCCCGCTAGGCGCGAAGCTGGAATTTTAGATATTTTGTTTTAGAAACAGTGCAGTAGGCGAAAACAAGTGGATTTCAAAAGTTTATGGTGTCATCGATTTACTGAAAAAAATTATCTGTACGTATATCGGTGTAAACAATTCAAGAACCTTATTTTGTGTTTCATTTTTAAATATCAAACGCTTTTCTTGAACTTAGTTTGTTTCACGTTTTTAAAGAACTTTGCATTTGATTTTTTTCGCTCATAAAGAATTTTCATTCGATTTTCCCCTCAATTCTTTATGTGCTAGATTTTTGATATTTTGTACACATGCATCTTCTTGATGACAGTGTAGTATTTTATTATCCCCATAACTTTATTTTTCGTTACTTTGTTAATCTAATGAAATTTTGCTTAGATAACACTGGCGCCGTCTGGTAGTAAATTTGGGAAACAATTGTTTTCGAGATTTTGTAACATTTATATTTATGAATCATAAATTGAAGACGCAAAAGTTGAAAATAATTTAAATAAAAAATATTCTATTTTTGCTATGCTAATAAAACAACTTTTATGAAACTTGATTTTATTAAATTTATTCACAATAACTTGCGATATTATGTTTGTCACTAAAATGTTTGCTTATTATTTTTCATTTGTCTTAACATGTCACACTTATTTCGCCTTTCCTGCTGTAGATCACGTGATGTAGACGGTGAATGGATACCATTAGATATACATTTCCTGAATTTGAAGGAAAAAAGTGTAACTGGTGATGTTTCCATCATTTTGGTTGCTTTTATAAAAAGTGTTTTTTTAAAAAAATAAGTTATAAAAAAATTTCAGCCGGAAAAAGTTTTATTTTTCCTTTTGGCAATACATGTTATTATGTTAAGATATCTACCATCTAATAAAATAATGGTGGCGTTTTGTTGAAAAAATAACATAATGAACAAAACTTTAAGTTACGGGGAAAAAAATCAACCAATCATAATGACCAAAAATATTATGGAGTAACGAAAGATAAATTTCTTTTGCTTAGTAAAAAGAAAAACTCCTAATATTTTACGATTTATTTTTTCGAATTATTTCCTTATAATTTCTTTCAGAGGGAATTACACAAGCTTTTTAAAAATTTCAGATTTCTAAACTCTGGGAAGCAGGTTCTCGTTCTTAATAAAATGAAAAAATAAATTTCAGTCTTAGTTCCGATGAATTAAATTAGTTTTGTTTTAAAGAAAATTAAATATACATTCTGAAATCGGAAAAATTTACAACTATGAGACGCATTTCATGGTTGATAATGTTTCTTGCAGAACTTTCTC
The DNA here is from genome assembly GCA_013235015.1 of Araneus ventricosus. Lineage (NCBI taxonomy): Eukaryota > Metazoa > Arthropoda > Arachnida > Araneae > Araneidae > Araneus > Araneus ventricosus. The sequence continues at coordinate 937,051 of BGPR01000195.1, forward strand.
TCCAACCATAATATCTGAATTATAGACATGCAGATTGATTTTTTAAATAAAATTAACCCTCTGACTACTAAGACTTCTCAAAATTTGAGCACAGTTGTATACGGAGACTTGCTTACTAATTGATCTGTGGAATGGATTCGTCCGGCCCGTTCCTCCTTTTCTCCTCACTACGGGTAGTGGAGGATATGAATAGCAGGCCTTTAATCTCTTACCTCTCCCTTAAGGGTCCCTTTAATGACCACTCGCCCAACTGCCTTCTCCCCCCCTTTCGGAGCAGCAACCGGCCGAAATCCGTCCCACTAGTATAGAAGTACCATGGCCGGTTACGGCCGGTTTAGGAGTCAGAGTGTTAAGTAAATTTTTATTTTAACATTTTTTTATCTGACTGAAAAACATTTAAGGTGTTATTTTAAGGGGACACATTATCCAAAAAATGGCCAAAATAGCAATTTTCATTTTATTAAGCTTATTTCGTTGCTATTATTGTTCTAAATATCTTATTAAAATTTCAAATTTGTGCACTTATTATTTCAGAAGTTAGTTAGATTTTTTTTACGATGACTAATGAAAAACATGCTCAAATGACAACTTTAAATGGCTTTTTCTCCTTGTCGGACTTTCCTGCACGTTCATGTTTTCAAAATATGTCTTTTTTACTTTGTAAGATAGATCTTTCAATTTTTTTTGTACACGTTTATCGTTATGTATATGATACAATTGTGTATGCAATAAGCATTCATTTGCTGAGTTTTTTTATATGCAAGATATAAAATGAGTTCCTGCTAAATTTCTTCATTCTTCACCATATAATTCAATAAAATATCTATATTTAAGCAAATATTAGATACACCACAAAATCCATCCACAATTTTATGTAATAAATTTCAGTGAGTCCAGAAATAAAATTTGAAGCAAAAATATTCATATTTGAAAAAGTAGACGAGATTTAAAAAAAAAAAATCATTTTTAGTAAAAAATTTAAATTTCTATAACTAAAGAAGCAGATGCAAATGGATTTTTTCTCCTCAAGATGCCTTTTTACTTTCTCGTATACGAAGTATACAAAGAGAAAGTATTGTAATGGTCAAAAAATTCGAACTCGAGATTTTGAGGAATCTCCACGTTTTAGACCTCCCTGAGTTCGAAAAACAAAAGTTTGGAATTATGTCTGTGTGTCTGTCTGTCTGTGAACACGATAACTCGAAAACTATTACAGCTACGGGAATGAAATTTGGTATGTAGTCTTTAAACATAATTTGTAGGCTTCTTTCAAACTTTGGACAAAATCCGTCAACGGGAAGTCTGTCTGTCTGTATGTCCGAAGTCATGTGAACATTATAACTCAGAAACTCGAAAAGCCAGATGGATAAAATTTTATACACAGTTTTATCGTCACGAATGTAGGTCCGTATAAAATTTTGGGCCAAATCCGTCAAAGGGTTGACTGTCTGTCTGTCCGTATAATTTACTTTTGAAGAGAATCCGTTATCCCCACGCGCAAGCGTACTGGAAGAACGGAGAGGAATTTCATTACGGAGTAGCGAATTACGTCAGTTTGTCCTTGAGCCGGTAAGAGACGAAAATCGGGTACTTACGTATTAACGCCACCGAGGCTACAGATTGGCGGTAATGCGCCAATAAAGAACAATCTTGTTTACAAAAACCGCCAAATCTGTAGCCTCGGTGGCGTTAATACGTAAGTACCCAAAATTGTTACGCATTTCTTTGAATTTCATTCTTTGCCTAGATGTTTTTCAATCACTATAATGAAAAACCTTCTGATAGTCATTGGATTCTGTACAATAGGTTCGAATTTTTTTAGCCACCCGGGGGAAGGGGAAGCGACACCTTTTTTTGGGGAAGTATACGAGAAAGTTTAGGGGAGAACACTCCCGCTGGTTATGATTGTTAGGTCTAAAAACGATCAAAACTTTTTGAATAATACTTCAAATAAAAAAATGCCGAGAAGGTGATGTTTCCCCTTAAACTGTGAATTATAGCAAACTAATTTTTCAAACAGACAGGCTCGACACGAGCACGATGCGAGTGTCGTCTTTTAATCTCATAAAACATGCATTTTTCTCTCCTGATCGATCTTATGAAATAAGACTCTGTAGACCGACCTTATTTTATTTTCCTGTTTCCCCTTCTGAACAGTTTAAAGAGTATTTAAGATCATTTTTCCCCTTTCGGGTGCAACTTCTATCTTTTTCCAGTTTTCTGCTATTAAAGAATACCCAGCGGGAGTGTTCTCCTCTAAACTTTACCATATACTTCCCCCAAAAAACGTGCCGTTTCCCCTTCCCCCGCGTGGCTAAAAAGTTCGAACCTACTGTTACCCAGAATCCAATGACTATCAGAGGATTTTTCGTTATAGTGATTGAAAAATATCTAGGCAAAGAATGAAATTCAAAGAGATGCGTAACGATTTTCCTCTCTCACCGGCTCAAGGACAAACTGACGTAATTCGTTACTCCGTAATGAAATTCCTCTCCGTTCTTCCAGTACACATGCGCGTGGAGATGACGGATTCTCTTCAAAAGTAAATTATACGGACCGACGGACAGTCAACTCGTTGACGGATTTAGCCCAAAATTTTGTACGGACCTACATTCATGACGATAAAACCGTGTACGAAATTTTATCCATCTGGCTATTCAAGGTTTTGAGTTATAGTGTTCACATGACCGCGGACATACAGATAGCACACTTCCCTTTGACGGATTTTGTCCAAAATTTGACAGAAACCTATAAATTATGTTTAAAGACCACATACCAAATTTCATCCCCGTAGCTCTAATAGTTTTCGAGTAATCGTTTTCACAGACAGACATGATTCCAAAATTGTGTTTTTCGGACTCAGGGAGGTGTAAAACGTGGAGATTCGTCAAAATCTCGAGTTCGAATTTTTTGGCGATTACAATACTCTCTCTTTGTATACTTCGTATGCGAGAAAGTAAAGACAGACTTTTTAAAAATTCAAGATTCCTATGCTATGTGAAGGGTAGTTGGAACCCTAAGTCCGTTAACCCTAACCCTGTTACTTCGATGTACCTTTTCTCAAACTCTGTTATAGATTCATGTTAGACATTTTTTATACATCTATCATTTTTACTTTCTCGTACACGAAGTATACAATGAGAAAGTATTGTAATCGTTAAAAAATTCGAACTCGAGATTTTGACGAATCTCCACGTTTTAGACCTCCCTGAGTCCGAAAAACACGATTTTGGAATTATGTCTGTCTGTGTGTCTGTGAACACGATAACTCGCAAACTATTAGAGCTACGGGGATGAAATTTGGTATGTGGTCTTTAAACATAATTTGTAGGTTTCTATCAAATTTTGGACAAACTTCGTGAACGGGAAGTCTGTCTGTTTGTATGTCCACGGTCATGTGAACACTGTAACTCAAAAACTTGAATAGCTAGATGGATAAAATTTGGTACACGGTTTTATCGTCATGAATGTAGGTCCGTATAAAATTGTGGGCCAAATCCGTCAAAGGGCTGACTGTCTGTCGGTCTGTATAATTTAATTTGAAAAGAATCCATTAATTATCTTAACGCGCATGCGTACTGGAAGCAATCTTCTGTGGACACGAAAGCTACGGAGCGAATTACGTCAGTTTGTCCTTAAGTCGTCAAGAGCGGAAAATCGGTACGCATCTCTTTGAATTTGATTCTTTACCTAGATATTTTTCAATCACTATAATGAAAAACCTTATGATAGTCGTTGGATTCTGGGTAACAGTAGGTTCGAATTTTTTTAGCCACGCGGGGGGGAGGGGAAACGGCACCTTTTTGGGGAAGTATACGAGAAAGTTTAGGGGAGAACACTCCCGCTGGTTACACAAGTAAAGTACATCTCGATACATAAAGTACATACGGTGTGTCTCCAGTTGAATCGGGTTGTGAGCCTGGAACCTTCCGGCCCCGAAACTGAGGCCTTCCCACTGGAGCACTGCTGCCTGGTGGTGTGATGAAGAAAGCGGAGAGTGCATTTTCGGCATCTTTCTTTCAACCAACCGAATAATAAATTCGATACTTGCTTACAAATTTGACCGCGAGACTACTTACCAGATTTCATTAATCTGAGTCTTTGTGTTTTTGAGACAAATTGTTCAGAAACACGCAAATATATAGACGGACAGTTGAAAAATATCCGTTTTCACTCCCGCTTTTGCTAACCTTGAGAAAAATTTCAGGCTTGCATACTTCTTATAAAAGCGTGATCTATCGTGAAGAAACCAGCGGGAGTGGTCTCCCCTAAACTTTCTCGTATACTCCTAACACATGTAGAGAAAACTAGAATAATAAAAGACGTCAAATAAACTTCCGTCGCAAGTAAACCAAAGCTGGAACCGCGCGAGGTTTGAAGGATCAAAACAAATTCAAATCCCCTGCGCATTCTTTTGCGCAACAGGACCTGGCGAGACTCCCTAAATATTTGCTTTCTTACAAAATCGCGCCAGAATTGGTTTTTGGCAAACTGCCAAGTTTCGGAGTCCCTTCTTTTCATATGTCACCAGTAGGCATGCGCAGGCAGTTAGTTTCAAAACTGAACAAGTATGCGATTATACAGACCGACAGACAGTCAACCCTTCGACGGATTTGGCCCAAAATTTTATACGGACCTACATTCATGACGATAAAACTGTGTACCAAATTTTATCCCTCTAGCTATTCAAGTTCTTGAGTTATAGCGTTCGCATGACCGCGGACGTACAGATTGACAAACTTCCCGTTGACAGATTTTGTCCAAAATGTGATAGAAACCTACAAATTATGTTTAAAGACCACATACAAAATTTCATCCCCGTAGCTCTAATAGTTTTCGAGTTATCGTGTTCACAGACAGACAGACAGACAGACAGACAGACAGACAGACAGACAGACACACAGACAGACAGACATAATTCCAAAATTGTGTTTTTCGGACTCAGGAAGGTCTAAAACGTGGAGATTCGTCAAAATCTCGAGTTCGAATTTTTTGACGATTACAATACTTTCTCTTTGTATACTTCGTATACGAGAAAGTAAAAAATAGTTAGGAATAGATTGCAACGGCAGATGCAATCAAATCAAACGAAGACGAGACAAACTTATCATGCCTAAAACATAGAGGGTTTTTAAAATTATGTCTGTCTGTGCATCTGTGAACACGATAACTCAAAAGCTATTAAATCTCCAGGGATGAAATTTGGTATGTGGTCTTGACACATAATTTGTAAGTTTCTATCAAATTTTGGACAAAATCCGTCCACGGGAAATCTGTCTGCATATCCGTGTTAATGTGAACGCGATAACTCACAAACTGGAATAGCTAGATCAATAAAATTTGGTACACAGTTTTATAATCAGGAATATAGGTTCGTATAAAAGTTTGGGCCAAATACGTCAAAGGGTTGACTGTCTGTCGGTCTGTATAATAGCATACTTTCAAAAATTATATCTCATAAGCCCTTTGGCTTAGATAAATCAAACTTGGTATCACGGATGCAAACATTAATTACAGATCTGTGCCCAATTTTCATCTCAGTCGGTTAAAAACGAGGTGTTCAAATCGCATATCCAGTTTTTTTACTTTTGAAACGAATCCGTTATCTCCAAGCGCATGCGTACTGGCAGCAATCTCTATGCATGATATTCAGCGGCTTTAGGACGAAAGGCTTATGCTTAATGACTCCTTCTTGTTTTTCCCTTAACTCTCATTGTACTCCGAAGATGAATATCTCATTGAATTGATGAAAAAAAAATTTTCTACAACCACTTTACTATCTACGAAATTTACTATTTGTAGATATGTCTCACGTTGTTAAATCTTGTTCTTCTACTCTTTCTGATCGTGACGCGCACATTCCGCTGTGAGTGTCATTACTGAAATAAGAACTTTCCTAGTGAATATCAAATATTATTTTCGCCTCTTGCTTCTCGCTCCCGTCAAAATCATGGGGTGAGGTTTCGGTCTCTATTTCTCGTGTCTTGATATTTCCGAGCTGGAGTGTTGAAAAGTAACGCACCAAAAAGATTAAAAACAATCCATTTATTTTGCCCGGAAAAGTTTTTATTTCTTATTTTACATACCAGATGGCAGTACCAGACTATTTATAATGTAATTGGAGATGGTTGGTTTGTTTTAAACTAGGTGTCACGCAAGAAAAAAATTATCGATATTGCGTAAGTTTAATAAAATTATCTTTTGACGTTTAAAACACTTATTTTATTTAATTTTTTCCTACTTACCGGAAACCAACATTCAGTCATAATAAGCCCGATTGTTGGTTTTTCTGAAATATTAGATTTTCTTAATTTCAAGCTGAAAAATCCAAAAAATTAAAAAATGTATATAATATATTGTTCATACACTTATTTTTATGCAATTTTCTTGAATAAAAAAATAAGCGCCTTTTTTAATGTTTTCTTGAAAATTATGCGATCGTTAAGGATTAAAGCATGAGGAGAGTTTTCTCCTTATGGGACCGTGCTGCTGCACTTTAAGGTGGCATACAACTGTTAAACCTCGAAAGTTTTCGATTTTATAAAAAGAAATATATATATTATTCCCCTGTCTTTTCTGAACAATTTAAAATAATCCGCGTTAAAAAATTCCCATAATTATGTAACTTATGAAGGAAAATGTATCAGCTGCTCAACGTAAACATTGAAAATGCCCATATCTTTAAAGAGCTATCTTTGAAAGATGTCGTTCACAATTTGTATACTTGTGCAATCGCGGGAAAAAAGCGTTATTCTGCGTCATTCATCGTATAATAAATCGAATGGTACCAATTTTCAGAAAATAACGTCTACTAAAAGATTTCATGTCTAAAAATTTATAAGGGTTCTTCTCCATATTTATAATTCAATGACGTTGAAATTTCCTATGGGAACGCATATTTTTGTCAATAAATTTCAAAACTGTATCGAAATTTATGTTTGGATACCAAATTTCAACAACCAAATTCTATTTGCTTCTAATTTATAAACAAATGAAGTTTTGAATTTCTAATCTTAAAGTAAAATTTAGAATTTTTATTGATATCTTGAGAAATAATACATTTATGGACATAGAATTTTGTTTGTTTTAATAGGACGAAGTATTCTACATTTTCTTCAATTATAAAATTTTGATCTTAAAATAATGTTGAGTGTTTTTATTTTGAAGTGTTATTATTCAAAATTTTTGAATAATAACACTTTAAACTTTTAACGGTAATCGACGCACAAGGATAATTTGTAAGCTTATGCAAAATTTCAGCTTATTCATAATACTGTAAAACCTATCAATAAATTTATTGTAGAGACGTATCAAATATATTGTTATAGACAGGTTATCGTTATAGACAGTTTGAGGATTTGTACATGTGTATGTATGTCTGCATGTATTAATGTACTAATTATTTTATTGCGCTTATTGATTCATCTTGCAGATAATCGCTGATATGAAATTAAAATATAACATTTTATATACTGATATAAAATTTTATATTTAAACTTTTAAAACATCAAAATGAAAATTTTATTTGAAAATTTTATCATCATTTACGGCACCTTTAAAAAGTTTTCATTTGCTATCCTATTTATTTTTTCTACATCTTATTCGATGTCTTTTTTTTCAAAATAAAATAATTATCGTCGATTGAAAAATCCCTTACTTTTGCACAGCATCAACTTGCTTTAGTCTTTTACCGAAATGATTCGTAGCTTTTCTTTAATTGTCGATGTTTTACATCGCGCAATCCTGCATTCAAGGTGTTACACATCAAAAGTGAATGTGAAGGAACAAGTGATCAGTTCTAGGTGATAAATGTAAATGAACATGTTAGGGCCCACCAGGAAGCAGAGGCAAAAATACATGTGCACTTTCCAATCGATAGAAAAGAAAACAGTTTCTTGCTTTCTCTCTCCAGTTCCCAGTTAGTGTTCCCAGAGAGTCGTTTTACAAAGGGAAACCAGCGGGAGTGTTCTCCCCTTAACTTTCTCGTATCTCTCCCCAAAAAGGTGCCGTTTCTCCTTCCCACGCGTGGCTAAAAAAATTCGAACCTACTGTTATCCAGAATCCAATGACTATCAGAAGGTTTTTCATTAGAGTGATTGAAAAATATATAGGTAAAGAATCGCACACTGCTAGGTTTCACTCTTGCCGTGTCAAGGACAAACTGACGTAATTCGCTCTTTTAGCGTGCACAGAAGATTGCTACCAGTACGCATGCGCTTAGAGATAACGGATTGGTTTCAATAGTAAATTATAAAGACCGACGGACAATCAACCCTTTGACGGATTTGACCCAAAATTTTATACGGACCTACATTCATGACGATAGAACTGTGTACCAAATTTTATCCATCTAGCTATTCAAATTTCTGAGTTATAGTGTTCACATGACTTCGGACATACAGATAGACAGACTTCCCGTTGACGGATTTTGTCCAAAATTTGATAGAAACCTACAAATTATGTTTAAACACCACATACTAAATTTTATTCCCGTAGCTCTAATAATTCTCGAGCTATCGTGTTCACAGACAGACATAATTCCAAAATCGTGTTTTTCGGACTCAGGGAGGTCTAAAACGTGGAGATTCGTCAAAATCTCGAGTTCGAATTTTTTAACGATTACAATACTTTCTCATTGTATACTTCGTATACGAGAAAGTAAAAAAAGGAATTGTACTGGAGCCACTTTTTAAATAGGTAATATACACATTACGGCATATATACTGTATATACATAAATGTACTGCATATACTGTACATATATAAATGTATATATTATATACATTTTACGGCAATTTTTTTATTAAACTAAACACATAAATGTTTAACTATTTATGTATATAAATTAAAATTTTATAAATAAAAAAGTGGTGTAATATTTCACTAAAATCCTTAAAATACGAAGAATTAGATAATACCAATACCCTATCGAATGACAAAGAAAACACAGAATATAAATGGAAAACAGTGGAAATCAGAATAAATCTCAACAAGCTATTAATTTTAATACACATACTAATATCTCATTAAAAAAAATATTCTCTTATGTTTTATTACTTCCACTTATGCAAAAAAGCCTGTATAAATACTTGTGCATTATTAAAATTTTAACGTTCTATGAACAAATTTATTTAGCGAAAGTGAAAATAATACAAAGCCTCCAGAGCACTTGGAAGTTTCGCAGGACAAAATAGATTTTCATTAGCAAACAATTTCAGTTCAGAAATTTATGACGAATCAAGTGATTATTCATTCTAAAATGTGCATCAGTACTCGTAAGATGGCAGTTGAAGTGCGAAATATATTTAAAATCTACCACAGACATTTAAACGTTAGCAGAGGACTTCGCTATTTAAATCTCGAGACGACCACTTTTACCGTGAGAAGACAAAATGTCGAATATCTTTCGATCTATTCATGATATTTAAACCATAATTATCTTGGGGTATTTTTCAAAGAGAAATTTATTCATGATATCTAAAAAGGGTGTTGCTATTGAACATTTTGACGTTAGTACAATTTTAATAAAGTAAATGACCGCTAATGAAATTTTACCTTAAAATCTATTATTATACGTTATTTCTAGTAAAATGGCATATTTTTTTGTTTACTATTAACGATGGCAAAATAATGTAGGGTGGTGCGTTTTTATTTTTCACGACTGTACATTTCAGGATATAAAAGAACGTGTTACGCTTCATATGTCCAGATCCAAATGTTTTTGAGTTTTCTTTTTGACATGGACAATGACAGACAGATTCTCTTTACACCAATTTCGTTCAAAATCGGATTGTAATTTACAATTTTAGAGTAAATGACGGTATATTAAATTCGATTCAACTGGAGAGTAGCGTTTTGGAATTATTGTGCTGAGAAACAGACTCTGTTTCCGAAATAGAAATGAAGATTCAGGAAAATCCTAAAAATAAATTTTCTGATCATTCTCACCCTTTCCTGCTTTAGATATTTCGCACACTAGAAAAAAGAAATGCGAAGGTCGGGCAAGTACACACTCTGTTCGGCAGAACACACCGCCTTCATTAACATTCCATACAACTCGACACACATCATGTTGCGTCTTACCTCAATGTTCGAACATATAACCACTGGAATCAACAGCAATTTTAAACAGACGCCTCAAATAGCATTTCCGTTGCTTTGAAAAGTGGTGTGTTAAAGAATGTAATGAATTTTTATGCAGGAAGCAGTCCGGTCCTCACCTAATTGTACGCAGTTGAAGTTAATTTTGCAAACGTGATATTGCCATCGAAGAAGCACATTTGCTGTTCGCTTATTTTTGTTGTTTTGTTTATTTATAAATAATTTGATTTAATGAAATTGGACGGAAAGGAATTAAAATACATCTTCTTTGCTTTGGTATTAATTTATTCACAAATTTAGGTTTCGGAACTTTACTTTAAGCTGTTTAGTAGCATTGATAGAGCATAATTTCAAAAAATGGGTTTTTGGATTCAAAAAGTTCCGAAACCTGGAATGCATGAAATTTCGAAAAACAAGATTTATGACCATTACACTACGAGGTTTATTCTCAAAGTAAGTTCCGGACTATTATAATTACTACACCCTGTTGATGGCGCTAATCTGCCTATGTGGTATCGCGTCTGCGATGACAGAACAATGTGTCCTGAAAGAAAAGTGTGAATGGTGAAATTCTAACACATGTAAATCATGCGCTAATAATCTTTTCAACTACGGGTTTGAAAATAACATCAAATCATATAGTTTTGAGAATTGTTGCACATGTTCGTTAGGGTCTCGTGGAGAACACATCCATTTTTTTCGATTAAAATGTGATCCCCATTTTTTTTTGGAAACTTTATGCCGAGAAGTGCAAAGATTAAAATTTCAAATAAACTTGAAAAATAACCTATACAACATTTTTGAGTTAATAGGATTTACACATTGCACATTTTTTAACAAAGTTTTGCCAAAATTTCACAGTAAATGTGGTGTATTCTCATTTTAACCCCTTAAATATGACTGAAATAAGAAAATCAAAGTTTTTTGTAATAAACTATTGCAATAATAGAAAAATATAAATAAGAAGGTGCATTCCATTTATTTGGTGTTGGGAATGTATTATAAATTGTGCACAAATCTTTTAATCAATCGAAAAAATCCTCACACATACGAATAAAATAGAGAAAATTATATATACATTACTTCTTCGCCCATAGATAGCGTATAAAAACTCTAAAAACATTGAAGTAAATATCTTGCTAACACAGATAAAATCATTCAAAAGCCTTAGTAACTAATATATTTAATAATATTATAATAAAATTCGTTGTATAATTTCGCACGTATCTTTAAATATATTAATCAAAATTTACAACTCATAAAGTTGAGCAGATTGATATTCTAACACAGAATTTACCAAGTAGTCCAGGTGATTTGCACACACCGAATTTCTTGAAATCAGGCCTACAATAAGTAAGATTTCTTTCAGTAAAATGATGGAACTGTTTCAAGGTTTAAAGATGCAAGAGATTCAAAAGTTCAAAGATTATCACTTTCTCGTTTAAGATGTATGCAAAGCGAAATTATTGTAATAATCTCAATTTGACCTCATGATTTTGAGGAATCTTCACATTTTACACCACCCTAAGCCCGAAAGAAGTTGTGGTTGAAGTTCTGCAAGAGTCCTTATCATCCATGCAATACATATCTTCTCTGTTAGTTTTTTCGGATTTAAGTTCTTATAAACCCCCCAATTTTTATTAAAATAAAAATAAGTAAGTTCTTCGGAGCTGAAACTCGAGTTTCTTTTTTTTGTTATCAGGAAATAGATAGATTTAGCTTTTTCTTAACTTGATCAATTCAAAAAACTGCTCTACATTTTAGAAATCTTTAATTTTATAGAATCTAACTTTCATTTATTGTAACTCCTTCTGAAAGAAATTATAAGAAGTGATTTTTTTCAGTGAAATGATAAACACTTTCGCGGTAAAGATGCAAAAATACCCAATCATAAGTTGAAAGTTTATTACTTTCTCGTTTAAGAAGTATTCAAAGCGAAAGTATACAAATCACCGTAATTTGGCCTCAAAAATTTGACGAATCTTCAAGTTTCAGACTTCCATGAGCCCGAATAGAAGATTTTTAGAATTATGTCTGTTGTTTGATAACTCCGTAAATCAAAGCTGCAACAAGCTATATACGTAAAATTTGGTTTTAGTCTTTACACCAAAGTCGTATAAATGTGACAAATTCTAAACGAAATCGATCTCTGAGGAATCTGTCTGTGTCTACGTGTGCAAGTTAATACGATATTTAAAAAATAGAAAAACAAGGTGAACACAATTAAGCTCACAGTTTTATCATTTGTCTAATATTTGAATGAAATTGTCCAAAATTTGCATATATATTTGAAATGATAAAATGATGTGCTAGATTTCATCTATAGAGATCTAAACGTATACGAGATATCTTGTTCACATGCCCACGGACGGACGGTCGAAAGGCTCTATTCGGATCGATTATATTAATCTAGCCGGTGTTCTTTCGAAAATATTCTCTTCATAGCGAGTCATTATTCGCAAAATGGAAGTTCGAAGAGAGCAGATTCATTAAACTCTCCCGAGAACAGTCTTCAGTCAGAAGTTTTTCACTACTATACCACTTTCTCTCGTCATATTTGGAGCATCATAGCCAAATTTGACTCGTGCGCCAATAAATCCCAAAACAACCACCCTCCTCATATATTTAGCATGCGAGAAGACAGAAAAGCGATGATCCGATACGTATCGCCTGTGTTCAGTAAGAGTTCTTCGACAGAAGACACAGCAACAACTAATATTCAATATAACTTGGCATTTACATCAAGGTTGTGCCTTCCGCGAATTTCATCAGAAATCAAGTTTCTATGCCGAGATGCTTCTCAAACAAACGACTCAAATAGCATTTCCGTTGCCTTGAAAACTGGTGGGATGAAGGCTTCATGAATTTTATGCAACAAGGAGGCTGTGCCTCGCCCGAAATGGCGCAGTTGAAGAGAAAATATCCTCAGTTAGATATTGTCACCGAAGAAACGCATTTTTCTTCAGTTAGTCCCCCCTCTATTCCTAATTGTTTTCTTAATTTGAGTGCCTTAATTGGAAATTAAATGTATTTTCTTGCTTTAATACTAAATATTCACAGATTTCCGCTTCATAACTTCAAAAATATTTGAAGTTGGTTCAAATATTACATGTTAATTCTTTAAAAATAACTACTATTTTTGCCAAACATTTACTCATACATATCTGTTTTCGAAGAAGTCTCATCCGGAGTTAACACATTTTTTCTAACACAACCCTTTCTAAAAGAAACCACTGCGTATTATTTAACGTGTAAAGGACGCACACATGGATCTTCAGTGGAATCGGGTTTCGAACGGGGGACCCTCCGGCCGTTAAGCTGCGACTTTGACCCTAATGTCGAAGTACACTGCATTTTCATTGCGTGTTGCAGCCGTGAATGACGTGTGAAAATAGCTGGGACGAAAAATGGAAAGGCGTAAAAAGGAGCGGCCGTGAATGTTTTCTTGGATAGGAAACGGCGACACTTACGATTCTTCACAAGTCGACATAGGCATTGCGCCTGTATCGCTCATGATTGTTTCAAAAATAAACCGTCGATGACGCAGATATTATATTTACACCTTAAATTGTTTTCTCTATCAGATGAAAAAGTGGCAAAGCAAAATTTTTTAAAATGTTTAGATAAATCGCAATTTATGACTCATCGATTTCTGTGTGTGGTTGAAGAGAAAGTTCTGCAGGAGATTAATGAGTAAGAGAATTAATTATTAATTATCAATTATGAGATGCATCTCTTATTTATCATTTTTTCTCGATTTCAATTTTTATAATTAATTTTGTTTAAAATAAAGATAAATAGATTCGTCATGACTGAAACTTCAATTACTTATTTTTTTTTGAGAAACTAGATATATTTAAATTTTTAACTTGATAAAGTTTAAATACATGCTTCCAGGTTTTAGCAACATTTAATTTTGTTAAAACTAACTTGCTTTTCTAGTAATTCAATCCGAAAGAAATAATAAGAAAACATTTCGTGAAATATCAGGACTGTTTCTTGTTTATTAAGGAAGGCAACATTTTCTTTCATTGCATTAAAAGATTTTTTTGATCATTATAAATCCTTAATTTCTGTTCCCTCCCCTTACGTTTATGTTCATATCGGTGTTTTTTAAAGAAAGTGGAAATTATTTTATTATATGCAACAACGTTTCGACATATAACGATTATTGCTAAAAAATAGAAAAAAAATTCTTCCTGGAATTACGTTTTCATAACTGATTTAAAAATATACTTTTTATAAAAGACAAAATGACTAAAAAATCATCACTTACGCTGATTTTTTCACAGTCCAGAAATGTAAACCTAACGGTATACGGTAACCGTAATGACTGCGTCGAAAATTGGAAAAACAGGTGTGTATTTTTAAAATGGATGCAAATCATTTCTCAAACATTTAAATTAAAAACAATTACCATAGCTTAATAGTTCAAGTAAAGATTATAAAATCTGTTTCTAAAACCTACTGTTACTTCTGAACTAAAAATCCATATAATTTTTATTTTTTTTATTTTCGTCTTTTGAGTCTTTGGCTTATAATTCATTTATAAAAATGCTATTTAATAATGAATTGAATATTTTTCACATATACCACCAATCACCAAATCTCGCACAAAAAAAATTATTTGAATTAATTAATAAGCTGATAATAAATTTCCGGGAATATTAAATTACAGCACTTCCATAGACAACACACAAATGTACCTTTAGAACCTTTCGAACTCTATAACAATTGGAAAAGTATCAAAAATCAATTTAAAAAATTGCAAAATCACACACATTAGAGACATAAAGTTCATTTGGATTGTTTGTTAATAAGAAGCGAAAACATAAAATAAAATTGTTGAATTATTTATTTTAACCAAGTACACTAATATGCGCGTAGATGATTATTTCCACAAATGAGTGTCACTTTCGAAACTTGCCTTCTTTGGTCATTTGTCACAGTTTTTATGAAAGAATCTCTCAACTTCGAAGATTCCCCTGTAGTGGGACTCTGATTATTCATAGCACAGTCTTCGCTTTAATTTATTTACATGACTAGTTTTCTTCTTTCGACAGTAACTTTGCATTATGAAAATTCAGGTGTACACCCTCCACAGATTAATATACTGACACTGAGCAAACCAAACGTTTTAGGAAACTTTCTCTGATGTTCACTCGAGAGTCACACTACTCAAACACACGTGCCCGTAAGAGTCGCCCTTCCCCGTACTCTTGTTGGATTTTGTGACAAATGTCAGGTGAATATGCAATTTCTACACATAGGAATGTGATCACAATGCGCTCTTGCGCTTTCAGCTTTTGTTCACACATCGCTCTAGCAACTTCAAGACAGGGCTGATAAGATTTTAGCGCGAGTAGGAGTGAAGGTAGAGCTTGTGGCCACACCTTCTTGAGGCCGCAAGACTGCTACGCAGTGTGGCTGGCTTACAAACAAGCCCATCCCCATGATAGCTGAACCACTTGTAAAATTTATTTCTCAAATCATAGGAATCCTGTTACTTTATGCTAGCAGTCGGAAAGAACATGGAAGTTGGGCCATAAAGAAAGATATGCGAATTCAAATACACTTTTAACCTTTTAGTAGCAGAGATAGGAAAATAAAAAAAAAAACACCAGGTAGGTCATAAACGTGGTCAATCACATCCTAATGTCTACTTAGAGAGTAAACGGTTCTTTATTCTGATATTCATAAAAAAACGACACCAGCATTTTGCTCGTGACTTTCGTGATTGTTTCGTCGTTCTTCATATGAATCAATGCAGAGCTTAAATTACCATTTCAAATGGTTTTTCTGGTAGTAGAAAAAGTGGTAAAACCAAAATAAACATTATTTTTACAAAAAAAAGAACTCACTCCGAGCCTCGCGCTTTGATATTTGTGGTTGAAGAGAAGCTGTGGTAGAAGTTCTGCGAAAGTCCTTATTATCCAGGCAGTACATCTCTTCTCTGTTAGTTTTTTTCGGATTTAAGTACTTATAATTAATTTTCTTTAAAATAAAAATAAACAAGTTCTTCGCAGCTGAAACTCAATTTTTTTTTGTTATCAAGAAATAGAGAGATTTCGCTTTTTCTTAACTCGATAAAATAAAAAATCTGCTCTAACATTTTAGAAATCTTTAATTTTATGGATGCTAGCTTACATTTATTGTAACTCCTTTTAAAAGAAATTAAACGAAGCGATTTATTTCAGTAAAATGATGAACACTTTCGTGGTTCAAAGATGCAAAAAGATCCAATCATAAGTTGAAAGCTTATTACTCGTTTAAGAAGCGAAAGTATAGAAATCGCTTAGTTTGGCCTCGAAATTTTGACGAATCTTCAGGTTTCAGACTTCTCTGAGCCCGATAAGAACATTTTTGGAATTATGTCTGTCAGTTTGATAGCACGATAGCTCAATGCTGTAACATGCTACGCGTATGAAATTTGGAATTTTCTCTTTAATCCAAGGTTTTAGATTGTAGCAACAGCGTATTCCCGCATACTCAGTCCACCTTCTTGCTCATGCGTAGTAGAAGAATTGAGTCCTATAAAGGCTCGGACATTATATGTCGTCTCTCTCTTCTAGCACTGTTATAAGTTATGTTTCTGTTGTCAATATCTTAATTTAAATATAATTTACTTTTATCTCGTTACGTTATTAAAAGTTGTAATTGTTACTATGAGTTAACTTCTTTAGCGTTTATAATATATCCTCACTCCTGCACGAGCCAGTTAGTACATGCAGTCCTGTATGCGGTGTTCCTATCTTACAAGTTACCTTGAATAAATAGATGCAGTAGCTAGTGATGATAACTATGTTAGTTTACTACCACCGCATCAAATTCCAAGGAGAAACCTTTAAGCGTAACCTCCTAAAAGAAATTTGTAAAATTTTGAAAGAACTCCAACCCCGAGGAATCTGCTTGTATGTCCATTTCTTTGCATATGAACAAGACAACTAAAAATGTCAAAAAAAAAAAACCCACCAAATGATTGAAATTAAGCAAATGGTTTTATCATTTGTCCAATCTTGGAAATATATCGTTTACAGTTTGTGTAGATATACAGTCGCGAAAAAAAAGGCATCACCCAGCGTTATTCTGCCATCATTCAACGTATAATAAATTAAAGGGAACCAATTTTCAGGAAATAACTACTGAAAGATTCCATATCTAAAAATTTTATAAGGGTTCTTCTACATATTTAGAATTGCACTAACTTTGAAATTTCCTATGACAACGTATATTTTTGTCAATAAATTTCAAAACTATATCAAAACTTATGCTTGGATACCAGATTTCATTATTCTAGCTTTATTTGCCTCGAAATTATAAGCAATTAATATTTTGAATTTTTTTTATATCTTGAGAAATATTATAGTTATTGACATATAATTTTCTGTTGTTATAGTATCAAGTATTCTGCATTTTCATCACTTATAATTTTGAACTTACAATAATTTTGAGTACAATGAATATTTTATCAAATTTCATTCTTAAAAGAATTTTGAATAATAACACCTAAAAATTTTAACGGTAATCGACGCACAAGGCTAATTTGTAAGCCTATGCAAAATTTCAGCTTATTCGTAATACTATAAAACTTGTCTATAACGATATTGTAGAGACCTATCAGATATATTATTATAGACAGGTTATCGCTATAGATAGTTTGAGGATTTGTGCAAGCAATATTTATGTGCGTTGCATGTATTAATATACTAATTATTTTATTCGCTTATTGATTCATTTTACAAATAATCGATAATATAAATTGAAAAAAGGAAATTTTTATACCAATATAAAATTTTATATTTTAACTTTAAAACATGAAAATTAAAATTTTATCATCAGTTACGACACCTTTAAAAAGTTTTCCCTTGTAATCCTATTTACTTTTTTTCTACATAATTTTAATAACTTTTTTTCAAAAAAGTAGCTATCGTCGACTGAAAAATTCTATATTTTTTTCACAACATCAACTTTCTTTAGTTTTTTATCGAAATTATTGGTAGCCTTTCATCAAATTCCAATGTTTTACATCACACCATCCTACATGCAAGGTGTTACACATCAAAAGAGAATTTCAAGGAACAAATTATCAGTGCGAGGTGCTAAATGCAAATGAACATGTTAGTGCACACCATTAGGCAGAGGCAACAAATATATGTGCACATTCCAATCGATAGCCCCCAGGAAACACTTGCTATAAAAAACTCTCTCTTCGTAACCCCAATTCCTTGTTAGCGTGTTAGTATTCCCAGGGTGTCGTTTTCCAAAGGGGAAAAAAAAAATCGGAATTTTCGGGCAACTTTCTAAAGAGGTAAATTTATAGCTATAGACATTTCAATCAAAAATGATTCTCGTTATAGGCAGGTTCAAAAAACATTGAAAAAAATAGGAATTCCTCTGAAACCAACTGGGGGGGAGGGGTTACACCTACTCCTCGCTCCGCTCCACAACCCCCAAAAATCACGTTGTGATCACTACGTGATTCTTGTGGGTTGGGAATAACGTTGTAATTACTTCTTTTGGAATCACTACGTGATCCCAGCTCGCTTCGCTCGCTTGCCATAAAGTTACGCATTTTTGCTAGTAATATGAAATTATAAATATATTAATTACTGAAAATAAATTTAAATTATCCGAAATTGCATGAACTCCTGAAATTAATTTACCTAATCTTTTTACCTAAAAAAGGACCATTTAAAGAGAAAAGTGACTTGAAACATGCTCATATTAACTATTAAAAATTGAAACTATAATAATAATGTATTTTTAGCTTTTCAAAATTGATAAGATCCTAAGTTTGTTCACGTTATGTTGCTCAGATAGCTTCCCCACATGTATACAGACTCCCTCCAATTACAATTTAGTCAAGAAAGGTACAACATATTTTCTGGGTAGTCACTTATGTTTTTAAAAGAAAATGTGATTAATAGAAAGATGAAATAGCCCATTCCTCAACATTTTAACTAAAATGGACATATTAAGGACACATTCATTCATTTGCCTAAACGAAAAACTGAAGGACTCAAACTTATTTTTTTCAAACTATTTAACTGAAAAAAACCCCTTTGTCTCAGACTTTCCCCCTATGTAAACAAACTAAACTTCCAAGCTGTTGCCAAACGCCGATTAAGAAATTCGACCTTTTTTGTCGCCACATAAGAGAATTATATATATAGATTGATAAAAATTCATTTTCTTGCTTTGCTAGTAAATAATTCACACATTTGGGTTTCGTAAATTGGCAACATTGTACTTCACATATCTTAAGAATCTTTGATTTTGAAAAATGCTACTTGTATTCCTGGTGTTTCAAATTAAAAATGCGAAAGACACTGGAATTTACCATGAATGTGAAAAGTAAATTATACTTTAAGCTGCTTAAGCAGATAACTAAGTAGGCTAATTAACAAAGATTACTAGTAACGTAGTTACCTAAAAATTAAAGTTAAAAAATAAAATCATTAAGAAAAGTTCTTTAAAACGCACTTTTATCAGTGTTCTATTGAATTTTTTTATTTTAATTATTTCTACTTTAAAGTCTATAAATTATAATTCAATACTATTATAACTATTATAAAATGTGGCGATGAATTTTTCTGAAATTCTGTAATAGGTGTCGCCTCATGTATCATTTTTCAAAATCTATTAAGATGGCTCAACTACCTGTTAATTAAATTCTGAATATATTAAAACTGTGCTTTGTTATCGAAAACACACAGGTGTACAAAATTTCAAAGTTGTATCACATGAGGAAGTTTGTAAAAAATCGATTGCAAAATTCTTTGTTTACAAACATGAAACAATTCAAAGCCGAAAGACGTTCAGCGTCCTATGTATGATTTAGCGTGCAACAGACCTATACACTAAGGAGCATCAATGGAATCAGGTTTCGAGATTCGAGCCTTCTGTCGCCGAAGCAGAGACCTTACCTCTAGGCCACCAAGGGTCTTCAGAGCCTAAAGATACATGAAAACCTAAGTTGGAAGATTTTTAATTTCACAGTATAAAATGAGTGCAAATTGAAGTATTGCAATAATCGTAAATTAGCCTTTAGATTTCGATGAATCTTCCCGTTTTACACCACTCTGTGCTCGAAATGAACATTTTCGACATCCTATCTGTCAGTCTGATAACATGATAGCTAAAAGTTACAAATAGCTACACATATAAAACTAGTGTAACATTTTGTCTTTGCACCAAAGTTGCTGAAATTTATCAAATTTTGAAGGCAATGCATCTCTGAGAAATCTCTTTGTCTCTCAGTTCTTCATTTGAGCACGATAACTAAAAATATAAACAAACAAAGCACTGCCCCTCTTCACATGCGAGAAAACAGAAATTCAAAGATCCGAAACGCATCCAGTATGTTCGGTAGGGCTTCTTCTGCAGAAGACCCCGCCTGAACAACAATTCTATACAAGTTGGCACATACGCCATGTTGTGCCTTCCGTGACGGTTCGGAAAAAATTGAAGAGGAAATAAGGCAAAAAACATATGCCATAAATAGCATTTCAGTTGCCTTGAAAAGTGGTGGGATGAAAGTTCAAAGAATTTTTATGCAGCAAGCAGACATCTGTGCCTTGCCCAACAAAGTTTTTGATTAGGAAATAACACGTCTTCTTTTTATACTACGAATGCGACAAAATAAAAATGAAAAGAACAGGCACGACGAAAAGCATCCACCCTTTTCTGAAGGTGAAATTCGACAGAATACTAGCCTCAAGTAAAAGACAGCATACCTTGACAATTTCGTCTGGCTCTGTCCTCCGTGAAGGTTGAAACGTATTACAAATAACGTCAGATTAATCTGTTGTATATACATATATATTTATCTAGTGAATTACGGTTCAACAAGGAAGGCTAAAGAAGTAAGTCCACCTGTAATAAACAACCACGCGCCCTCATCTGAGACTGATGATGATGCCTCTAGCAGTGATCGTTGGAAGTCAGAGATTTTAAGACAGAAAAGATGACAAACAGCGAAATAAAAATAAATGAGATTTTAAAGGAACACTTTTATTAGTGAAGCAGAAAGAAGAATATTTTATCTCCTTTGCATCCGCGTGGACGGACGGAGTGAATCTCGTTACACCAGTTTCGTCCGAAATCAGATGCGAATCTATTATTTTAGTCTAAACACAGGATATTAAAGTTGATTCATGTAGCTTTTTATGTTTTGGAACTATTGTATCTACAGACAGACATGATTTCCTAATGGAAGGACACATTTAGAAAGTTCTAAGAACGAATTCTCTGACCACTAGAACACTTTCCCTCCTCACATGCTTCGGCACGCGAGAAAACAGAAATGTAAAGATTCGTTGCGCATTCACTCCACTCGGTACGTGCTCTTAAACAAAACACCCCGCAGTGACTTACATTCCACATAACTGGGCACTTACATTACGTTGTGCCTTCCGAAATTGATAAAAATTTGTTTACAACCTTCTGACAACGGTTTTAAACAGACACGTCAAATATCATTTCTGTTGCCTTATAAAGTGGTAGGATCAAACTTTCATAAATTTTTATGCTGCAAAAAGTCTGTTTCTCCCGAAATTTCGAATTGGAAAAGAAAATTTTCTGAAATAGTTATTTTCATCGAAGAAACGCATTTTAAGTTAATTATTTCTTGTTATTTCGTATATTCATAATTTTTTTAAAAATTTAAGGGGGTTGATAAGAATTCAATTTTTTTCTACCTTTGCTATTAATTATTATTATTTATTTTTGGATGGGATGATGATGTAAGAAGGGAATTTGCTTTCATCAATTAATAATATCGCTTTTTAAAGTGATGTACTTTCTATTTTTAATATCACTTTCAAAATTTTTTTAATATTTAACCTTTCCCTTTTAAGGATTGTTTCTGCTTCATTCCACTTTTTAGGAAAGAATCCTCTTAAAATTTAGCTATATAGCTTAATTGCTTTATTGCACTATTTTGTAGGTGAGGCAACATATGTGGTTATAATTAACGTTACTTTTCAAATCTTTTGGATTCTATGTTGTTCTTTTCTATTCCTTCTTTATTTTACATTTCGAATTTAAAAAATAGCCGTTGATTGTAACCAAATGCCATAATATCTAACACCTGACCTCATGACTGTGTTCTGATGATAACATAATTATGCAACTTGACAAAATTGATAAGATAGAATCGCTATTAAAAGGTAATATTACTGATTTTGTTTCGATTTTATGCTTAATTTATTAAACATTTCGTGTTGAAATGATGTACCGAAATTGATATATTTATCTATTACTGAATGGAAATTAAATTTTAATTAATCATGTAATAGTCCTTAACTTTATAAATTCTCCGCCAGCGTATAAATTATATGCTAATTTGATACGCCTTTCTCTGATTACGAGATTGCACTGATTTTTCCATCAACCTTATTCTTTGAAGCTTTAGTGTAAAAACTAAATTTATAATGAATAAAAATATATAGTTTGTAACGATTAGCTTTTGGAAAAAAAAGTATTAAGGGTAAAATATTTCAATATTTACTATTATTACACGTAGAAGATAAAAATAAGAACATATCAATAAAACTCAGCATAATGTCTTTACTTCTATCATTTTAATTTTTTGGGCAACGTATGCGGTTATTTTTAATATCACTTTTCAAATCGTTTCATCTACTTTCTATACTTATTTTAAATTTATTTTGAATTCTGATGGAAATAAAAAAATCAATGTATGTAATCTATCAAGTATTAATTGCGTAAGAGAATTTATAATCATCTTTGAAGTTTTCTAAAATGAATTACATCTTCATTTATATGACGTCCGTCCATTCTATGGTTCATTTCAATTCCAAATAGAACTAATGGGATTCAGTGAAATGATCTTTATTGCTTTGGATGTATAGCTTCTTAAAATTTTTATTTTGTAAAACAAAGGGCATTTTACTAAAACATAAATTAGCCCATAATAACATATTTTTAAACGGAATGATTGATTCATTCGGTTTAATATTTCTCGATTATTACTATTTAAGGATTCTTAAAATATTTTAGAACAATTCCTAAGACCAATATATATATATATAATAACTGCTATGCTATGAACCTTACATATGTGGTGTGGTGACTTGGCCAATGTGCAGCCAAATAAATGCAAAGCTTAGGTTTTCCTAAGTACTTTTATTTACACAGCTATAATTTAAAGAACAATTCTTGCACAGCAATCTTGATTAAATATTTATAGACAAAGTTCGATCATTGAGTTCACAGTTCTAGGACGTTAAAGTTCAATGGAGTCGTAGTCCACAAAAGAAGTAATTCAACACAGGATGGATAGCTCCCACCTATTAGCATGATAGCCTAAGCACGAGACTGCAAGGAGTGCTCGCAGTTCACTCTTTGATGAGCCGAGAATTCGGAATAAGGTCGATTTCTCAGAGATCGTTGTCTAAATCCGAATTAATTCGGGACTTTAAATCCGAGCTAATCACACAGCTCTTTCTGCGCTCCGGAGTCTGAAAACCAAGTTCGAGACTCCTCAATCGGTTCTTCACCGCGCTCCTCGTTCCAACTCAACATCCGTTTTTATCTCCTATCTCAAGGGGTGTAGCTCCGCCTTCCTTTCACTACATTGGACAATCGTCTTTCCTGGTCGACCAACGGCTAAACCTCGAGATTCCCAATGGTCTACTCCGACCGTGGGGAAGGTTCTCGAGTTTCCCCACCACAGGAGCTATACAGGTGTGACATGAAAGAGTACTGCTAATCTCCTCAAAGCCAATTCAATGCGCTCTCTGACAGAGATTGATTCCTGTGCATTGTGGTCGCTTTCTGCGTGAAGCTATTACTTTAGCGAATGTCTCCTTAATGACCACCAGGTGCAGCTGGTCTGCGGTCTGCGGCTGAAGTCAAACGTACTCGGTTCTTTTCTCGTGGGAACTGTGCTCGCGCGAAGGGAAAACATCACAATGGAAAAATAGGAATTTCTAATCAGTTATCTATATTTTTATAATAATTTGGTGAAAAAACCTTCACCGAGTCCTATAACCTCAACCACTCGACCGATTTTGACAACTTTTTCAGTTGAAAGGTTATGCCGTCTAGATATGTCATCAAGGGTTGCCTACCCCCCATCTACGCACATTTTCGAACGAAATCGGAAAAACTGTTTCCTACTCTGCAGTCTAACAATTGAATTGTTTGCCAATGACAACCACCTGACGAATTTCGACAATTTTTTTAATTGAAAGGTGAAGACGTCTGAATATATCATCATGGGTAGCCTGTATCCACCCCCTATTTTCGAATGAAATCGAAAAAACTCTTTCCCACTGTACATTCTCTAAGGGGGAAAAATTTGGACAGTTCACCAGAAACAACCACCCGACGAATTTCGAGATTTGTTTTTAATTGATAGGTTATGACTTTGAGATATGTCAACATTTGTCATCTTCCCCCCCAGCACTCCCCATTTTGAACGAAATAGAATAGATTTTTGTTGGGAAAAATTAATTTGGATCTTGCTCTTTGAAATTTCAAAAAATTGAGATAGACGGTATTGCTTGTTAAGCGAAGATATATAATGGTGGGCCACAAGAGGAAAAGCAACTAGAGAGCACTCGCATATCTTTAAACGTCTACCAGCACAGAAAGAGAACAGAGACAGAGATCGAAGAATGATGAACTTGAAGGATAAAAGACGGTTGGGGGTTCAGACGGGTTTTGAACTCGGGATGGTCCATCGTCATTAAGTCTTCAATGCTCGTAATTCGTCGACCTCAGCTTCTGTTCTGTTCCTGTGCAGGTAGAGATTTCAAGAGACGCCAGCGCTCTTTGGCGCTTTTTCCGCTTGTGGACCACAGGATATGAATTAGTATATTTATCGAAACTGCGCTTGAATAAAAAAGCTGGAGCCATGTCTGTAGGGTCTACATGCAATAAAGCCGCAGCGCCCTATCATCTGAGACTGATCATGATCCCTCTACTGGGGATCTTTGGAAGTTAGAGATTTTATCTCAAAAAATGATGACAAATAGCGAAAGAAAAATAAACACAGATTTTAAAACACACATTCATTAATAAACTAAAAATATATTATTTTTAATTTAATTATTTTAAAGAATTTTGGTTTTACTCTGTAATTCATTCTTATAAATATTATAGCATCATGAAAACTTTTTTCTTAAATATACTACCAGGTGGCGCCACACGTATGGATTGAAAATTTAAGCAAAATCATCAATTAAATCATAATTAAATTTTGAAAATAAAAAAGTACAGTAATGTCATCGAGAACACAAAAATGTACAAAATTTCAAAACTCTAGCACATAAATAACGGGACTAAAGCATTGATTGCAAAATTTTATTTTAAGAAACATGAAGTCATATCAAATAAAAGTATTTATTAATTAAAAAAAGACGCATAAATTAATATTCTTGAATTATTGCAACCAAGCAATTAAAAAAGTCATTGTAGAAGGTCATTTTATTCTGCATCAGCGAAACTCTGCGCTTTCGCAACTGACCTAGCTTTCGCCCCTTTCTCAGTTTTTAAGGTAAAATCTCTAAATTTAATTATTCGCCATACGTAGGGCTCCAATCATTCTCAGCGTAGTTTTCACTGTATTTCTGTAGAAATTTCTTATATGTATCTAGCTTTCTTCGGCCGAGAGTAGTTTACAATATCGAAAACTGACAACCAGGTTTACAACATGTATACACCATGTAGAGATAAATCTACTGACACAGAGCAAATCGAATGAATGATTTATACACCCCGAATTACTTGAAATCAGGCAAACAGTAATCATGATTTGATTCAGTAAAATGATGCAACTCTTCAGCGGTTTAAAAGTTCTAGATAACATAAGCTGAAAGATTATAACTTTCTCGTATAAGAAGTATACAAAGCGTAAGTATTGTTATCATCGTAATTTCAAGATTTTGGACATCTATTTTGGAAATCGTGTCTCTCTGCTAAAGAAATAATTCCAAAACAACATTACGAACTAGATTAGTCAAATTTAATATCCTGTATTGATGCTAAAACTGCAGATTTCAATCTGATGTATAAAAGAAATCGATCAAAATGAAATCCGTACGCATGTGAACTCGCTAACGCAAAAACGTCACGATCTATATGAATGAAATCTTTCATATAGTCCAGAATATAACATCTCTATATTTTGATAATCTTCCCGTTTTAAACCACCCTGAGTCCAAAATGAACATCTATCTTATTATGCCTGTCGGTTCGATAACACGATAGCTCAAAGCTGCAACAAGCTACACATATGAAATTTGTTACTAGGCCTTTAAAATTTGTATAGATCTACATTTCAGATCATAAAACAATGTGTTAGATATTATCCATCTATTTTGAACCTTATTTATCTCTTTTACATACACATGGCCGAAAAGACAAGCTCTTCTCCCACCTATTCTGTCCAAAGTCTACAATTTTGCATAAAGTTAGGATATAGAATTGATTCATTCAACTCGTTGTGTTTTGGACTTATTGTGTTCAGAGAGAGTCATAATTTCGGAAAAGGAAGTTCGAAACGAGCAAATTCATAAGACTAAGTGAAATCAAAATTTCAGACCATTATAACACTTTCGCTCTTTGCATATTCCGCATGCGAGAAAGTAGAAATGTTAAGATCCATTACGTATCCACTCTGTTCGGGAGATGTTCTTCGATAGAAAACTCCTCCATAACTAACATTAAATATAATTTGACACATAAATCAAGTTGTGCCTTTCGTGAAGCTTAGAAACAGCTGAGGATCACCGAGGAGTTAAACAGACGCCTCAAATAGCATTTCCGTTGCCTTGAAAAGTGGTGGAACAAAGATATAATAAATTTTTATGCAGCAATCAGTCTGTGCCTTGTCCGAAATCTCGCAGTTGAAGTGAAAATGTTCTAAATTAGATATTGTCTTCAGAGAAATGCATTTTTCGTTAGTTATTTCTTCTCATTTTGCATACACATACTTTATTTTTTTTTTATCAAGATCGGTTTGTGGACCTGAGTACAAGTGAGAGTGAGAACATCTGCTCAGTCTCAATGGACCTTATGCATGTGACGTCACATCCTCCGACACGTGACCTGCCGGAGGCAGCCATTGGCCAGTCTTAAACAGTTGACTCAGAAATGCTTTTATTTCTGAGTCGCTTATAAGCCGATCGTTTTGTTTATTCCTCCACGGCTGTTTTTTCATACTCTCGAACCCAAACGGTGCATAAGGTCCATTGCTATTAAGTATAAAAAAAGACATCCGAAACACCAATATTGGATATGAAGTAAATAAAACACCAATACTGCATATGAAGGAAACTGAAAAAGAAAATCAACCTTATAGAATCCAATTATTGTGAGTGGGATTTTATCAGAACTTTAATAACCACATAATGGAGTCCGTTTTACACTGTGAACCAGATTTATTATGGAAGTTTGAGTGGAAGGGAATATTTTGTAGTTTTGTAGGGGAAACTGTATTTAGAATTCTTCTGAGCGAAAATAACTTGAGAACGGATGGGTGGATTTGGAGAATCTGAAATGCCCATAAGAAGATTTCTAGACTGTTTTGTGATGTGGTCTTTCATCTTCTCTACTCTGAAGTCAGAATGTATTATCGAGTTGATTTCAAGTTGATTTTCATTCAACTAAGACTTAAACAGATAACAAAAATAGTTGGTTTAAGAAAATTTTCAAAAATAAAGATCGTTGCTCTGAATCAGAAGGTGCTGTAAAATTTTTAAAAAAATAATTGCAACCTGGATACCGACTCCGGGACTGATTTGGGTTTGGAGTTTTAGGGTGTTATGGAAAGTTTGTTTATTTCTCGCTTGTTGATAGTCCTTTACTGTATTTTCTGTTTACTTTATTGTTATGTTCGAAATTCCACTTTTTGTTTTTTGTAATTCTATCATAAGGAATTCTTTTCTTTTCCCCTTTCGAGGTTTGTCTACCAATTATCAACATGTACTTTATTTTTATGTTTGTAAACTTTTTGCATAATTATTTTTTATTATTTAAATCGTGTGTTTTGATGTTTGTCATTTTGTATCTAAGTTTTTTTTGTGTGAGATATCCTTTTAAATCTTTTTGTTTGTTTCATTTTGCCAATGCTTTGGATTTCTAAGCCAATTTTTGTTTGCGTTTTCTCTCATTTTTTTGTTATGTTTCTTCTGTTTTGATTGTATTGAGTTCCCTTCTCTTATAATTTTCTGCCACATTTTTTGTGTTTCCTTAATATTTTATGTAATTATATATTTTTATTCACTAAACATTCATGTTTATTTTAATTAACTAAATTAAATATTAACAATTTAATTATTTAACTGTGTGTACTTTTAGTACAGCTGATTCCTCTAAACGCAAAACAAAGAAATATATAAAATATATATGTCATGTATGTATGGTGATACAGTGGCGAATAAAAAATAGGTGCATGACTGAGTATAAGAAAAAAAAATATAAGAAAAATATTAGAAAGAAGAGAAGAATATTAGAAAAATAAGAAAAATATTTTATTTATGTATAAAAAATATTTTTATAGTTTAGTTTTACATACGTCAGCGTTGCAGCAAGTGGTTTATAAACCATACTCGCGTCTGGCCATAATTTCGCGGTTTATAAACCACACTCACGCAGTTAAAGTGTTAAACATTGTAAAACTATTACTTTCCTATTAGCCTTGCAAATTTGCCACAATCCTTGCATTTGGTGTTAATTTTGTTACCTTTTTGGGAAATTTTTCCCTCTAGTTGGGCTTTTATTATTCAAAGCGTAATCTTCACTTTATTTTATTTACAATACCATAGCACATAATCTTATATATTTAGGTATAAAAAACTAGGTATATATATACGGCACTGATTAATATACTTATACATAGGTAAGAAAAGGGTTCAGGAAATTTACAACCAAAAAAGTTTAGGAAATACGGCCAACGATGAGAATGATTTATTTCAGTAAAATGATGACTAATTTTCCTCATTAAGTGATGCGAAGCTGCCTAATAAAATGTTGAAAGCTTTAAACATCCGAAGCATATAAAGATAAGAATGAAAATCATCAAAATGTTTGGCCTCGAGATTTCGACAAATCTCAAGGTTTTAGATCCCCTGGAATTCCAGATTTTTTGGAAGTGCGTGTCAGTCAATCTCCCTAATAACGCGGTCATTGAAAAAAGAAAACAGCTTGACAGGCAACATTTTGTATTTGTTCTTTAGAAAAATGGAAATTTGAACGAAATTCGCATGTCGGAAGTCTGTTTGTCTAACTGTCCGTTGAACAAGATAACTATAAAAACTAATAAATCAGATGGATGACATGAAGCTTATGGTTTTAACCATCAGAATTGTAGATGTCTGTCGTGTCTTGGTACGCATTCTTTATCGAGTTGACAAAGTGGCGCCGAGGAAGGGTCTTTCGTTCCCCTACTTTTTGAAGGAAAAATTAAATTTTTATTTCATTTCAGCTGTCTAAAATTGATAATTACTAAAAAGTAATAGTGTCCATGAAAGCTAGCTAATTTTTCAACTAAATTTTTAAATTTTGTCGACTACCCCTAGACTCCCTGATACTTTTAATTTTTTTTTTTTTTTGCCGCTCTACTTTCTCCACTCAATCGCCGCCACTCGGTTGACAGTCTGTTTATTTGCGTGACTGTGAACGTAATAAATTATGAATGCAATAACTTATGAATGCAATAACTTATGAACGCAATAAATTATGAACGCAATAAGTTATGAAAGCAATAACTTATGAACGCAATAACCTATGAACGCAATATTAACGCAACAAGTTATGAACGCAATAAATTATGAACGCAATAAGTTATGAACACAATAACTTATGAACGCAATAACTTATGAACGCAATAACTTATGAACACAATAACTTATGAACGCAACAACTTAGATTAATGGACACTGCTTTATGACCCTGCCACCAAACCTGATACCGCGTGTTCTGATTTTAGACCTAAACGGTCGAAAGCAATACGTTCCAAATGCATGCTTGGTTTCATTTTTTTATACTACAATGCACCAAACGCCATATTGTGCCTGTATATCCTATGTGCCCGTTACATCATCCCAGCACGTGACACACTTCCGGGCTATGGTGCTTCCTTTGTGATTCATTGCGAGGTAGAGACTCTTACAAGGAGATGCGAACAGAACCAAAACAATGAGGCAAATATGATTCCTATAATTTTATTCAAATACTTCCGTTTTTCTATTTCTGTCTGAATGATTGTGTGAATGGATGATGAGTGTCTGATGGACGAAGGATTGAATAAATGAAGATAACATGTAATAAATTTAAAATTCCCTTCTAAGCATAGAAAACTAATTTAAATTCTTCAGAAGCTTTTTATTCATGTGTAGATCAAAATTTATTCGCCTAATTCAATCCAAAGCAGTTATGCACCAGAATTTGAGAGTTTAGAGCTAGTGTTCCTCGCTTAGCAAAAACATTGTTGGCGCGCGCGAACAGAATGGGCTATATTGTGTTAGTATGCGAAAAAATCGAGGAGAGAACAATGCCGCTAGTTTATAATTAAGATTTGGGAAACACTGTTAATTAAAGTGATTCAGCATAGTCCTTTAAGAAGTAGAGAAAATCATTCGTCGGTATATCACTCTTTCACTAGGTAGGAAAACAGCCTTATTCTTCGATAGAAATAAGTTGAAAGTTTTAACTTTTTCATGCCAGAAGTAGAAGAGAAGTATTGTAATTTGTATAATATAATTATATTGTAATCGTCAAAATGTTGACATGGAGATGTTGATAAATGTTCGCGCTTTAGACGTCCCTGAGTCATAAAACAACATTTTTGGCAGTTGGTTTAATAGCACGATTGCAGCAACATAGACGGATTAACCTTTTCCAGAAATTGTTTTCATCTTTTAATGCGGGTCGGTGCAACTGCTCTACCAGACATCATTGAGAATTTCCCTCCCGCATTCAGCGGAGTTCTTCTGGTTTAAGTCCCCGAAGCATGAAGGTTAAATTTTGTACGTGGCATTTACACCTCAGTTGATATGGTTTGTACGAAATCCGTCTCCGAGGAAACTGTCCGCCTGCCTGTCCTGTGCATGTTAACCTGATAACTAAAAATGCAAAAATAAATAAATAAATCCAGACAAATGAAATGAAGCATTTGGTTTAATGATTAGTCGACTCTTTTAAAGATATTCTCTAAAATTGGAACAGAATTTCTTTTCTAGTGATGAAACAAAGTGCAAGATTTCATCCATTTAGAGCTTAGCGATTTTGAGTTATCTTGTTGACAAGCTCAAGGGCGGACTGACGAACTCTCTTTACATCGATTCCTCCCAAAATAAGATTAAAGTAAAGACAGGATATTAAAGTCGATTCATCCAGCTCGTGACGTTTCGGAAATTTTATGTTCACTGCCAGACATTTCTTTAAAAGTTAGAAGTTCTAAACATGCAGATTCATGAAAGATGAGGATCCCTAGTTTTTGACTACCCTACTTTCTATCTTTAAACTTCGCATGCGAGAAAATAGAAATGCATAGAACAGGTAGTCCGAAACGTATCCACGCTTTTTGAAAGGTTAATTCGACAGAAAACACAGCTTCATGTAAAAATCCGATTGACTTGACGCCATATAGGTTAGAAGCGACTAAGTTGTTCCGTATAAGTAACGCCATCAACAAAAAACAGGGATTTCAAATAAACTTTGAACCATTTAGCAGCAGAGATATGAAAATAAAAATACAGGCAGGTCGAAATCACGGTTACTCTCTTCCTAACATCTACTTATAACTAAAACGGCACCTTATCTGAGATTACTAACAATTCGACACCTGCATTTTGCTCGTGGCTTTCGGTATTATTGTATCTTTTGAAGATGGCGTAAAGCAGAGCTTAAATTGACATTTCAAATGGTTTCCTTTCAGTTGAAAGAATAGCAAAACAAAAATTAACACAATTTTTTAAAAAAGCACACTCCTTGCCTCGCCCATTGATGTTTGTGGTTGAAGAGAAAGCTCTACGAAAGTCCTAATCAGCCAGGAAATACATCTCTTCTTTGCTAATTATTTCCAATTTAAATACTTATAATCAATTTTCTTTAAAATAAAAATGAACAATAAGTTCTCCAGATCTGAAACCTACGTTTTTTTGTTATTGAGAAATAGAGAAATTTGGCTTTTTTCTTCACATCATACATTCAAACACCTATTCTGACATTTTAATAGGAGCTAACTTGACTCCTATTAACATGCACTCCTTGGAACTCTTGAAAGTAATTATAAGAAACGATTTTTTTCAGTAAAATGATGAACACTTTCGAGGCGTAAAGATGCAAGACAACCTTATCATAAGTTAAAAAACTATTGCTCTCTCGTTCAAGAAGTATGCATAGAGAAACTTTTGCAATAATAGTAATTTGTCTTTGATATTTTGATGAGTCTTCAATATTTATACAACCCTAAGTCAGATAAGAACATTTTTGGAATAATGTCTGTCTGTTTGATAACACGATAGTTCAAAGCCACAACAAGCTACACATGTAAATTTTGGTATTTTCTGGTTACACCAAGGTTGCTGAATTCCAACTCCGAGGAATCTGTCAGTCTCTCTCTTTTTTCGCATATGAACAAGATAATAAAAAAATGCAAAAACCCAATATGATTGAATTTATGCATATGGTTTTATAGTTAGTCTAATCTTTGACAGATATCGGCCACAATTTTTATAGATTTACTTTTGAGGTGAACAAACAATGTGCTATATTTTATCTATCTAGATCGGAACATTTTAGAGTTATCTTGTTGACATGCACAGGGGCAGACAGACAGACTCTTTTTACACCGATTCCTTCCAAAATCAGATTGTATTTTACAATGTTAGAGTAAATGACGGGATATTAAATTCGATTCATCTAGCGATAAGAGTTTTGGAATTATTATTTCCACACACGAACTTGGTTTCCGAAATGGAAATTCTGATTCAGAAAAATGAACGAATTTTCTTGAACATTTTAACATTGCCTTCTTTACACATGGCGAAGAAAAAGAAATGCAAAGATCCGACACGCCGAAGTATCTCCACCTTGTTCGAATGGAATACGTGTAAAGTTAACTATCATTCCATATGACTTGATAGATACACCATGTTGTGACTTCCGTGATGGTGGTAGATTTTCAATTTGATGCAATAGTAACGATGATTTTAACCAGACCCCTCAAATAGCACTTCCGTTGTCTTGAAGAGTGGTGGGATAAAGATGTAATGAATTTTAACGCAGCAAGCAGTCTTTGCCTCGTCCCACAGTGCGCAATTGAAGTGACAGTTTGGAACGAGATATTGTCAACGAAGAAACGAATTTTTTAAAATTTAATTTCTGTTGTTTCATTTATAATTAGTTTTCCTTAATTAAAACGGATTCACAGAACTTCTAATTTATTTACTTTCGTTGTTATTTAAAAATTCACAGCCGTCAGTTTGGTAAATTCATACATTTAAGAAGTTCGTTCTTATATCACAGAGACAGAGTTTTTTAAATAAACCAATATTGCCCAATATAGAGTTGCACATGTCAGTCATCAAAGTAGTCCCTTCGGAGTCGAAATATATTTTACTAATCTCTGGTAGAATCCCGAGGTCATTTTTCAGAAAGTTTATCCTCTGGCAGAGTTTGCAATTAAACAAAGTCTGGATGATGGCGTTTGTGTATAAACGCCGCATGCATCGCATTAGGTAGTCCTCTCTGAAGCATTTACACCATTAAAACAAACGGGTCCTTGAGAGAAACTCTTGCCAATACTTTTGTTGGAATCTGTGCTGAATATCAGACGACCGGACATTTTCTCCAACGATTAATTTAATAAGAATGCGTTGCTACATCTTTCTCTTTCATCACTCTCGCAACTTTCAGACAAAGCAGGTTCTAAAGCGAGAATAAAGGAGGATGCAGGCTGTGGTTCCGTTGTTTCGAGGTAACATCGCTTCTGCGAAATGCGGCTAGTTTAGAAAGAAATCTGTCCCGGTCACATTTGAACCACTTTGCAAAATTTACTTTCCAATCATGAATTTTTAATTTTATAAAGTGTTCTTGTAATTCTCATCTTTCATAGTAGAAATCTGAAAGAACATAGAAGTTATACCGGATATAATAAAGAAGGACAACTGAGGTAAACTCCTGTTGCAACCATTTTATAATAGTTGCAATAGGAGAGATGTGAAATATGGTCTCTCAAACCTTATTCCTGGGCATTCACGAGCCCTTCACTCCGCGCAAAGTTTTTGTAATATTACTACATGTTTAACTGTAGTGCAAGAATTGACGAGAATTGGAGTGATAGGGATCGAGAGGAAGGATATCCACCTCTCCATTTGGCCTCATTGCCTGTGGAGCATCTACGGGTGTGGGTGGGTTTAGTTTAGTTTACATCCATGCCACATGCCGCTTTGAAGCAGCACGAGGGATATTTTGGGGTGGACCTCTTCAGTTTGAACAGAGGCCAGATGACGAGGACGACGGCTGAGCTCGCAACCCCTCTCCAAATCTTTCGAGCCACACCAGCGGGAGGACATTTGGCCCCAACGGATTTATTGTGCACCAGGCCCGATTACAGGGCGGTTCTTCGATAGAATCGGATATCGAACCTGAAACACTCAATCAGGTGCTCAGACCTTACCACCAGGCCACCGAGGCCCTGTGTGTGCGTGGCCGATTTGGTTTGCGTAATTAAACGATGGAATTGGAATTATCGGTGGTCGAGAAAGTGAGTGACGAGATTTGCGCTGCGTTTAAATGTCATGATTGATTTTACAAAATAGGTTGGCAGAAAAATGAAATGGCTTGGAATGGATGACTCTCTTTTTGCCCACTTAAGCTGGGCATTCACCAGTAGTCCAATTCATTACAATTTGCCGAAAGAACGGTTTGTTTTCCTCCTATTGAAGTCCATCAATTTAGGTGCGTCATTCACGTGAGCTCTTAAAGAAGAAGAGAAAGTATTGCAAAAAAAGTCATCAACCACAAAATACATCTATTATTTAGTATTTTTTTTACCGTTTTAAGTATTACTAATTAGTTTTCTTTAAAATATTAATTATTAGACAAAAACGATCAAGATATCGACTATGAATAAAGAGAAATTGAGCTGTTTTCTAATCCGAACGTATTTCAATGTTATGCTTTTAACTGATGAAGAACGCATAAAAGTAATTGATGCAGCATTGTCATTACTGTTGTGTAACAAAGTGTATTTTCTGTTTTGTCAATGAACCTATAATGAAAAAAGTAAACGGGGGAGAATGTGCTGTGGATGGACTTCTTACAAGCTCAATAAATTTAATGTTTATTTTTTCTTACACTCCATATTTTTTCTTGTACTATCGACATAAAAAGAACAGTAATAAATGCATATATTTTCCTTAGATGCGATTGAAAAGGGCATGATAAAAAATCTTTGCTGATATAGGTCGTTTTTGCTTAATGTTATCGTGCATTTGTTTAAAAAACAAATTTTTCACCTCGACAAATTTGATACAAAATTTGGTACAGTTATACATTTGGCGGACATACCAAATAACATTATTTCTGTTCCTTGTATTTTTTAAAATTATCTCGTTCACATACAGAGAGCAAAATTTTTCTTCCGCTCGAAATTCTTCAGGAAGCAGCAGGTTGAACGCAGCAAATACAATGACAGGGATTTATACAGGGAGCTGTGTAATTAGAAAGACCAGGTGGGTCTGAAATGTAGTCATTCACTTCCTTAGGTCTACTCCGAGAGAATATTAAGCTTCACACGAGATTTCTAAGAAATCGGCACTTCGGCCATGTGGCGCCGTTCATAATTACTCCACATCTCCAACAAAGAAAAAGAATTTAAATCGACACCTTAAATAGATTATCAGCCGTGTAAAAAAATGGTTAAATGAGAGCTTTCCATTTCTTTAAATTATCAGTCTGCTCCTCGCTCATTTAAGTACATTGAGCTCCAAAGTTTGAGAGAAAAATTAGAAAAATTAATATTGAGAATCATTTGGAATTTAATGAAGTTTTGCAAAAACATGAACGAAACATGGCTTCTTAAATTAAACACAGAAGAAAATCAAGGCCCATATTTTCTGTCTTCGAAATAAACAAAATGAAAATATAAACTGAATAATCAATGTATCTGGACACTTTTGGATTTACACATTTTTTTTTCAAATTTCACCAGAAAGTGTAGAGAAACTTCATTGAAATTCGACCATGTGAATTAAATCCTATTCGGCTTTAACTCACATTTTACAGTGAAGATGCGCTCACGAGTAAACTTAAGGTATAAACAGAATTTGATGGATGAGAAAATGATTTTGGCTCACCCTGTTTCACAGAAAGTTGATAATAATTTGAAACTTGAAATACTAATTTTGTTTCCTATGCAAAATGCTTACATTGATTTTTCTTAAAATAGCATGAATATTCGGGAAGGAATAAAGGTTTCCTTAAAAAGTCCCAACATTTATTCATGTATTTTGCTTATCACAGTTTTAACCAAATATATGGAAACTTACAGAATATGTGACAACATGCTAGTGAAATATCGCATTAAAATTCAATTACATATTAGAGGAAATATGAGTATTTGTAGTAAACATTTTTTTACTGCGCCTGTGCGAAAACAGCATCAATTTTTTTATTACTTGTAATCGAGATATAATAGGTATCTGATAAAGAATTTCCAATCGAATACCTTTAAGATTTACAAAGATATCGGAATCGAAACTAGTAGAATATCTGTTTGTCTCAAAGAGAAAATAAATGATGAGAGTTTTTCAAAAAAAAGCTGCTTTGAAATTTGACTCTTTGAATAGTTTCATTAAATTTCATAAATATTGAATGTGCTGAATACCCATGAATACCTGTAAATAAAAAAATAAATTAAATTGCAGATCTACATTCATAAAAATTTAATTAAAATAATCGATTAACTGCTTATTAAATTTTGAAATTAACAAAGTATTGTGTTTTCATCGAGAATAAGAAATTGTATAAAAATTCAAAACTCTAGCACACCAGAAAAACGCAGTAGAAAGTCGATTACAAAATCACATACTAATAATTAATGTTCGAGTATTTACAATTATGAGCTTGTTGAAGGTTCTTTTTATCCTGAAAAAATATTCCTCTCCATTTCGCAACTGACGTATTTTCACCATCCGTCAAAATTTTTTTATAAAATCACAACATTCAGTTTTCGCCATTAATTTTAGATTCATTTATTCTCAGCGTAATTGCCGCTTTATTTAAGCAGGAATTTCCCCAACGTATCTAGCTTTTTTCTTTCGGGAGTTATCTTGCGGTATAAACATTTAGGTATACACACTGTACAGGTAAATTTTCTAACTCTGAGAAAACCAAATGCTCCAGATGAATAACACAAGGATAATTTCTCGAAATCCGGCCTGCAATAAGTGCTATTTCTTGCAGTAAAATGATGCTACTCTTTCACAGTTTAAAGATGCAAGACAACCTAATCATAAGTTCAAAAATTAATTCTTCTCATTTAAGAAGTATACGAAACGAAAGAATTGCAATCGTCGGAATTAGGCGCCCAGATTTTGACGACTCTTCACGAATAAGACCACCCTGATCCCAAAAAGAATATTTTTGCAACTATGTCTCTCGGTTTGATAACACGATAGCTGAAAGCGGTCTAATACTACAAGTAAGAAATTCGTCTTACACTAAAAATTTGTCAAATTCTGAACGAAATCCATCTGAGAGGAATATATATGTCAGTCCGTTCATTTGCATGCGAACACTATAATTAAAAAATTCAAACAACAACGCTTTCCCTCTTCACTTGTTTCGAATGCGAGAAACCAGAAATGCGAAGATCCGATACCCTGAAATGTATCTCCTCTGTTGCGAAAGTGTGCTTCGATGGAAGACTAATTCTTGACTATAATTCCCTATAACTTGGCACTCACATCATGTTGTGCCTTTCGCGACTGCTTAGTTACACGCCAACAAGAAATTTTATAACAAATAGTTTAAAATGACGTCTCAAATACCATTTCTGTTGTCTTGATAAGTGGTGGGATAAAAGTTTCATGAAATTTTATGCAGCGAGCAGTCTGTTCCTCGCCCCATAGTGCACAATTGAAGTGACGTTGAGAACGAGATATTGCCATCGAAAAAACGCATTTTTGTTTAATTATTTCTTCTTATTCTGTCTATTCATAATGGTTTTTTTTTATTTCAGTGTATTCATAGGGATACAATTATTTTTCATGCTTTGCTATTAAATAAATCACAGTTTTAAATTTCGTAACTTCATACATTTTAAAAGGTGGCTCATTATGTGGGGAGCATAATTATAAAAACGTTTTGCCAGACATTTACTTGCACATGTCTGTCATGTAACATAACGTCACAGCATGTGCTCTCTTCCAGAGTCAACATATTTTTTCCAACAATCTAGACGCATACTCATGACCATTTCAAAAAAGGAAGTTGATTGGCGGGGCATCCACTCCCGAACTCTATGGATGATGGTGTCTACAAATAGCATGTTTTGAGACAGGTAGCCCTCTTCGCAAACACACGAGACTGAGAAACAGACGGGTCTCCTTGAGAAACATTCCTCCCAACTCTGTTGTTGGAGTCTGTGGTGACTTTCAGATCACAGGGCATTTTCTCCAACTCGGTATTTGATGAAAATGCATTGTCGTGCTCTCTGAGTTACTTCCTGTTCGTTCATCTCTCTAACAACTCCCAGACAGGGTTGAATAGGATCTAAACTAAACAGGAGATAAGGTGGAGGTTATGGCTCCAGTATCTGAAGGTCGAGAAGCTGACAAACGAGTTAGTTCCGCTCATGGGTGAAAAAAATTCTATAATTTGCTTCTAATATTTTAAAAATCTTTAATTATAAAATAAATATACTTGGATTTCTCTTACCCATAGCCGAAATCTGAAAGAACATAAAAGTTGTAGCAGAAAGAAGAAAAATAAATTTCAATACACTTTTAACCTTCAGTCGGGGGCATCTAATCAGTGAAATCAAACAACTTTTTCTGTCAAATTCTGGTTTTACTTACAAAGGGCTGGAACCTCTAGACGCTTCCTGGCTCCCTATCACTCACTCTAGGGTTCCGTGTTTTTTCTCTACTGATTTTCTCATGTATAGTCACTTAAGAAAAAGAAGCTACCTAGCATTATTCTGAGATCGTTCATTGGGTATTTAAAAAAAAGTTACCGATCTTCAGAAAATAAAGTATACAAAAAGATTCTATGGTTAAAACTTTCATAAGGGGTCATCTAAATATTTAAAATTTGACTAACTTCAAAATTTTCAATAGCAAACTAATTTTTGATGTCATAAACAAATTGCTCATGCATAAATACCCCAAGAAATATATTTTGGTTTGTATGCCATTAATATATCGCAAGATATACGATATGAAAGCACTTACACCACTCAAACAAAGGGGTCTGTGAGAGACACTGCTTCCCGTTCTTGGAATCTGTGGTGAATTTCAGACGACCGGACATTTCCTCCAACCATGAGTTTCATCACATGGCTCTGTTGCATCTTACTCGTTTATCCCTCTATTAACTTCCAAACGGTGTTCAACAGGTTCTAACCTATTAAGCAATGTAGCTAGCGTCCTAATGCGACTAGAAAGAAATCAGTTGCATTCAGATTTGAACCACCTTGCAAAATATATTACTCGTATCGTAGGAACTTTTAATTTTAAAATTCTATTTGTGTATCCCGTGTTTCAAAACAGAAGTTAGAAGTTATACCTAAAAAGAGAAGAGTATTTAAATGTATTTTAAGCTATTTATATTAGGAGAGATATGGAAATGGATATAACAGGATGGTCAGAAACTGGTCACTCACATCCTAATCTGGAAATTCAAGAACGTACACTACGCGCACTTTCGACTGCTTCATGCCAAATTCGGTCTTCAATGCGAAAATTCCACGAAAATTGCAGCGTTGTGGATCGGAAGGTTGGGTATCCGACTTATCTGTATATCTACTGCTCCATTCTGTCGACCAGCCTATGACTCAATGCCTGTGGAGTAGCTGCGTGTGTTGGCAGGTTTAGTTTACTTTAGTAATATTTACGTCCCTTTCTTAAGCAACACCAGGGCTATTTTCAAACAGGGTACACTACGCTATTTTCAACCGCGGTAAGATTTTGAGAACGAAATCTTAGCCAGCCGCTGAAACTGAGCAAATAAAAACAACTTTCGTAAAAGTAACGAAATGATTTAAACATCCCCAGTTACACTTACTCATTTTAAGACCTGAAATGCATACCAAACTGTATCGAGTTACCAAATTATCTAGAGGACATTTGGCCCGACGAATTTAACGTGCACCATACTGTGTAGTTTGCACGGCGGTTCTTCGAAGGAATCGGATATCGAATTTGGAATGTGGAGGACCCAAGTCGAGACCTTACAACCAGGCCACCGTAGCTCTGCGTGTGTGGAGGAGACTTGAGGTGCGTGATTAAACGAGAGAATCGGAGAAAGCGGGGGTCGAGGAATGGAGTGACTGGATTTCAGTTGCTTGGAAATTTCTCGAATGACTAGACCAAACAGGTTGGCAGAAAAATAAAATAGCATGTAGTGGAGCGATGGTGAATGACTGTTTTAATGTCTACTTACAGAGAAAACGGCCCAAAAGACAGTTCTTTACAGAGTATTGCGCTTGTGTCTTGTCGTGATTGTTGAAGTCAACGTAAAGACAACGCAGAATTTAAGATGGATTTTCTGTCAGCCTCAAATGGTTTTTCTGTTAAAAGAAATGGCGGTAAAACAAATCTTTTCAAAATATTTAGTCAAAACAAAGGTTTTTCCTCTGTCTGAAGGAGATGATCATCAACCATGAAAAATATGTCTTCATTATTAATTTTTACCGATTTATGTATTTATAATTTATCTTTGTATTTAAAATAATTGGCATAAGCAGGAAACTTGTCTCCCAGCCCTAATCACTTGACCCATTTGGACAATTTTTATTTCCTAAGGAAGCTTATGACCCCTAGATATGTCATGAATGGTCAAGTGCCCTTCAACACTCTCCACCGAGATATATCGCTAAATGATGCTTCGGAAGGTTTCCTGAGCCTTTACCCCGCCAAATCGCCAAGCTGAAAACATAACCATAGTCTATACTAGAGAACAGCTAGTTGCCGAGAGCGGCTAGTTTTCTCTAAAATAAAACGAATTAAGTCGTTTAAACGAAAAATTCTTCTTTTTTCTTAAGTTTGTTCATTTTTGTTATTAAAACTAGAAGGATTTAGCTTTTTTAAACTTCATAGCGTTTAAACACCTGCTTCTGAGGCTTAAGTAACTTTTAAAACAAACTTGCATTTCTTGTAATCAATTCTGAAAGTACTTATTAAAAAAAGGCGTGAAATTTTAGGAATGTTTTCTCTTTATTAAGACAGGGAAATCTGTCTCTTATTGCATTGAAAATCTTTTTTTATCATCTTAAATCGTTAATGTTTGTTCCCGACGGCCAAGTTTATGATCATAAAGGTGTGCCTTCCTCAAAATGTCACTAATTTCATTAGATGCTGCCATTTTTGACATATAGCGGTTATTGCTAAAAGATAGAACAAAATTTTTCTTCTTTGGAATAAGTTTTGATAACTGATTTTTAAAAAGCACTTTTCATAAAAGCAACAAAATGATTTAACTCTTTGAACCCGGCTAGAATTATAATTCAAGTGCCTCAAAACTTGGAGTTAATTTTCGCTCACGAAAACAGAATGGAATCGTCACGTTCTTTATAGAAACTCCAGGATGTCGACGCATATGGTGTCCCGATCAATTGTCAACAAAGAAAGAAACTATATTTTTCCTAAAAAAATTCACCAAGGCCTCCCGAAACCACCTGAGTCCGACTTCTGTCGAACAGGCGGTTTGAGGCGGGATAGGGCTCATAGGGTTAACCATATCCAGATACACTTATTCCTACAAAGTCCAGAAAGGCATTCCAAATGGTATCGTGTCACCGTCTACTTTACATAATCTATGTTACGAAATCAGCTAGAAGTGCGACATTTTAAAACGGATGCATATTTAGAAGCAAAAGCTTTAATGAAAAATGACGCGTATGATGGCAGGATATTATAAATAAATTCTATAACATCAGATTATAAAAACACACTTCTATCAGCATACTTAAGAATTATTATTTTCACTTTAATTATTTTTCATATTCTAGTCTTTATTTTATGATTCAATAATGGTATAATTATTACAGGATTTCAAAAAAAATTCTCAAATCTACTACCAATCGGAACTACTTTAATGGAATCAAAATTTAATTAAATTAATCAAGCAATTAATGAGAAAATTTTGATATTAAGTATTATACTAATCTTCAAGAACAAACACAGTCTGTCACGAGTATACAAACAATTCAAATCACTAGCACATCAGGAAATGAGTGAAAAATCTGTTATAAAATTTCATCTTTGCAAGCATGAAACAAATCAAGCAAAATGAAAGCGTTAAACACTCTGAAAGGTTTTGGAAAATAATTCGCATTGAAATAAAAAGAAGGAAAAAGAGAAAATAGGTAGCAGATTTCGAGTTGTTTTTCCTTGCTGCATCTTAATTTTATTTTTCTCTTTTCGTGAAATGTTTTCCAACGATTCTATCAAACTATAGAAAACTATGCTATCTGTAAAAAAGTGAAAAAGATGATCTGTAACTTGTGTAACGTGCTTTTTTTCGCATTCATCATCACATTTTCCATATTGTCGTGATAAATACCAATCTCATTATTTCATCAAGGTTCTTCTTTTATCTTCACGTTCCTCTGCCACTGTTAAGATTATGATAGAAAATATAAAGTGGCAGAACAACATTTTGTGAAAATTGAAATGACAGCTTTAACTCCTTTAACTTTTGAGTGGCAAAAGTAAAGAGAAAAAAATTGTCTTAAATCTCCAGGTTTCGAAACCACCCCGAATAAAAAAATCACGATACATGGAGCTACATGTGATTGTTTCTCTCTGTGAACACGTGGATTCCAAAAACTGATGAAGCTTCGTTTAAAATGATAACTGTAAAATTTAACAAGCTTGAAAGATGGAATAAAGCATACGGTTTTCACCGTCAGAATTGTATATGCATCGGAAATTGCAGTTTTGTATCGGGTTTTAGAACCCATCAGTCAACGGGTTGACCATCTATCGGGACGTCTATCTGAGTGTTTGTGGACGATATAAATCATAAACTCACCAAATTATAGAATGAAATTTGGCGTGTGGTGTTGCAACCAAATCCCTAACATGTTTTAAATTTTAAAACTGGTTGGTTGAAATTAGGACGTCCAAAATAAGTACTCGGTTTTACTTCAGTGTACAACGGAGTAATTAGAACATATTGTGTCAGCTTGGGGTACGTGCCTGTCGCGTCATCCTGGCGCGTGACTCGCTTACAAAGTTTCCCCAACCATTTAAGTGGTAATACAGACTTATAAAGAGAAATGAACAGAACGTGCCATATTGTGTTAGTTTAAAAGAAA
The DNA here is from genome assembly GCA_013235015.1 of Araneus ventricosus. Classification (NCBI taxonomy): domain Eukaryota; kingdom Metazoa; phylum Arthropoda; class Arachnida; order Araneae; family Araneidae; genus Araneus; species Araneus ventricosus. The sequence goes on from BGPR01000195.1 coordinate 980,674, forward strand.
ACACTGCAGCTGGTTTCATATCAAAGAAGGATAAACACTCGATTATAATGATGCATCGAATCCTCATAAGAAACAACGGAATAGATTCTTCGGTAGATCATCTCGCACTTGCTGCAAAAATAACTCCATGCACGACTTGAATGTTCTTTACTTTAGCACTGGCATTCACAAAGGTGAAAGTAGAGTAGAAACTTCACTACCCTTCGGAACTCTAAGCATAACACTATGAGACATTACTGCAAAAAGTAACCCATTCCGACGTTAATCTAATGAAAATCTATAATTTTAACTTAAGAGTAGACCCATTTGCGTTTTGGAATTCTTGTTTTCACAAGACAGACATTATTTTCAAAATGGAAGTCCAAAAAGAACAGATTCATGAAACTACTGTGAAGAAATATTCAGTCTATTAATAACACTTTTCCCTATTCGCATGCGAGAAAACATAAATGAAAAGATCTGATTCGCCGAATCGTATACCCTCTATTGGAAGGCGTTTTCTGAAAGAAGACACCGCCTTAACTAACAGTCCAAATAACTTGGCACTTACATCATGTTGTGACGTCCGTGACGCTTGAAGGATATCTCAACTCGCAATACAAGGCGAGAGTTTCAAACAGACATCTTATGTAGCATTTTTGTTACCTAGATATGTGGTGGGATAAAGATGTTATGATTTTTTATGCAGTCTGCTTGTGTCCCCATAGTGCACAATTAAAGTGACTGTTGCGGACGAGATATTGTCATAGAAGAAACGCATTTATTGTTAATTAACTTTTGTTGTGTTGTTTTGTTTTGTTTAATTATAATTATTTTCTTTCATTAAATGTGGGTTGAGAGTAATATAAATTTATTTTCCTATTTTGCTCTTAAATACGTCAAAGATTTCAGTTTCGCAACTTCATACATTTCACAAGGTGATTCAAATATCGCAGCGACTGATTTAAAAAATATTTTTGCCAAACATTTAAATGCACATTTCAGTGTTCAAAGTAATCTCAGCCGGATTTGGCACAAATTTTTCAAAGTTCTGGAAGTATCCTAATGTCCATTTCAGTTGGCGTTTTATCCCAACAGTCTGAAGGACACTCCACAACAGTCTGAATGATGGCAATGTCATCTTTAGCCGTATGCCTTGCAACAGGTAGCCATCTCTGAAGCACTCCCGCCACTCAAACACGTAAGCCGCGACAGGCACACTTCTCCACACTGTTGTTGGAGTTTGTGGACAATTTCAGACGAAAAAATATTTTCTTTACCGAGGAATGTAATCATCATACATTGTTTCACACTCCAGGTTTCCAAATGTTCGCTCATCACTCTAGCAACTACCAGATCAGGACAAGAGACTAAACATAGAACTGAAGAGGTACTAACAAAAGAAGAAAGGAGGGTGGAGGTTGAGGCTCCATTCTTTCAAGGTGTTTAGACTGTTGCGCATTGCGGATTCTTTCAATCAAGTAAGTCCCAGTCGTGGTTGAACGACTTTGCAAAATTTATTTCTGAAATCTTGGGAATCTTAAATTTTAAAAGAAGCTCTTTTTCAAAGTATAGATAAGAAAGATTATCGAGATTATACCAGAAAGAAAAAGAAAATTAATTTAAATACACGTTAACGTGTACGCTGCCAACTAAGAGATAACTAGTTGTTGGGAGCCTGAGCCGACCAAGTCCGCGGCAGCATGAAACCACGCCATCTAAACTGTCTTGCACATTTTGGTGACCCTCCGGATGAAAGCATCGATGTACGAGAAAGTGTATACATGTATATATATAAAGAAAAAATAGTACGAGAACATCTCACGGGCCCTCAGCACTATCCTGACAATGGACTCGTTTCCGGGACCAGGGGCGCGGTGTCCCGTAATCAAGAAGAAGAAGTTGTTGGGAAACTTGTGCAAGACGCCGATTTCGAGTTACCTCGCAGGAATTGGATATGATTGTAATAGACTGGCTTCTGGGACAGAAGACTCCAAACTCGCTAGGCAGAGAGCGCATCAAACTGTTGAGCAGGACAGATATGGAAATAGAATGGCCAGGCAGGTCAGAAAACGCGGTCACTCCCTTCCTAAAGTCGCCTTGGTTAGGAAAAGCTTCGTCTTATCTGAGATTCATAACAAGTCGATACTTGCATTGTTCTACGTATCGTTCGTTATTGATTCGCACGGGCAATCATCAACAATGCGACGTATGTTATACTGACACCTCAAATGGTTTTTCAGCCAGGTGAAAAAGTGGTAAAATAGAAATTTACTAAAATTTTACAAAAGCAATTCCGTGCTTCGTTAATTTATGTATGTGGCTGAAAAGAAGTTTCTGCAATAGACATCATAAGCCATGAAATACATTTCTTTTTTAAAAATTTTTATCGATTTAAGTATTTAAAATTAATTTTCTTTGAACTAAAGATAAGTAATTTCTTCAGAACTGAAATTTCTTAAAAACTTGATAGATTAAGTGTATTTAACTTGTTGCATTTAAAAACATGCTTCTCTTATTTTAGAAATTTTCAATTTAATAAAAAACTTACTTTTATTCCTTGCAATTTTTTTTGAAAGAAATGATAAGGAAATAATCATAAAAAAATAAGTCATGAAATACTAGGAATGATTTCTCTTTATTAAGAAATACGAGTTTGTCTTTCATTGCATCAAAATATATTCTGGTAATTATGCAGCGTTAATATTTGTGACCTATCCTTACATTTATGCTCATAAAGGCTTTTTTTAACAAAATAACATTAATTTTATTAGATGGTAATTGTTTGTCCCATGTATCATTTTTCGATAATAGGAGAAATAAAAAAAATTCTTTTAGAAATTTTTTCACAACTGATTTTAAAAAAAGTGATGAAGTGGAACAAAATGACTAAAACATCGAGTTACAATGATTCCTTTGAAGTCCTGAAATGTGTATTGAAAGGCAGACAATCACAGGTTGCGTCAAGTGATCTCTGTCAATAAACGAGTTAGAAACGTGACATTTTAAGACGAAAGATAAATCAGAAGGAAACATGCTATTAAAAAAACGTATGCGATAGTGGGGTATTATAAATAACTTTAATAACATCAGATTTAATAATATTCTTTTTTGTGTATTTTTAAAAGCAAAAATAAACTCACAAATTGAGTGAAACACACGTGAGTAAAAAATAGGATTTTTTTCAATTTAATCATTTTCCACTTTTGAGCCTTCATTTCATAATTTATTATTATAAATGTAGCAGGATTTTGAAGTCATTTTTTTAAATTTGAAACTTTACTCCACGTACGGGAGCATATTGTAAATGAATTAACTCATCATATGATAACAGAGAACTAGAAATATTAAAGTTCCGTACAATCATCAAGAGTACACAAATGTATAACATATGATAAATCTATCAGATCAAGGAATTGAGTAAAAAAATATTTCATAATTTCATCTTTACAAACAAGAAACGAAACAATCTTTAGAGGTGGGAGATCATTCGTCAAAGGGTTGACCGTCTGTCAGTGAGTCTTTTTACGTGATTGTGAACGCAATAGAATATTAATGCAACGTCTTCGATAAATGAAAATGCATGTAGTCTTGCTACCAAACGTGTAAACACGTGTCTAATTTTGGACCTAATCAGTCGAAGGTAACACGTTCAAAATGCATACTCAGTTTTACTTCTGTATATTAGGTACAAGGCCTAAAGCGCGTCATGTTTTTTCATTGTGTACTACATGCCTGCTTGCTGCGTCATCCTGGCATGTTAACTGGATTTAGCACTCCCCCTAACATTCGTTGCCGGAATGCTTGCTTATAAAGAGAAATGAACAGAACGCGTCACATTATGTTGCCTTAAAGAAAATCGAGACCAAAACGCTCTCGTTGGTTTTAAATCAGAAGGTGAAACACCCCTTGTTTAAAGCGCTGCTACACGATCATAAAAAGAACCCGTCGCTGACGTAGCATACGGGTAAAATTGAATAATTGGCCCTCGCGACAGCAGACATAGGTTTTCTGGCCAAACGCAAACTATCACCCATAATGAGCGTCTCATTCACTGATGCTTTCCATTTACAGGGATGCGACCTTTCATCGGAGATGGACCCTACGAACCCAACCACCATTGCTGTACCCACATTCAGGAGCAAGAGCCCTTATGGATACACCCTTATGGATAATATACAGAATTGTGTCCGAATTTTAACAGCTATCCTCTTCGTTAACTAGATTTCCTACACCTCAATCTCGAAGTAGGTGAGCTGTGCCGCACATTGTACATCGTGCCTGCCTGCAAAGGGGTAAAATTAAATTTGCAAAATTTGTTAAAATTAAAGAAATATTTCCGCTGGAATTCTTACTACTGGGAAGCTAATTTTTGGAATTTTAAAATGGAGTGTTTCACTAATAAAAATCCCCCTGTATTCCTGAACTCCCCCATACTTTTTTCGTTCCCTATCCTCTGATGTAATGTAAAAATGGCTCGTTTCCGTATGCCTTACATACCCCAAAAGTTTGTTAATGAGTGTCAGAACACTGTCTAATGTCTGTTGAAGCTTTTATATGTAAATTCGAAGTAATTTACTCAGATGTCTAAATCCTTCAGGAAGCAGCAGATCGAAAGTAGCTGTTACAATAAAAGGAAAGAAAAGCGAATTCACAAAAGTAGATATTTACAGTACAGATTTAAAAACAGATAGACGAAACGGGACTGAAACCCACTTCCTAAGGTCAACCTCGAAATAAAGACCGGGCTTATACGATATTTTTTAAAATTTGGCACTTGCGTCTTTGCGGTGCCTTTCTTGATTAGTTGAAGAAGTCATCGTCGCCAATGAAAACAAAATTAGATTTTAAACTGATACCTCAAATAGCTTATCTATCCAATTAAAAAGTGGTATTAAAAAGTGGTTATAAGTAGTGGATCTTTTTTTTTAAAAAAAAAAAGAAGAAGAAGAACATTCTGTTCCTCTCTCATTTATGCACAATGATTTCAAAAGTTTAAGAAATAAAATCAATAAAATTACTATTCGATAATTTTCATCCGTTGGAGTTTAATGAAATTTCCCCAAAACATAAGTCAAATAGTTCTTCACAAAAAAGCACAAAAGAAAAGCAAGAGGCTTATCTACTGTCATGAAAATTCAAAAAATGAAAACTTATGATCTCAGTTCAGTATGTGAGCAGGTCGGATTTAAACTGTGATCACCTCTGACAGCTTACATGCATGACAGAGATATGACAAATGCTCCAAATGACAAATTTTATTAACTAAGTTTGCAGCAAAGTCCGTTGCTGTGCCAAAACATCACAATGATTTCTAGGGTATTTATTTATTTATCCCTCAGGCCAACCTGGTCGCGTCTAGGGTATAGAACGGTCGACGGGTTAAACCTCAAAAATGGTGTTACGTCATTTTCAGATAATACATATACATTCATAAAAAAACAAAATTTCATGCAAGAAACCGTCGTCGTTCAGGTAGAAGGCACTAAGACCAACACAGTAGTTTCGAGATGTATTCATTTGAAATTTAATTATTTTTGAGTCTTTATGATAAACAGCAGAAATTATTTTACAGTCTCTAGCTCCAATGGGTTTATACTGATGTTTAGATAGCAGATTTCTATCACAAAATAATTAATTACAAATTCTAATTTATTGCATTAGTCCGTCAAAATGTTTTTGTGGACTTAGTAACTTCAGCCTTATCGACGGCGAAATGTAGAATTAACTGCCATTAAAATTTTTACCTAGATAAAAATCTGAAAAAAATATAAATATAAGCATCGACTTTGGTCTGCAATCTGTTTAGTTATTCAGTTAGTATAAGCGCTGGTTACGGGTTCTATGCTGGATATGTAACTTTGGGGTTATTTTCTCCCCCCTCCTTTTGGACGCGTGACTAATATGTTGGAGAATTTAGTTTCGGTTAATCCTTTCCTAAACCTTATGACTGTAAAATTTAATATCTTATTTTATTTCACTCTTTTTGTTTATTATCAGACATATTTAAAATAACTTCTAAGATAAAATCCAATCCTTCGACTTATAAATGCTTTATATTTAAAAAAAGAATAAAATTTTTTTAAAGCGCACTTTTATTAGTGCATTATTCTTGTTATTTTAAATATTTTCTACATCTTAATCTTTAATTTATTATTGTAAAAATATTTTAACAACTTTCCCTCAAATTCACAAGTTGACGACATTGGTATAATATATATTGATTGATTAACCGTTAATAAAGTTATGAAATTATTAAAATAGTACACTGTCATCAGCTAACGCGAATGTTGAAATCAGAATGGGAGAATACCTGTAAATAACGTCATATTCGTTGCAAATGTAACTCGTTTTAACGTTTCATCTTCGGGTACAAAGTTGAAAATAATGTTTTATTCATGTGCCCAGTTCCTGCAAATAAGGTTTCAATTGTTGACACAGTACCTGCAAATAATGCTGTCTTTTTGTTAAAGCACCAGAGACAAATAATTTGAATAGTATTTTTTTTTCTACTGGATTCTCCTGGGAAATGCCGATCGCGAGACCCCTAGTGTGCCAATAAAACTCAGCATAATTTCTATTAAGCTATTTTTTCTGGCAACGTATGTGGTTTATATTAATATCCCTCTTTAAGACGTCTGGTATTTATTCATCTGCTTTCTACGCTTGTTTTAAATTTATTTAATTTTGATAGAAATTAAAAGAATCGATGTATCCAATCCGATATTAATGCCTTGAGAAAAACAGAATCAGAAACTGAAACTAATGAGATTCAAAGAAATTTTGATTCTATTTATTGCTTTGAATTTATTCTTTTTTAAATTTTAACGTTGAACTACGTTCCTCCCATTGGAGTCTCAGGAAGGAATTTGATTAACACGTCAAAACGCCACAAAAAACGTTGTATGGGAGATCCTCTATATCTCGGTAACTACATATGTTACATATGTGACTATAAACATAACTAATGTTTTATTTCAGAGATAACGGGTAACAACAGAAGTTACAAAAATATTTGAAAAGCGGAAAATAGTCACGAGAGTAAAGTAATCCTACGCATTTAAAATCAGCGCTGTTTGAAAAAGACAGCCTCCTGTCATTTTTTTATTTTGATAAACACAGTACATTTTAGTAAAAAAATCATCCCAAAATAACATATTATTAATTAGGAAAATCGGTACTTTCAGTTTATGATGCCACGACTTTTAGCATTTAATAATTTTTGAAAATTTTCAAAAACCATAAAAGCGTAATAATTGATAACGTAGAGTTTCTCCAAATGCAAAGTATGAGACTTATATAAAAATTGAATTTTCTAATCAGTTACCTTAGGAAAACTACAATTTATTACTGAACTTCTTTTACTCGAGGGTTGCTTGTTATTATCTAGCTATTTGTGGAAAAATATTGCTCATAAAATTATTTAAATGTTCATTTTCACAAAATTATATTTTGACTTTCGGTATGTTACGGTTATTAGTCCAAAATTATTTTATGTAGAACATTGAATTCTGTATGTAAAGCTAATTATTTCATTTCGTAATTTAAAGAAGACATGCAGTCCAACAATCATTACCTAATTTAAGGTGCAAAAATCTAAAATATGAAATGATGTTTGCAAGAGTGTTTTGCTGAAAATCTAACGGGATAAATTCGAACTATATTATATCAGTCTAATTAACTATAACCGTTGTCGCTGGAAGAGAATTACTTACGAATGTTCCGTAATTGCAAGCAAGAAACGTTCATTTGCCAGTAGAGTCTGAAACGGAGTCTCTCACTTTCAAATGTTTCCTGAGAGTGAAGACTGAGCCTTTATATAAGATTGTTAATATTTCGACACTCGCATCATGCAGTGCCGTTGATGATCGTAAAAATCTCTTTCAAACTAATAAAGAATTTAAACTGACTCCTCATATAGCTTATCTATCAGGTGAATAAAAGTGGTAAAATAAACATATACTTTTTTTAAAGTTAAGTTCAGTGTTGATGAGATGTGATTTAAACTGTGATCTCTCACAGCCGTACAGGAATGACAGCGATGTTTCGCGTTTCAAATGACTGATTTTATTAACCCGTTAACGCCCAGCATCCTATTTTTAGGGCAGTTGCTCATAACTTCCGATGCCGAGCATAATACATTCTATTTTTTTCTTTGGCTATGAAGTCAATAGATATTGCCAAACTCCAAAACGGTTTCCAAAAGGCATATACCACCACTTAGCCAAATTTTGAAGTCTAAGTGTCGTCATTTCGAAATTTTTCTTATTTTTCCTTTGATTTGTTTTTGATGTAATGAAAGAAATTAGGAAGTGATTTTTATTTTTTTTATATTTTACTATATTCTAAATTTTTTTAATATCTATGTGAAAAAGTCTTAAAAAATAATTTTTTCGTTTTTTTTATTTATTTTATCAAATAAAATATCTTAAAAGTTTTTAATATCTATGTAAGAAAGTCTTAAAAAATAATTTTTTCCATTTTTTTTTATTTATTTTCTCAAATAAAATTTTAAAAAAGAATAGAAAAAAGAATTTTTTCTCTGAATTTAATTTTACTTCACAGTTAAGTTAATCTTCGTGTCTTAAACGTAATTTAATCGAAAACTATGGAAAATATTTACATTAAATTAATTAGGGCATTAGTGGGTTCAAGTGACCATAGACCTTCAAAATCATTTTTAAAAATTTTGAACCAATCAGTCTGAAATTTTGCAGGCATTCAGAAAAGCACTAAATAAGACAAGACAAAAAATTCACTGCAATATATTTATTTATTTCCGAGTTTTGGGTATAAATGTGATACTTAATAACAAATATTGGATGTTACGATAAATGTTCATGACACTCCAAATTATTCAAAATGACTATAACTTTTTTATTAGTTACTCTATCCCTTTTAAAAAAAATTGGCATAATTGTTTATGTTTAGGAAAGAAATTTGAAAATAAAAAATAAATTACCAAATATTTGATACAATAGAAAATAGTTACAGATTAATAAAAAATAACTTCGCATAAGAATGCAAAACAGCCTTCTTCATATATGTTTTTTATTTCAACTTATATAAAATGTCATGAAATTTCAACTATGCAACTGGAATATTTATGACAAAGGATATTAATTGTTATTAAAAATTACATTTATGTCATAAATCAGCAGTAAATAAATATATTTCATTGAAATTTTGAATATTTTCTTATATATTGCTCCTATTAAAGCCTGTATTATTTCATATTGATTAATTGAAAACACAAAAAAATATTTTGAAGGTCGCTAATCACCTAAACTCAGTTGGCAGCAAAGCTGGTTGCTACGCCGAGGCATTTCGAAGTCACCTATGGGGATTTTTTTAACACTAACGCCAACCCACTCACCCATAGGTGTAGAGTGGTTTAGCAGGCGACGGGAATAGATTAAAAATGATGTTATATACTTTACAAACACTGTATATCTTAAAATAAATAAAAGTCATTGTGGGTATGTATGTTTCACATCTCCTCCTAAACCACGGCACTTATTAATTAAGACAAGGGGAAGATTATTGTCGACTTCACAAAGTGCAAAAGTTAATTAAACAATGAGTTAATTAAAAATCACCCGAAACCGTTATCGTGCTGTAAGTCCGGAGCAAATGCTACCACAAAAATATTTTTATACCATCTTAAAGTTCAAAATTTTACCTTTTCAGTGATACCAATCTTATATTTGTGATAATTTTGCTTCATATTTTATTAATTTCTCAAAATTTAATAAAATATTGTTCACAAGCAGACTATTTTGAAATAAAGCAAATTTAATGATAATCAGTTGCTAGGCAACGGTGTAATTACTTCACCATTATTTTTCCTGTTTTTTTTTCAAATATCGTTTGGCAATGTTTTCATTGATTCTTAAAGAATTCTAAAGCTTATTTAATTTTATTAAAGAATCGATGAGGTTAATATCACCTGTCATCTTTAACTGCGTTTCCTAAGAAATATAATAAATAAGTATTATTTTAATTGAAAACATATAACTTTGAGTTTTACAATATTCAGAGTTTTGTTTTAACGATGCCTGAAAGACAACAGACAGCAATCGCTTAAATTCCAGAAAAGGCAAAGTTATTAAAGCTTAGCAAGCAGATGAAATAGATGTTAGACAACAGCACGTTCCAGAAATGTCGTTTAGACGCAAGCATTGGATAAATGCAAGTCGGTGTAGCCTTAACCTTTGTAGTTGGGACTCTGTGGTTTTGAATATTTATTGTACGTATTGACGTAGACTTACGTCTCTCAATAGTGGTCGGGAAAGGAAAAAATTATGACGCCTTTCGTGGTATTTTTAAACTCTTATAGCTCCGCAACCAAATAACAGAGAGATTTGGTTTTAAAGTTATTTAACACAGAAAGGTGGACATTGGGTTCCGATTATTTTCAGAACAATATTCATTGTATTTCAGTAGGCATGTCTTATACGTAACTAGCTTTCGTTCAAAAATAATTTTGCAATGTCGACAATTGTCGATACACCTTCCTTTACACTATGTATGCACCCTGCAGAGATAAATCCGGGAGACTACTGACTCAGAGCTAACTAAATGCTTTAGACGGTTCATACACACCGAATTGCTTCAGATATATCCGACAATAACAAGAATTTGTTTCAGTAAAATTATATAAAGTTTTAACATTTTAAAGATGACACTGAAAGAATATTTATTCTGGCATGAAAAGTATACAAAGCGCCATATTGTAATCGTCGTGATTGCTCAATGTTGGACATTCATTTTGGAAATCAAGCCTGTATGCGAATCCAATAATTCCGAAACGCTACGAAATACAGGAATCACCTGAAATAACGTTTTCTGACAGAAAAACTGTCGACTTTTTAAAAAGATTTTAGAGGAAATCGGTCGAAAGGAAATCTGTACGTTCGTCCGTGAGAATGTGAACTCGGAAAATTTAAACATAACGTTTTATATGGATGAAATATATTGTATAGTCTAGTATATATAATCTCTATATTTTGCTGAATCTATAGGTCTTAGACCACCCTGAGTCCAGAAAGAAAGTTTTGAAATTATGTCTGTCGGTTGATAACACGCTAGCTCACCTACGCTTTACACTCTTTGGGTAAGCAGAGTCGGCGTGGACAGTAAACACAATTGCTCAAAGCTGCAACAAGATATATATATGAAATTTGGCATTTAATCATAACATCAATGTTGTAGAAATACGCCAAATATTGAGCGAAATCGGTCTCTGAGGAATCTGTCTGTCCATCCGTTCGTATGTATGAGAAAATGATATCTAAAAATAGAAGAAAAAAAACAAGCTAAATGAAATTAAAAGTATAGTTTTATTATTTGTCTAATCTTTAGAATATATACATCATTAAGTATTTGAGTTTTATTTTCTACATTATACTTCTTTATTTGAGATTATCTTTAAATCGATTCCGTCCCAAATCTGATGGAAATTTATTATTTTATAATAAAAGAAGGGTATTAATTTTGATTCATCCAGCTCTATGCGTTTGGGAATTATTGTGTTCACAGACATATTGTTTCCAGAATGGAAGCCCGAGAAGAGAAAAGTCATGAAACTACCTTGACTTTTAAACTTTCTCCTCATTGCAGATTTTGTATCCGAGAAAACAAAAATGTACACGCCGATACATATCCAATCTGTTAGGAAGGTGCTTTTCGACAGGCACCCCCTTACTAAAACTCCGTTCAAGTTAGCACCTTTGTTGTACTGGGCTCTCCATGATGATTTAACGGAAAATTCATTATAAGCAACGAAGAGTTTAAAGAGGCGCCTGAAATTGCATTTCTGTTACCTAGAAAAGTGGTGGGATAAAGATGTCGCGAACTTTTATGCAGCAAGCAGTCTGTTCCTCGCCCCACATTGCATAGTTGTAGTGAATTTTACCATCGAAGAAATGCATTTCTTGCTAGTTCGATTGTGTTGTTTATTAACCATTAATTTTACTTAAAAACAATGATTTGATGGAAATTGAAAGTTATTTTCTTGCTTTGCTATTAATTAATTTATAGATTTATATATAGTAACTTCATGCATCTTTCCGTGTGGTCCAAATATGACAGGGACTGATTATTTTTACACCATTGTTTCAAATAACCAAGCATTTATTTGTATTTGTCAAGTTTTCAAACTACTGCCCTCGGTAATCAGCACATTTTCTCCAACTTTCTGGAAGCATTCTGATGCCCTATTCATAAAAGATTTTCTGTTTCTCGCATGCCTTGCAATAGAACAGCCTTGTCTGAAGCTCTTGAACCACTTTTATGCGTGTAAAATACTCTTCTCTACCACATTGCTTATGTAATGTGTGGTGAATTTTAGACGGGGGGACACTAGGACCAAAAGTAGTTTGGTCAGATTGCGTTGTTCCGCGGTACTTCTTTCTCTCTGATCACTCTAACAACTTCCGAAGGCACTGAAAATAGAATCTGGGGCATAAAGAAAAGTAATTGAGTTTAAATTCATTTGAGATTGTTTATAGTAGAAGAGATACGGAAATGGAAAGAGCAGGACGGTCGGAAACGTGGACATTCGCATCTAAGACCGCTCCACTCAAAGCAAATTCGATCACTCTTTGTTAAAACAATAGTCATTTCAAAAAGTCGGCGATAATTCTGCAGAGGTGTGAAGAGAAATTAGCAGAACGCATTATTATGTGTTGGTTTACGAGAATGTCGAAAGGAATCATTCCAGCGGAAAACACTCAAGAATTGGAGCTTTGTAGCGTATTGCACTAATTTGCGCGTAAATGATTTTTCCCCAAATGATTTTTTTACCCAAACTAAAAAAGTTGTATCCAATTTTGGGCATAATCCGTCTAAGGGTAGTCTGTCTGCTGCAGCCAACATATGGACGTTATATCTCGAGAAAACGAAGAGCAAGATGCATGAAATTGGCACATATTTAAACACCAGATTTGTAGATCTGTATCAAATGTTGGAACAAATCCCTCAAACGCATTTTCCATCTCTCCGTCTGTATATTCGTGTGCTCTTAATCAAAAACGCAAAGTCTAGATGAATGAAATCTGGTATGTAGTTTCGCAATCAAAATAATAATTTTTTAGCTACAAAGTTACGGAATAAAATTTAGCAAAATAGACACAAAAAGAGATTCAACTATTGGAAAATTCCAGAAGTCTAAAAGCTGAAATTAAATTTCGGACACGTTGTTCGCCTCGACGCTTTGCTATAAATGTTAGAGGATAGGTTTCAGGTATATTATTTCAGCGTAATTGATTGCAATTCTTGTTCCTATGAGAGCTATTTGCAAATTACTAAAATCTTTGTAATGGAAGAAAGATATTTCTCTTAAGTACAGTTTTTTTTTCTAACTTATTGTCGAAATTGTTCCAATGAATTAATAGATTACTACTGATACTAACTGATACAGAAGTTATTACTAAAATTCAGTTGGTTGGTTAAGCACACAAAAACAAATCATTTTTAATATAGAATATATGTCCGAAACAAAATGGGCCACGACTAATGGGGATTCTTTTGAGCTATTGAAACTAAATAAATAAAGTGAAGCCCAGGTATAACGCACGCTGTATATAACGACCCCTCGGTTATAAAGAAATTCTCAAACTGTCTCAAATGGACTCCGATTTCGCTAACGTTTTTCAAATGATTATAAAAGGCGTTTAAAATGCATATACAGTTTTCTTCATCCTACTGTGCTGCTCAAAACGCACCAATGGTGTATCAGTGTCCTTTCGTTCGCTTTCTCGCTTGTATTATTGATCTTTTGCGCTTGTATTGTTGCTACAGTCTCTAAGAAAAATATAAATCTTAGTACTCGTATCCTTGCCAAAGATCCTCACTTTTTCTGCGCCGTGGGGGATGGTACCTTTGTTAGGATGCATATAAGAAAGTCTATGGCTGGTTTATTATCTTCCGTTTTATAATTCAAATGTGAGTTTTTCTAATTCTTTTCAAGCCTCAATATTAATTTATTCACTGAATACTTTTTCATATTATTACCAACCAGATTTAATATTAGCAATTTAATCATTGTAAACCTGTTATTTTCCTATTGCCCTTGCACATTTTCTGTAATCCTTGCAATATTTGATGTTAATTTTATTGAATTGATGTTTGTTTTTGTTAAAGTACTCCATTTCCACTTGGGATGTTCTTCTCCCATAGAGTCAATATAGGCCGTAAAAAACCAAAAGGAGTATTGGCTTTCTTTCATGTTGCATGCATGATGTAAAAGAAAAAGAAACACAAATCTAAGTTTAAAATACAAGTTAAATGGAGCGCAAATTCAATGCATGACATCAACATTGTCGCAACATGAGAACCATGTGTAAAACCAAAATGAATGTTCATTGATATGATACTTGAGTTATAGTTAAAATATAATTTATAAGCAGTAAAATAGTTCATCTTTAATGATGATAAATAATAACTATAATTAAAACTGTAGTCTTTAAGTCATTAAAAGTTTTAAATTATTGGGGGTTTTATATGTACAGATTCGCCGTTCTTAATCTATATTGGAAACTAAGAGAATCAGTAAGAATAAATGCTCATTCATTTGCTTTGCTATTTGATGAATCAGGTTTTGTAAATTGAAGCCTTCCACTTCTCTTATCTTAGGAATCTCTGATTTTGGAAAAGATTGTTTGTATTATTAGTATTTCAATGCAAAAACATAAAGGACCATTGGAAATTTTCAAGCATGGGAAAAATGTATTAAAGTACATCTTATGGTGTTTTGTTAAAATATATGAAAGTAGGGATGAAGAGGGTCGAAAAAGTGTTTACTCACGTTCCAAGGCGTGCGTGGACAGCAAACGGCTCCTTACGCGATATTCTTCCGACACTTGCATTGTGCTCGTATCGATCCTGATTGTTCGGAACAAAATCAAGACAAGTAATGAAAAGTTCAAACTGACACTTGAAATGATTTTTATGTCAGGTAAAAAGGTGGTGAAACAAAAATCTACTGAATTTTTATGAAAAAAATCATTTTGCGTCTCGTCCGTTTACATAATATATAATTGGACAAGACGCAAAAGCATATTATGTGGTCGAAGAGAAAGTCCCCAAATCACGCTATCGATCATGAAAGACATTTCTTATTTGCGAATGTTTACCGATTTTTTGCACCTATATTTATTTTTGTTTCAAAGGAAAATAAATTCTGGAAATTCAAATTTCCTATTTTTACATTTATGTTCATAATGGTGTTTCTTGATCAGAGCGTCGCTAATTTTATAAAAAGTTACAACATTTCCACATATATCAGTTTTTTCCAAGAGATAAAATAAAAATATCTCTTGAGAAAATTTTTTCGTAACTAAATTATCAAAACACTTTTAATAAAAAAGAACAAAATTATTGAAATAGACAGTTACCCTTATTCCTTCAAAGTCTAGAAATGCCCACCGAACGGTATCCGATCACCGTCATGGCTTCTTAAGAAATCGAGAATAAAGTGCGATATTTTAAGACTGTTGCAAATTAGTAACCAAACATTTTAGTAAAAAGCGTGAAATGTAGCAGAATAGTATAAGTACATTTATCAATTCAGGTTTTAAAAAGAAATTTTATTATTGTACTAAAAATTATAAATTTTCTAATTATACTAATTTTTGTGCGTGTAGATCGCTTTTAACTAAATCACTCGGCTCTGATTATTCTCGGCATAATTTTCATTTTATTTTCAAAAGTCGTTTCATTTAACAACTTAGCTTTCTTTGATCAAAATAAAGTTTGCAGAATAAACATTTAGATAAACAGACCATGCACAGATTATTATATTCACTCAGACCTGACAAAATGGTTCAAGTGCTTCACTCCCACCGAATATCTTGATATGCGACAAAAATGAGAACAATTTATTGCAGTAAAATGAATCTAAGTTTTCTTTATTAAAAACGCAAGTCAATCTAAGGAAAAGTTGTAATATTTATACATTTTTCATTAAGAAATATATGGTGAAAGAAAGCATTGTAATAGTCAAAACATTTGACATCGAGATCAAATTTCATTAAATTCTCCATTATTCCTCATTCCAAAACTCCTTACTATGTTTTTTATTGCTTCAAGGAACATTCCTGCCAAATTCGAAGACAATCGAACAAAGCGTTTGGCGGGGATTGCATAGCAAACAAATTTCAAGACAGACAAAATGCCGAGCAGTCGATTACAACGAAGACCTCGCTTCTTTCTCTCAATAAAGATTGAAAAAAAAGACATTGGAACATTATCTAGACAATTGACCGAGAGGTTTCGACGAACCGCTATGTTTCAGACCAACTGAGTACCAAAAAACTCACTTTTTGGATTTTATATGTCGCTCTTTTTGTCTGTGAAACATTGATTCGAAAATACAAACAGCTAGACAGATGAAATTTTGCATTTAGTTTTTACACAATTGTTTCTGTCTGTTAGAGCGCATGTCAAACATAAATTAATAAAGCAGACGAATAGAATTGAAAACATGATTTGTAACGTCAAAATTGTAAATTTTTTTTTATCAGACTTTAGAACCAATCCATCAATCGTTTTTTTGTCTGCCGATCTGTCTGTCCACGTGTTTCTAAACGCTGTAAATCAGAAATGACTTAGATGTGCGAAATTCGGTGTGTGATCTTCGACGAAAACAGCAGAAACACGTCACATTTTGGACCTAATCTGTAGACAGGGAGATCTCAAGAATGCATACTTGAGTTTCTTTATTATGCTGCGAAGTATAAAACTAGACATTTTGCGTCAGTGTGTGAACTCAAGAGCTCAAATTTCGAACCTCTGGCCTTCGTCTGCCTTGATTGTATCATTCGGTGTATTCTGTGCTTCATTTAAATTATAGAAAGAGTTCCAGCCTAAAAAAAAATGTTAAAAAAAGCGATTATCGGATTAGTAAAAGCGAAAATGAAAATTCTGCTCAGGAACTGAAAGCCAAAGAAAGCATTTTTTTTAAATATTAACTTTAGCTTTGTAAAAGCTCTGAGTGAAAGATTTCAAGAAACTATAAAATTGGTTTAAATTTCATTACAAAAATAAAGCGCATTGTTAGAAAATGTGAATAAAAATATTTTATAAAAATATATTACGATGGAAGAAAAATTCCCTCTAAAATCCTTAACACTGGATATCTAATTTTTAAAATTTATAGTGGAATAGGAATTGGTTTTTTTTAGATAATGCGCTCCGAAGTTACTGTGGGGAATTATTTAATATTTCAATTAATTTTTAATTAAAAAATCGCATTAAAAGTTTGAAACACATTTCCCTATTTAGCACTTATTGCAAGAAAAATAACAATTGGTAAATATAAATCCAACGGTCTTTCCAGTGTGCATTGCATTCTGTTTGTACCCGCACGATTGTATCTTGTAATTTATAAAATTTATGTTGGTCTAAATGCATTATCAAATTTAAACTGATATACGAAACTGGATGCGGAAGCAATGTGTGTATGGATGATTTGCAGTAAATCTTACAGCATCAATCGAAAGTATATTGTTTCTGTGTAATTACTGCAATTGTTTTTCCTGTAAGAGTTATTTGTGTTTTACTAAAACCCTTTAGATGCAAGTGAGGAACGTTGATATTATTCATACTTATTTTAGACCAAACGCCTGTAGCATCTAACCAACTTGATTCTGAACAAATTCTTTGGTTGAATTAGTAATCCATAGGCATTTTTGTAGGGAAATTTAAAAGTCTTTAGATAGATTTTAAATATTGGTCAGGAAAACTAAAAAAGTCATTTTTACAATAGAATATGGGTTCCCAAACCTGAAAAGGGGATTGCTGTTGCAAGGAAATCTTTTCCAGGAAATTTTGCATTGGATGGTTCATACGAGATGAAGTGTGCATTACACATTTGATGGAATACAGATTCACAAATCACAAACAATTGACACGGTTGCATAAATAAGAATGCGCTAAGAGTGTATCCTTTCAGACGGCAAATCTATAGAAAACTTACTATTGATACGGGACCGTCCGAGGTCGTGTGCAAAAGTCTTGCGCACGGCCTCTGACCATCCCATACGTCTCTTCAAGCAAAAGACGACAGCCGTCCGAAACGTCCGAATGCCACACTGAAATTTCCACCCCCTTTCGTTAAATATGATTCATTTCACACCCGCGGCGCGTGCATTATTCATTAGAGTGGTATTTCTCTGCCCTGGATGTGTTTGGGGGAGAGAGGAGTTTCCTTACAATTCGGACAATGCCAGCTGTTATTGTGGTTTTGAGGGGGAAAGTGAATTTCCCTTATCTTTGATAGAGGAGCTCGGAAGTTCCTGTATTTTGAGGTTCCTTTATTTCAATGGCCTTAGGAATCAGAGGGTTAAGTACTCCTAAGTTTTTGAAACTGCGTCTTACTTCTCATTATCGCATCTTTCGTCTGCGTAATACTTATAATGTTATCAT
Source organism: Araneus ventricosus (assembly GCA_013235015.1). Classification (NCBI taxonomy): domain Eukaryota; kingdom Metazoa; phylum Arthropoda; class Arachnida; order Araneae; family Araneidae; genus Araneus; species Araneus ventricosus. Next base: position 999,082 of record BGPR01000195.1, read on the forward strand.
TCAGGTAACTGGATTGGTGTGCTATTGTGTCCGTTAAATCCGATTTGCAACTTTTACATGGTGTATCCTTTTCTTTCAATTAATTCACTGTCACATCCACACCCCATTGAGACAGGCCTTTGCGTTTCCGTCACAATGTTCTATAGTAAAATTTACTCAATTCTCTATGCCATACATACCATTCCAGTTTGTAAATGACGCGTCTTAACACACTGTACAATGTCTGTTAGGGGTTTCTATGTGAATTCAGAGTAAATATATTTTAATCCGATATCTATCACCATCAATGGAAATGCTTCAGAAAGCAACCTTGACAGTACATTGAACGTAGCAGCTACACCAAGACGAACAATATGTGAATTTATGAAAGTGCATTTTCTACAGGAGAGATATAAAAACAGAAAGAGCAGGCGGGTCTGAAAGGTAATCACTGACATCCTAATGTGTACTCAGAGTGAAGACTGCTCTTCGCATGTAATTCTTAAAAAATGCGGCATTTGGGACAAGCGGTGCCATATTTAAACTGACACCTCAAATAGCTTATCTCCCAGGTAAAAAACTGGTAAAATAAAAACTTACCATTTTTTTCAAAGAAGTATTTTGTTTCTCGTTCATCTATGTACATTCATTTCGAAAGTTAGGAAATTTTTATCCGTTCGAATTTAATGGAATTTGGAAAAAAATTGAATCCAACAGTGTTTCACAAATTATACACTCAAAAATAGAAGTTTATATTCTGTCTTGAAGTTACACAAAATGCAAAAATTGTAACTTTGTTCTCAGTTCAGCATGTAATCAGATCCTGTTTGAAAAGTGATAACCGCCAACAGCATGTATTGAAATATAGCTAAACAAATACTTAAGACGATTTCTACATACCCTAATTTCTTGAAATCAGGTAACTAATAATCATGATTTAAATTAGTAAAATGATGCGACTCTTTCGCAGTTTATAACTGCAAGGCAACTTAAGTTGAAAGAATATTAATTTCTTGCATTTAGAAGCCAAGAGAAGTACTGTAATCTTCGCAAGTTCACGATTTAGGAAATGCATTTTGGAATTCGTGTCTGCCTGCAGAAAGCTACGAATTAGAAGAATCAAATTTAATATCCTGTTCTGACACACAAATTGTAAATTTCTTTTAGATTTTATAAGAAATCGGTCAAGAGGAAGACTGTACATCCTTTCGCATGCATTATGAACTCGATATGTATTGATTGAACATATCATATAGCTTGGAATATAACCTAGGCTAAATGATACATCAGCATAGCATTCGTATAGATGTACCATTCTAATGTTGAAACAAGAGAATAATTTTCATCTATCTAGCTATTTCAATTTTTGAGTTATCTTGTTCGCGTAAGCATCAATGGACAATATTCGTATTTCCAGCTCACGCACTTCGTCTATGATTCTATAGAAATCAGTAATATCGGTGTTCAAACCGCACGAAATTTCATGCCTCTGGTTCTTTGTGTTCCTCAGTTATTGAGTTCATATACCGAGAGACTAAGAGGCATAATTTCAAAAGTAGGCGTTCGGACCCAAGGAGGTCCAAACATGGGAATGCGTGAAAATTCGGGGAACAAAATTCCCTCCTATATCCTACTTCATATGCGTTAAAGCTGAAACGAACACATAACGCATTCCAAAGAAAATCCACTCCGTTTGGATGTTCTATGGTGAACCATATTCTAAATTTCATCCATTTAAATCATTACACTCTTAAGCTAGGTTCATAAGGATCGAGAGATCCATTCTCCTTATTCAAAAATCTGAATGAAATCTACACATTTAGTGCGAAGAAAGAATATTAAATTGGATTCATGAAGCGAGTTGCGTTTTGATCTTTTTACATTCACAGACAGAAATGATTTCCTTAACGAAAGTTCAGAAGTTTGTATGGATGTACCATTCTAACTATGAAACTAGAGAATAAACTTCATCTATCTAGCTGTTTCAGTTTTTGAGATATCGTGTTCGCATAAGCATCAATGAACAAATATTAAGATTTCCAGCTCACGTATATCGTCTATGCTTCTATAGAAATCAGTAAATTCGGTGTTCAGACCGCACCAAATTTCATGCCTCTGGCTCGTTGCATTTTCCAGTTACTGGGTTTAGAAACCAAGAGATTGACAGGCATAATTTCAAAAGTAGGCGTTCGGACTCAAGGAGATAGGAAACATGGGAATAATTGAACATTCGGAAAACAAAATTCCGACATAAAACCTACCTCATATGCGTTAAAGCAGAAACGAAAACATAACGCATTCCAATGAAAATCCACTTTGTTCTTCTTATGGAGAAAACCCCGAATTAACTAACATTCCATATAACTTGACACTTATATCAGATTGCGTCTTTCGTGATGGTCGAAGTTACATCTTTTATATCCGCGGATATTTCAAATACCCAAATTAAATAGCGTTTTCGTTTCTTACAAAAGTGGTTGGATAAATATTAAACGACTTCTTGTGCAGCAAGATATCTATTCTTATCCCTCTACATTCCGTGGGAAATCATAAAACCATTTTAATTTTGGAAATTATGGAAAAATTAAGTGTTTAATTATGATTTTATAATTAATTACATGTAATTCGGTATTGCAACATTTTTAATATAATAAGATTTTGATAATTTTGAACAATGCCTAAATGATTAAAATATTAAAAAATATTAGAAGTAAATGAAAAATGCACTCTTGATAAATCATAAGACCACTTGCCTGAAAACTAAAAAAATATGGATAATAACGCATTGGTCCTCCATTTTTCCTGATAGCATTAAACACTCTGTTTTTCATTGAATTGAAAAGAAGGTGGTTAATTTAAATTTCAGAAATAATGTACCATTTATTAAAAATGGTTATTGCGAGTTTATAGGCAGCTGAAAATTGTTTATTATTAGTAGTTACAAAAAAAAAGGTTTTCCATGGGGTTGAAGTTTGTAGTTTCCCTTGGTCATTGCCTAACAAAAATACAATTTTTCTTTTTTAAACCATTTCTGGGTGGATTTAGAGGTATAACATGAAGCATTGTCATATTGAAATATCCAATTAGCACCACTTAAAAAAAGCCAAAACAGTATTAGTTGATCGTATAGCACAGCTTGAAATTGTGCAAAGCCTATGCGACGAAACAACTCATCATGACTAAAGGCCCCCGAAACCATTACATATCCAACTACCACTTTTCAGCTCAAGGATTCTTTGGGTTTTTTCTTGAATTCATGCCAATTGTGTTTGTAGCCATTTTTGACATCAAGATGAAATTTCTTTTCATCAGAAAATATGTTTCCATTCATTGCTGCATGACTTGAACAATTTCAGAAAATTTTAGTCTTTCTTCTCTATGATATTTCAATAATTTTGCTGTTCTCTTCATTTTCATAAATTTGTATTAGTATCTCATTTAAGACACTTCCAAACTGTGATAATGTTTTGCTGAAACGCTTAGAAATTTGACGAGTTGGAAGACTTTTTTCAGTTGAAAGTATAATTTTTTTTTTATTATATCGTACTGACAAAATCTTTTTCTTTCATATTATTTTATTTTGTTTTAATCATTTTTTCTAATTTTGACATTCTTAATGGAAGTTTCTGAGAGTTTCACTAACCTATCTATTTCTATTTAAGTTTTAACAGCACCGTAGTAAAATAATTTTTTTCTCACTTTACACTCACATTTCGCCTTTACCCGAGATATCTTCAAATAAGTCGTGCATAACACAATCCATATCTGCACATTTTCTTCTCAGGTAATCCTTTCACGAAAAACTAACGCATTCGTTTTATTTTTTAATGTCGTGTAATATCCGAATTTTCTCTTTTGGTCTTATAATTTTTAATAGATAACTTATTTAATTCTTTAAAAAATATTACATTTCCATTCAATTTAAGTTAAATTTAAAAGTTGGATTAGTGCAGAAAGATTTCCACAATCAATTTTAAATACACACGCTAAATACTTGAATACTATGACTTCTCAAATTCATAGATTTGATACTTGTCTAATAGTTTTTTAAGGGAATGTTTTTCTGCAATTATACGAAGAATGTTCTCAATGGAAGATCGATATCGAAGAAATACTTTTTGTTACTTAATTTGTTTTTTTCTATTCACAATTTGCCCTTTTGATTAAGTGGATTTCTAGGATTCCATATTCATTTTCTTACTTGCTACTGAATGATTCACAAATTATGTGAATACTATTGGCACTGATTTGAAAAAAACATAAACATTATATATGTGCGAAATTGCCAATGTCAAATTTCATCACATTCCACTCCGGAATCAACAAATCCTTCCAACGTTTCGGAATTTTGAGGTTGGTGTTCGGGATTAAATTGAGAGCTAATTGCATGACTTGCAACAGGTAGTTCTTTCTGAAGACGTTACAGAACTGAAACAGACGGGTCCATTGCAGACACACTTCACCACACAGTCTGGGGTGAATTTAAGACGACAGGACATTTTCTCCAACTAGAGATGTGGCCAGAATGCGTTTTGGGGTACTCCGCGGTACCTCTTGCTCGCTAATAACTCTAGCAACCCGCGAAAAGCACTGAAAAACTTCTGACTGAAGCAATAGAGAAGGCGGAGGCTGTGTCTACTCTAATCTCAAGGGTCGCACAGCAACTGCGCAGTGCGGAGTGCTTACTAAAATGTCAGTCACTGCCACATTTGAACCAACTTGTATAATAAATTTCTTACATCTGAGGATTCTTTAATTTTAAAAAAGGCTTCACAGTAATTTAAAACAAACCTTAAAGAACATAAAAGTTATACCAGAAAAGCAAGTGAATTTAAACAGACGTTTAAAAGCTGTTAAGAAGGACTACGGGAAGTTCACTAAAAATAGAAGTTACAAAATAAATTTATTAAGAAAAGTTCTTTAAAACGCACTTTTATAAGTGTTCTATTGAATAATTATATTAATTTTAACTTTTTCCACAATAAAGTCTTTAAATTATGATACGTTATTATAATAAGTATTCTAAAATCCTGAAATGAATTTTTCATATATTCTCTTCAAGGTGTCGCCACGAATATCATTTTTCAAAATGTATTAAGATTCTTTAATTAACAGATAATTGAATTCTGAATATATTAAAACTGTGCATTGTTACGGAAAATACAAAATTTCAAAGTTCTAGCCCATGAGGATAGGTGTGAAAAATCGAATGTAAATACAATGTTCACAAAAAAGTAATTCAAAGCGGAAGGACGTTTAGCCACCTACGTATAATTTAGCTTGCAACGGGCCCCATACAGAACGGAGCTTCTGTGGAATCGGGTTTCGAGCTTGGAACTTTCCGAAGTCGAGGCAGAGGCTACTAGGCCACCTAGGAGCTTTAGAGCTTAAAGATACAAGACAGTGTAAACAATTCCACGTATAAGAAGGATGCAAATTGAAAGTATCGTAATCGTCGTAAATTAACCTCGAGATTTCGATGAATCTTCACGTTTCAGACCACCCTGTGCTCGAATTCAACGTTTTCTATATCTATCAGTTTCATAACACGATAGCTCAAAGTTGCAACAAGCTACACATATAAAATTAGTCATTTGGTCTTTACACCAAAGTTGCTGAAATTTGCGAAATTTTAAACGAAATCCGTCTCTGAGAAATCTGTTTGTCTCTCAGTTCTTGTTCATCTGAGCACAACTAAAAGATAAAAACAAACAAAGCTTTTCCCCGCTTTACATATTTCTCTTACGAGAAGAAGAAAGAAATGAAAAGATCCGATACGACGAAGCGCACCCGCGCTGTTCGGTAAGAGCTCTTCTATGGAAGACTGAACTAACTTTTCATATAACTTGCAGCATACAACATGGTACGCCTTTCGAAATTGTTGGAGTCGAATTCTTCAAATAATAATAAAGATTTTAAAGACATGCCTTAAATAGCACTTCCGTTGACTTGAAAAGTGGTGGATGAAAGTTTTATGACTTTTTATGGTACAAGAAGTCACGGGACGTTAATATAACTAAAATAAACTAAAGCTACACTAAAAGCTACAAGCAGTCGCCGAAATTGCATATTGGAAGTTAAAGTGTTGTAAATTAGATATTGCCTTTAAGAACGTATTATTTCTTGTTATCTCTTTTATTAGCAATTAATACTTTTTCTGAGAGGATTGATAGGAAGATAAATTTATTTTTCATGATTGGTTGTAACTAATTTATAAATTTACGTTTTGAAACTTCACACATTTAACAGGAGGGTTGCATGTGACAGGGTCATATTTTTAAAAAATTAAACCATTATTGCCAAGAGTTTACATGCATATGTTAGTTTTCAACGAACTCCCCCAGGGTCATTACGACGTTCTAAAGTTCTGTCAGCAACCTGATGTCTATTCGAAGAAGCTTTTCAATTGGTGGATTATCCACTCCAAAGAAGTTTGGATAAAGGAACATGACGGTCATCAAACATGAAAAATATCTCTTAATAATTGATTTTTACCTATTTAAGTATTAATATTTAGTTTTCTTTAAATTAAAAACAAAAAAAATTCGTACAAACTCAAAATTCATCTTTTTTTCTTAAATTTATTTTTTTGTTATCAACACCAGGTACATTTAGCAGTTTTTTACCTTTATAACGTTTACAGACCTTCTATTCAGGTTTTCGAAACTTTTAAAATCTAACTTAAATTTCTTGTGATTAATTTAGAAAAATAATAGTGAAATATTAGGAATAATTTATCTTTATTAAGAAAGGAAATTTCTCTTTCATTGCATCCAAAAGAATTTTATTATAAATCGTTCCTTTTTTTTCGTACCCTTACGATTATATTCATAATGATGTTGTCATCAACAAAATGCTAATAATTTTAATAGGTACTACAATTTTTTGACATATTTTTGGCAACATTTTTACATATTTTTGACATATTTGGTAATGGTACTTCCTCTGTGATTCATTGCGAGTTACAATCTCTAACGAAGAAGTGAATAGAATGCGCCATATTGTGTTAGTATGCGAGGAAATCGAGGCGAAAACACTGCCGTTAATTTTTAATTAAAGAATGAGAAACTCTCTTAATCAAAGTGTTGCAGCACTCACCTTTAAGAAATAGAGAGGATTATTCTTTGGTTGAGTGTTCTTTTACTATGCGAGAAAATAGTTTTATTCTTCGGTAGATTTAAGCCGAAAGATTGTAGCTTTCTGGTGTCCGAAATATAAGAAGAAAAAGCGTTATATCGACAAAAAGTTAGCCTCGAGATTTTGATGAATCCTCGTGATTCAGACCTCTTTGCGCCCGAAAAGATCAGTTTTGAAATTATATTCGTCCGTGTGATAGCAGGATAGCTCGAAAGTGCAGCAATCAAGATGTATTTAATTTTATATGTGGTTTTTGCAAAGCAGTTGTAGAATTCTGTGAAAATTTGAACGAAATCCGTCTGCATGTCCATCCATGTGCATGTTAACACGAGAACTGAAAAAATCAAATTAACCAAGATGAGTAAAATTAAGCATTTGGTGTGATTATTAGTCAATTCTTTTAACGATACTTTCCGAAATTTGCATTTATTTACTTTTCAGGTAATTGAAAGTAAGTGCCAGATTTTATCCATCTAAATCGTACCGTTATCGAGTTAGCTTTTTCAAAGGCACACGGACGGCCGGACGGATTCTCTTCATACAGATTCCGTGCAATATTAGATTGGAACTTACTATGTAAAGACAGGATATTGAATTCGATTCACCCAGCTCGTTTCAGTTTTGGAACTATTTTGTTCACAGAGATAGACATTGTTTCAGTAAAAAAAAGTTCGAAACTAGCAGATTCACGAAATAAGAGTAACCTGAGAACAAAGTTTATGACTATGAAAAAAAAAATTCTCTTTTTATACTTCGTATGCAAGAATAACTTATGGAAGTTATACTTCGTATGCGAGAAAATAGATATGAACAAAACAGGCACGCCAAAACCTTTCTATAAGGTAAATGTCGCCAGAATACCAGCTTCAACTAAAAATGAAAATATTTTGACACTTTCGTCATGCTTTGTTTTCGGTGGAGTTTGAAACGTATTGTCAACAACGAAGATACTAAAAAAAAGAAGCTTTAAATAGCATTTATGTTGCCTAGAAAAGTTGCGGTATTAATATTTTATTATATCCTTAACAAACAAAACACTGCCCCTCTTCACATGCGAGGAAACAGAAATTCATAGATCCGTAACGAAGAAGCCCATCCACTCTTTTCGGTAGATGTTCTTCTGCAGAACACCCCGCCTCAATAACAATTCTATACAAGTTGGCACATACGTCATGTTGTGCCTTCCGTGATGGTTCAAGAGCTTCAATCAGTGGAACTGAGGTTTTAAACAAATGAATGAAATAGCATTTCGGTTGCCTTCAAAAGTGGTGGGATGAAAGTTTAAAGAATTTTTAAGCAGCAAGCAGACCTCTGATCCTTGGCCAACAAAGTTTTTAAATAAGAAATAACACGTCTTCTTTTCATACTTCGCATGCGAGAAAATAGAAATGAACAAAACAGGCACGCCAAAACCTTTCTATAAGGTAAATATGTCGCCAGAATACCAGCTTCAACTAAAAATCAAATTAACTTGATACTTGTGTCATGCTTTGTTTTCGGTGGAGTTTGAAACCTATTACCAACAATGTCTCATTAATCTGTTGTATATACATATATGTTTATATAGTGAAATTAATCTTCAACAAAGGAGGTTGGAGAAGTAGATCCTCTTACAATAAACAACCATGCGCTATCATCCGAGACACATCGCGATGCCTCTAGCAGTCATGGTTGGAAGTCAAAAATTTTATCTCAGAAAATATGACAAATAGCGAAATAAAAATGAATGAGATTTGAAAAGAACACTTTTTATTTCAAATATTTATTTCATTTTTAGTTGGAAATCTACGACTCACTCATTTAAATATTACAGAATCTCTAACACAAATCTTTCTTAAATTAACTACCAGGTGACACTACATATAAGAATTCAAAATTAAATTGATATAATCGATAAAGTTCTACTTAAATTCTGAAGATAACAAAGAAGTGCAACGTTATATAGAACAAACAATTGTAAAAAATTTCTAAGCCTTCAGCACTCGAGGAACACTCCAAACATTGGAATAGAATTTTGAGTGTTAATAAAAATGAACTAATTCAATAAAATTTATTAATATTTAAAAATAAAAACATATAATAATGTTCTTGAATTATTGTATACAAGTCATTACAATAATGTACATGTTGAAAATCACTTTTTTACTGAATCAGGAAAACAGTCCGATTTAGAAATTGATTTGTTTTAGCCTCCTGACACAATTTTTAAGACAAAATCTCTAACTTCAATATTCGCCATTAGTTTTTACTCAATTTATTCTCAGCATAATTGTCTTTTTTGTCATTTTCTCCAAGTATCTAGCTTCCTTCATTCAAGATTTATCTTCCAGTATAAAAATTTACGTTTATGCAATATATTGTACAGATTAACGGATTAATATTCTGATGCAGAACGTGGAAACAGTCCGTGTGACTTGCACGCGGAAAATTTCTTGAAGAAAATTCTTCTTAGGTAAGACGATAGCTCATAGCTGCAACAAGCTACCCATATGAAATTTGTTATTTTGTCTTTAAACCAAAGTTGTAGAAATCTATCAAATTTTGAACGAAATCCGTCTCCGAAGAATCTGTGTGTCTATCCATGTGCATGTGAACATGAATACAAAAAAATGAATAAAATTAAGCATATGGCTTTATCATTTGCTAATCACTAAAGTTATTAACCAATATTTGTAAAGATGAAAATTTCAAGTGACAAAAAAAATCTGGTAAATTTCATCTGTCCAGATCGTAAAGTTTCTGTGATATCTTCCGCGAGGACGGATAGATAGACTTTCGTTACACCAATTTCGTCCGAAATATAACACAAATCTATAATTTTAGTCTAAGCACATGATATTAAATTTGATTCATGTAGCACCTTACACACGTTTTGGAACTATTATATTTAAAGAGATACAAGGTTTCCTAAATAGAAGGGCAGATTCAGAAAAGTTCCAAGAACGTATTCTCTGTCCACTATAACACTTCCCTTCCTCACATGTTTAGCTCGCGAGAAAACAGAAATATAAAGATTCGAAACGAATCCTCTCTATTCGGAATGTGTTCTTTGGCAGAAAACCCCGCATTGACTAACATTACGCCTTCCGTGATGGATAAGAAGAGATTTTTAATAACGACGGTTTTAAACAGACACTTCAAATGGCATTTCTGTTGCCTTATAAAGTGGTAGGATGAAAGTTTCATAAATTTTTATGCTGCAAAAAAATTGTATCTTTCCCGAAATTTAGCAGTGGGAAAGAAAATTTTCTAAATTAGTTATTGCCATCGAAGAAACGCAATTTAAGTTCATTATTTCTTGTTATTTCATATGTTCATAGTTTTTTTAAAAACTTAGCGGATTGATAGGAATATTTTTTCTTTCTTTGCTATTAATTAATATTGTCATTATTAGGATGATAAAAGAAGGGAATTTGCTTTGATAAATTAATCGAGTTTCCAGTTTTTATTCTTCACATACCTTTAATGAAAATAAACAGTTAATTCCTTAAAATTTGGCTCTATTAGAAAGAAAAAATAAAACATGTCACACATTAAGGGAAGAATTCATTTAACAAATATTAATATCGCTTTTTAATGTGATGTATTTTTTATTTTTAATATCACTTTATAATTTTTTTTTAATTTTTAACCTTTCCCTTCTAATGATTGTATTATTGTTAGATATTATTATTCATTGGTTTCGATTTTATGCTTAATTTGTTAAACATTTCGTGTTGAAATGATCTACCAAAATTGGCATATTCATCTATTATTGAATGGAAATTAGAATTTTAAGTAATCATGTAATAATCCATAACATCATAGATTCTCTGGCAGTGCATAATTATATGCAAAGTTGATACTTCTTTCTCTGTATAAGAGATTTCACTTATTTTTTCATCAACTTTATTCTTTGAAGTTTTAATAAAAAAACTAAATTTATAACGAATAAAAATACATAGTTTATAGCGCTTAAACTTTGTAAAGAAAAGTATTAAGGGTAAAATATTTCAATATTTACTATTATTACATGTAGAAGATAAAAATAAGAACACATCAATGAAATTCAGCATGAATTCTTTATCTTTAGCATTCCACTTTTTGAATCAACGTATGTGATTATTATTAATGTCACTTTTTAAATCGTTTCATCAACTTTCTATACCTACCTTAAATTTATTTCTAATTCTAATCGAAATAAAAAAATCGATGTATGTAATCCATCAAGTATTAAAGGCGTAAGAAAATTCATAACCATCGCTAAAGTGTTCTAATATGAATTACATTTTCTTTTATATGACGTCCGTCAGTTCTATGGTTTATTTCAATTCGAAATGGAACTTAAGAGATTCAGTGAAATTATCCTTTTTGCTTTGAATTCATAGCTTCTTAAAATTTTTATTTTGAAAACAAAGGACATTATACTAAAACATATATTAGCCCAAAATAACATCTTTTTAATTGGGATAATTGATTCATTCGGTTTAAGATTCCTCGATTATTACTATATAAGGGTTTTTTTAAGCACACTGGCATACAAAAGTTAAGGAGCATTTCGTAAAATGCGAGAAATTTGCAATTAATACGAAAACTATGTTTCGAAATCAGTTCTGGAGAATCGTGTGACATTCAATAGAGTATCATATACATATTACAGTGAATTGAGGGCAATTAGGAGGATCACCAGAAAGGGATGAAGGCGAAAATGGAGTTTCACAGAAAGCTGATAACGAGATGTAACTTTTATCAATGGATATGGTTTAATGTGCATAATATTTACATGCAGTTTCGTAAGCATAGCACAAATAGTCGGGAAGATATAAATGTTTCTTTAAAAAATCCCAAATTTTTCCGTATGTGTTTTGTTTATAACATGCAGAGTTTTCATTCAAATTATTCGAAATTTTCAGAACAATTGACAATATGTTACAAAAGTATTGTATTAAAGTTAGAAATATATACGTTGAATATTACAGGAAATATGAGTGTTTGTACTAAATAATTTTTGCGCATCTGCGAGACGCAGCGGAATTTTTCTTTCATAACTTCAAAGCCAGATATATAGAGCAACTTTTAAAAAATTCCAGTTAAATCCCATTAAAATTCAGAAAGACGTCGGCATTTCAATGAGGTGAATTTCAATTTCTCTTTAAGAGGAGCTAAATGAAGAGGGTTCTTGCACAAACTGATATTTTTTAAACTTTAATCTTCGAATCGTATTCGAGAAAATGCAATTTAAATCATGCGTTTAATTTATAAGTGTTCATGGTATTCAGGATATTCAATTTTACTAAAATTCAATGTTACTTTATCTGTAGGTTGTGTGCATCAGAAGAATCTGTATGAACGTGAAATTTTGTATTTTAATGTTCTGGAATATTATTAATTTTAAGTTGGCAGGTAAACAGTTTTAATGTGTAAATAAAAATATTTAATCAAAATACTTGATCTCTTATATCTTTCTATTAGTGTTACAAAGCAATTGTTAATTTATTTCAGAAATTTCGTCCACTACAAGTCAAGTTTCTTCTAGATAGACTAGAAAAGGTGGGTAATTACCTAAGTGAAAATAAAAATTGTTTTATTTACTGGTGTTTATCTTTTAGCTCTAATTTAATATACCTCCCATATTTCATAATGGATCTTTCACTTACATATGAAATACATGGAAACATAGGAATTTCTAATAAGTTATATTAATGAAAACATAATTTATCATCGAACTTCCTTTACTCGCAGGACAGCTTGTTGATATTGAGCTGCCTGAGGAAAAGTTTTGCTCGCAATATTATTAAAAATTTCATTATCATTGAATTCTGCTTTATATTTTGATATATTTCATAATGTTTGTAACTATTATTTTCGCATTTCTATGAAATCGAATCTTAAAAGTTTCAAATGTTAAACTCGAAGCTTTAAGAAAGAGTGTAGTTTGATTACGTTCTGCATTTTTCGGACTTGCGGCATTTTCTGACAAACATTTCTGCAAATTTGTGAACGTTATTTGAAGAAACATTTTAACATTAAATAAATAACTTTGGATTAAAAAAGAAATAGAATCTGAAATGTCATTAATGAATGAACAAACCTTTCCATCTGTTTTGTAAGTAATTTTTCTAACATAACAGAATTTATTTCGAAGACAGGAATTTAAAGTATATAACTTTATTTAGAATTTCAGTGTCTGTTAAGATCTACTATCAACATGAGACCATATGTTCCAACCAGACGAGAAAACGTGTTCGTTATTTGTTGTGAAAAATTCATTTGAATCTTCCTATTTGAAATTTCAAAAAATTGAGAGAGGTGGTATTACTTGTTAAATGAAGATATAAAATTGTAGGCCACAAGCGGAGAAGACACTAGAGATCTCTTGCGTATCTTGAAACGTCTACCTCCACAGAAAGAGAACAGAGACAGAAATCGAAGAATGGTGAGCTTGAAGGATCAAAGACGATTGGGGGGTTCAGACGGATTTTGAATTCGGGATGGTCCATCGTCATTAAGCCTTCAATGCTCGTCATTCGTCTATCTAAGCCTCGGTTCTGTTTCTGCGCAGATACAGGTTTCAAGAGACGCCAGCACTTTCTGGCGGTTTTTCTGCTTGTGGACCACAGGATATGAATTAGGATTTTTATCGAAATTGCATTTGAACAAAAAAGCTGGAGCTATGTCTATAGGGTTTATCTGCAGTAAAGCGACCACGCACTATCATCTGAGACTGATCATGGTCCCTCTAGTGGGGATCTTTGGAAGTTAGAGATTTTATCTCAAAAAATGTTGACAAATAGCGAAAGAAAAATAAAAACAGATGTTAAACACACTTTCATTAATAAATTAAATATACATTATTTTTATTTCAATTATTTTCCAGAATTTGGTTTTACTCTGCAATTCATTCGTATAAATAATATAGCATCTTGAAAAAAATTTCTTAAATATACTACTAGGTGGTGTCACACGGATGGATTCAAAATTTAATCAAAATCATCCATTAACTCATAATTTAATTTTAAAAGTAAAAAAGTACAGTAGTGTCATCGAGAACACAAAAATGTACAAAATTTCAAAACTCTAGCACACAAATAACGGGACTAAAACATTGATTACAAACCTTCATCTTAGCAAACATGAATTCAGATCAAATAAAAGTATTCAATGATTGAAAAAGGATGCATAAATCAATATTCTTGAATTATTGCATCGAAGTAATTAAAAAAAGTCATTGCAGAAGGTCATTTTGTTGTGCATCAGTGAATCGCTGCACTTTCTTCACTGACCTCGTTTCCGCAATCTTTCTCAAATTTTAAGGTAAAATCTCTAACTTCCAGTATTCTCCATAAGTGGAGCTCAAATCATTCTCAGTGTAGTTGTCACTCTATTTCTGTAGAAATTTCTTATATATATATATATAGCTTTCTTCGGCCGACAATAATTTACGATATCGACAGCTGACACCCAGGTTTACATCAGGTATAAACCCTGTAGAGACAAATGCTTCAGATGATTTGTACAGACCGAATTACTTGAAATCAGTCCAACAATAATCATGAGTTGATTCAGTAAAATGATTCAACTCTTTAACAGTTTAAACGTTCAAGACAACATAAGCTGAATGATTATAACTTTCTCGTATAATAAGTATACAAAGTGTAAGTATTGTTATCATCGTAATTTCACGATTTCGGACACCTATGTTGAAAATCATGTCTGTCTCAAAAAATAATTCCGAAACAACATTACAAACTAGATTAGTTAAATTTAATATACTGTTTTGAAACTAAAAATGCAAATTTCAAAATAGATCAAAGTGAAATCCGTAAAACTCGCTCGCATACGTGCGAACTCGTTAACGCAAAAACGTAACGATCTATATGAATGAAATCTATCATATAATTATGAAAGTTATGAAGGAAAATGTATCAGCTCTTCAATGTAAACATTGAATATGGCAATATCTTTAAAGTGCTTTATCTCGAAATGTGTTTTTCTTATATTGCGCGAACAATATCTGAAAAACTGTTGAATATTTTTACATAAACTTATTAATGAATATATATCGCGCTATATTCTACAAATTGAAGTACAATTTTTGTACATATTTTCTCCAAAGGGCTTTTTTTAGGGGGGTGGGGGTTGAAAAGTTGAAATTTTAACATATTTTAACATTTTTATTTAAATTGGTATATAAAATAGAAATTAAATTTAAATGTTAATAAATTTAGGTTCAGTTTCTTAAATAGGTTGTTTGTATTTCTTAGATACCCAAAATTTTGTGTTTAGACAAATATTTTATCCGTAATCATGCGCGCAAGGTGACTATCTCATTTTTCTCCAAAAATAATATTAATATTTCTTACTCTGTCAAAAAAATACATACCAATATAAAAGTTCGAAAATGTGTGTAGTATAAGAGAAAGAACAGATATTTTTCCAAAAGAAAGAAGTGAGTTTGTGAATTGCATTGTTTCAGAGATATAATGTATCGAATGTTAGAATTTCCTCGCATATTATTGAGTTTTATGAGTCGTGTGTTCCCTTAAATATTATAATCGATTTTCTTTAAAATAAAAATGAGCAAGTTCCCCAGAGCGTAAACCTAAGTTCTTCTTTTTCGTTATTAAGAAATAGAAAAATGTAGCTTTTTTTTAACATTAGATATTCAAAAATCTATTCTAACATTTTAACAGGAGTTAACATGTGTATATTCCTTAGTAGCATGAACTCATCGTTTTTTGTCTGTCCTTTCATCGAATTCATCGTAAACTGATCTAGTATATACCAGACTATATCATTAAGATCAGTGTCCGAGAACCGGTTTCCGTTTTGGTAAATTTGATCGGAAAATGATATATTTATGAGCAGATTTTCCGATGAAAATTTGCCAATCGGAAATTCACGGCATATAGATATAGTTCCGATATCGGATAATGCTGAAAATTGCATGAAATCACTGATAGTAGAATTTGATTGATCAACAACCCTGTGATGTGTTGTTCGAGAGTATTTGCAACTTCAATGGCTGCCATTAGCTAGCGTCGACCTGACAGCGCTTAATTGACCGTCTCTCATTTGGAAAAAATGTAAGTATTTATTTTATTCTTAATTATCTGTATTAATTTTATTACTTACGGTATGTTTGGGAAATCAGAGGTACAGAGACCGCATTCCTCGCCTGTTGTACATTTGTTAGAGGCGCTGCTAACCCTTTAAGTGAGACAAAGGAACAATAGGCAAGGCTCTTTACAGTTTCTGTCTCCCCACCTCTCCCCGTTGGACACCTGGCCTGGTGTCAACCAAGGAAGGGGGTCTTTCTGGTCAGACGACCTAGGAGAAATCACGTGTCTTCTCTGCAATTTTTTTTAATTGCTTGTCATTCTGTGAACTTTGCAGTGACCATAGCTAACGTTGGCAAGCGAATTATTTAATAATTTATTTGTCCCTAATTACTAATGAAAATATTATGTTATTAAAAAGTTTATTATAGATGTAGTATCTCAGTATGTTAGGGCATTTTTTTGCAAATACGGATACAGCGAACCTCGGTTAAGACGAACTTCTGAGTCGGTCCGTTGAGGGTTTGTTATAACGGAGTTTGACTGTATATTAGTCAGGAATCCAGATCTCATGTCTCTTTTAGTGCAACAACGCAATGTATTTTCTTTCAGAAATATTTACCACTAGCGGCCATGGACTTCCAGATAGTATAGAAAAGGCGGGTGATCACATAAGTGAAAATATAATATGTACCATATATTGGTATTCTTCTCTTCTCTGGCAGTATTTAGCATCTATTTGCATCTTTCGTATGGTGCCATAACTTTTACTATAGAACAAAATTCAAATATTCTATCATATTCAGATCATATACCTTCTTTTTCCCTCCAGCACTTAATAGTGTGATAAGGCAGGAAATAATTTTTGCTTAATGTGTAAATTACACTTCAAAGATACACTGCTTAATGAATATAACTCAAATAAAACATATCAAATAATTAAATTTGAAAAAAAAAGACCTGGATAAAAGAATTATTGCACTAGCTAAAAAAACCGAAATTAAAATCAGTAATTTAAATTATCCTTACCTTTTCCCTACTATTAAATTTCATAAAAATCCTTTAAGATTCAGATTTGTTACTTGTAGCACTGGAAGTTACAACTATCATTTAAGTAAAATTTTCTTTAAATTTCTAAAAATTATTCTCTTCATTATATATAACAACACTAAAATTTTAAATTTTATCAAAGATAATAAAATTTATAACATTAATACATTTGATTTTGAAAATCTATTTACTAGCCTCCCACACAATAAACTAATTGAAGTTTGCTCAAATGTATATGATTTATACCTAAACACTGATTTAATTAAAAAAAATAAATGGATAGAAATCTGCAGAGTTAATATTTGTGAAAACTATCTCTTTAATGGAGTTGAATACTATAAACAGGTTTTTGGTATCCCTATGGGGTGTAATTATTCCAGTGCATTGGCAAACATATTTCTTCACTCATATGAGAGGGAATTAATTAAAAATGAAATTATTTATGGTTTTCGTTTTATTGATGACCTTTCAGTGTTTAATTATGATAATTTTAATTCCATTTATAACTGCTATCCAGAAGATCTTAAATTAAACAAAACGAATACAGAAATTAACAAATGCAATTTTTTAGATATGGAAATTGAAATATTAAATTCAGGTGTTTCTGTCGGCTTATTTGATTAAAGAAAATAATTTAACTTTAAGGCTATAATACTTTGTAATTTTCATACAAATCTTAATTATAAAATTTTAGGAATTCCATTTTTTCTCAAATTAGTAGAATAAATAGCGTATGTAATAAGCATTCAAATTTAGTTAAAGCTTTAGATAATTTAAAGAATATTCTTAAAGACAACGGATTCCCAAATTCTTTCATTAATATTAATAGTTTTTTAAAAGGAGTATAAAAATATTTCTAATTAATATATTAATGGTTTTTCTAATTTAATTTGCTATAACTGTTAAAATATTTGTTTTTTATTCTGATTAATTAGTTAGAATGTTTCTTCATAGATGGAGCTAGGTGCTAGCTTCTAATTTTTTGTTGCTTCCTGTGTATTTGGCGTCGCCTGGATTACATCTAAAATTTCGGCAGAGAGTGTTAGGTTTAACACATTCTCTAGTACCTTTTGATTATTCTTTAAAGATTTTGCATTTTGATTTGTCAAAATGATTCTCATATTTATATTGGACAGGATTCAGGCCACAAAAGGGTATACTTTTGATTTTTAATCTTACCCTTGACAATAAATCTTGTCTAATTTGGAATCTTTATGGTGAGTGGTCTTCGATATAAAGTTTGCCATTCGATTCCTCATTCATCTCTTCCTTTTTGAACATTTTTTACTTTCTAAATTAATTTTTTTTGTGTTTTAAATATTATTGTTTCAAACTTCTGTTGATGCAATCACTTGAGGCTGTTGCGTTTGTACGCTTAAAGATGTATTGTCATCGTTTATGTCTAAATCTGCTGTTTATTATCTATACTTTTCTTTCTTTTTATTTAATTTTAATTTTTGTTTAGTATATCTATTTTAATAGTGTGAAGTCATTTCGAAGACAATAACGTTTTTTTATTTATTTATCACCAACGTCGACACAGTCATCTCTCAGCTGTATAGCGGTATAGTATTCAACGGGGAATAGTTTAAAAATGATGATACATCCTATAATTGAATACACATTTTTAAAAATGCAAAATGTTTTTGAATCTATGTTGAATTAACAGCCATTAAAATTATAACAAGCAAGGGAACTGAAAAAATACAAATATACACGTCGTTTGAAGCCTGAAGTACACGCGGCTCAGTTAAAACAAACTCTGGTGTACCGATCTGCAGCCTACGTCTTCTGTGATGGATATGTACAGTCTCTGAAAAAAAAAGTAGCCGCACAGCATTATTCTGCAATAATTCATTGGGCATTAGAAAAAAGTTATCGACCTTAAAGGAATAACGTATACTAAAAGATTCAATGGTTAAAAGTTTCATAAAGGGTTCATCTAAATTTTTAAAATTGCACTAACTTCAAAATTTTCAATAGAAAAACCCATTTGTGATGGCTTAAATCACTTTCTCGTGAAAAAAGGCCAAGAAATAAATTTTGGT
Source organism: Araneus ventricosus (assembly GCA_013235015.1). NCBI lineage: Eukaryota > Metazoa > Arthropoda > Arachnida > Araneae > Araneidae > Araneus > Araneus ventricosus. The sequence continues at coordinate 1,018,334 of BGPR01000195.1, forward strand.
TTACATACCATGAATATATCGGAAGATATTCGACATTTTATGTTATAAATAGAAAATAGGTTGTGTCCACATCTAGATAGAGAAGTTCTCTGCTTTCGTTTGAATGTCGGTAGAAGTATTTTAAATTATATTGCACTTTAAATGTTATATTAAAAGCAACTATCTACATTTTACAATCTGTATTACGTGATGCCCAAAAAAAAAATAAATAGTGTAAAATTACACCAGTTTAATTTATAAAATCTTATTTTATATATACAAATAGTTAAGCTCTTATATATTTAAAATGTATAAAATAAAGTGGTGTAATGATTATATTTCATAATGAAAAGGTTTTCGAAATATTTGACACCTCCTTAAGTGCATCGTTTTACAGCGAAAATAGAAAATTTAATGTAACTTCAAAATTTCTCTTACGATTAAGCTGACCTTTTGCTTAGGATTGTCAAATGGACATCTACTTCGTTTACTGTTAAAATTTATAAGTGTTGCTATACAAAAAAATTTTAACATCAATTTTCATAAAATATTTCATGTGCTCAAAATTATTTTAAAATAAAAAGTAAAAGTGTAAAATGTGCAGAATAATTCATTCTAAAACATAAAAAAATTCAAGGTCAATAATTATATTATTTCTCAAGATATCAATAAAATTTCAAAATTTTACTTTAACATTAGATACTAAAAATTTCATTTGCTTATAATTGCGAAACAAAAAATGCTGTGATGATGAAACTTGGTATTTCGGCATAAATGCGTATGTAGTTTCGAAATTGTTTAAGACAAATGTGTGTTTCCATTGGAAATGTTGAATTTAATGATATTATAAGTTATCGCAAGATGAAAGTAGGCAGAGCATGAAAAGACACTTCAAATGATTTTTCTTTGAAATGAAAAAGTGGACTTTAAATGCAGTGTGTGGACGGAAATTCAAATTTATTTTCCTACTTTGCTAATAAATAATTTCTAGTAACTTCATAGATTTTACCATGTGATTCAAATATGACAGGGACAGATTTATGTACACCACTGTTTCAAAATTGACAATCATTACTTGCACTGGTCAGTTTTCAGATTGCTGCCCTCCGAAATCAACACATTTCTTCCAAAGTGCAGAAGGCATTGTCATGTCCGTTGCAAAAAAGATTTTCGGTTGACAGAGTATCCTTTCCAGAACAGCCTGGATAACGGCGCTGTTTTCACCAAACCACACGCCTTGCAATAGAGCAGCCCTGTCTGAAACTCCCAAACCACTTTAAACGTGTAAAACATTTTCCCTGCCACACTGTTGCTGCAATCTTTGATGAATTTCAGACGAGGGAACATTTTGTCGAACGATGAATTTGATCACAATGCGCTGTTCCATGCTTTCCAGTATTCTTTTTCGCTCATCACTCTAGAAACTTCCGAACGTACCGAACATAGAAGCTATAGCAGAGAGAAAAAAGATAGTTTAAATGCATTTTAAACTGTTTAAAGTAGGAGAGATGGTGAAATGGAAAGCGCAGGACGGTCGGAAACGTAGACGTTGACATTCCTAGATTGGATATTCACAAGAGCTCCACACAAAGCAAATATCATTGTATTGCACTAATATGAGCGTAAATGATATTTCCCCAAATGAGTGACACTATCCACGTTCGAAACTCTCTGCTTTTGCTATTCAATTTTCAAGACAAAATCCCTGACTTCCAAGATTCGCCTCTATTAGGCTCTGATTTCTCTTAGTGTAATTTTCAATTTCTTTTTGTAGAAAACCCGGATTTATTACCATAAAAATAATTTTGAACCTTCATTATTTAGGTGTACATCAAAGTGCAGATCGCTACACTGGCACAGAGCTAGCCAAATGGTTGAAATGATTTACACGCACCAAATTTATTAACATCGTGCTAGCATTAAACACGTTTGTATCAGTTATATGACTGAAACATATCTTTACTCAATAATGCAAGCTAATTTAATGAAAAATTGCAAGCTTTATATTTTTGAATATATGTATATATATAAGGAAAAAGTATTGCAATGGTCAAAAAAATTTCACATCAATATTTCGATAAATTCCCGATTTTACAGCTCTTCTCCACCAGCCCGAAAAATCCATTCTTAGAATTACGTCTATGTTTTTTTTGTCTGTGGACACCTCAAAACACAAAGAGCAAAAAACTGATATTTCGTAAGTAGTCTTAACGCAAATGTTGTATCCAATTTCGGGCGCACTCCATCTGCGAGATGTCATCAGCATGCATATATACATAATATCTCAGAAATACGAGGAACAAGAAGAATGAAATTGGTACATAGTTTTAACACTGAAATTGTAGACATGTGTGAAATTTTTGAGCAAATACATCAAACGGTTTTCAATCTATACGTTTGTATATTAGCACGTTTTTGAATTACTTTACACTAGAACGCCACCCCTACGTGAATTTAATCTGGTATGCAGTTTCGCAATCAAATGTGCAAACAAGTATCAAATTTTGGATTTGATCGGTAGAATGGAAGATGTCCAAAATGCACACTTAGTGTTTTTTTCATTACCCAACCTGACCTGAGAAGTGGAAAAGTCTCGGCGACATGCCCAGAGGGTTCTAGGCTCGTAACCCGAGTCAACCGGAGATCCGTCGTGCAACTGGGCATGCTGCACGGTAAATAATACGTAGGGGGGGGGGGCAAACGTTCTTCCGCTGCCATCGTGCGAAAGCTTGGAGAAAAGGTGCAGGTCTGGTCTCGTCCTCGTCATCTGACAACTGTTCACTAAGATGATGTCCATCCCAAAATAGCCCTCAAGTTGCTTCAAAATGGGAAATTTATATACCTAAACAAAATTCATCTATTATACTAAAAACAATTTGCATAACCGCATTGTGTCACTATATGTCACGCGCCTGTTGCGGTTTCTTGCACGTGACTTACTTTCGAGCCTTGACGTTTCCCCTGGCATTCGTTGCGGCAATGCGGACTTGTAAAGAGAAATGAACAGAACACGTTATATTGTGTTAGTTTATGAGAAAGCGGAAAGGAAACACCCCACCTGGTTTCAAATCAAAGAATGGTAAACATTCGATTAAAATGATTCATCACAAGAAGCAGTGGAATAAATTCTTCGTAGAACATTCTCTCAATCGCTCTGAAAGTAGCCTTCACTCTTAGTTAGGAACATTTTCTATTTAGTATTTGTTCTCTCAATAGAATGCGAGAACCATTTAGAAAGAATAATGGAATCTTTAAACATGTAACTCAAATGGCAAGATGCAGGCCTTCTACGCTGGGTTTCACTCATGGCCATGAAATGGATTTCACTTTTGAAGATCTTACTATAGCGTATTACCTACTTAGATTAATATTTCTAAATTCGAAAAAACTGTTTTGTACCATCTACGACTGCCTGCTTATTGCAAGATGTCTGCTCCACACTGCACCTTTCGGTTTATATTTTGAATGCATGTTTATCTAGCGAAATTAGTCTTTAACGAAGAAGGCTACAGAAGTGCATTTAAGGCCTGCCCGAAATAGAGCGACCATGCGCCATGATTTGAGACTGATCATAAAGACGCTATTGGTGATAATTGGGAGTTAGGACTTGCATCAAAAATGATTACAAATAAATATATAAACAGATAAATAAAATGAAAATAAATAATATAAAAAATTAAAAAAATTAGAAACACACTTTAATTAGCGAAGTAAAAACAAAATGTTTATTATAATTATTTATTATATTTTTGATTTTTCAGTCTACGATTCATTCTTAAAAATATTATAGCATCTCGAAAAAAATTTATCTCAAATTCTCTACCAAGTGACACTATACGTAAGGATTAAGTAGTGTAATGCCATCGAGAACAAGCAAGTGTACAAATTTTCAAAACTCTAGCTCAACAGGAACAAAGTGAAACATTTATTACAAAATTCCAGGTTAACAAACAAGAAGTCAAATTAAATAAAATTCGTTAATAATTAAAAATAAAAGTATAAAATAAAGTTCTTGAATTAGTGAATACAAGTAATTCCAATAATTGATGAAGATCTTTTTTATATTGCATCATTAAAACTCTGTGCTTTTGCAATTGACCCTTTTTCGCCATCTGTCACCGTTTTTAAGATATAATACATACATTCTATATTCACTTATTTTTAGCTCCATTTATTCTCAGCATAATTGCCCCTTAATTTAAGTAGGCATTTCCTCCAAGAATTTAGATTTCTTCGTTCGAGTTATGGTTAGAATAAAACCTATAGGTATACATCCTGAACATATTGATATTCTGATACAGGATTTACCAAGTAGTCCAAGTGATTTGCACATATCGAATTTCTTGAAATCAGGCCTAAAATAGAGTAGATTTCTTTCAGTAAAATGATGCAACTGTTTGAAGGTTTAATGATGCAAGACAGCCTAATCATAAGTTCAAAGATTATTAATTTCTCGTTTAAGTAGGTTTCAGAAGGAAATTATTGTAATCGTCACTATTTGACATCGAGATTTTGAGGAATCTTCACATTTTAGACCTCCCTAAGCCGGAAAAGAGCATTTTTAGAATTTTGTCTGTCGGTTTGATAACACTGTATATCAAAGCTGCAGAAAGCTACATTTATGAAATTTGGTATTAGTCTTTACACCAAAGTCGTATAAATATGTCAAATTGTGAACGAAATTCATCTGCGACGAATCTTTCTCTCTGTCTCTCCGCGTGCAAATATACGAAAAAAACAAGGTTAATGAAATTAAACGAACGGTTTTATCATTTCTCTGATTTTTGAATGATATTGTGGAAAAAATGCATATATGTACATTTCAAATGATAAAACAATGTGCTAGACTTCATCTAACGAGATCAAAGCGGATTTGAGTTATCTTGTTCAGATGCACCCTATTGGCAAGACAGGCTGTCTTCGCACCGATTCCGTCCAAAATCTGAGGGAAATCTGTAATTTTAGAGTAAAAGCAGAATGTTAAACTTTATTCATCTAGTCCGTGTTGTTTTTTAAATATTCTGTTCAGAGACAGACATTATTTCCAAAATTGAAGTCCGAAGCGAGCAGATTCATAAAAATTCCGAGAACAGACTTCAGTCAGAAGTCTTTCACTACTACAACACTCTCCCTCGTCATATATTTGGCGTGCGAGAAAATAGAAATTGAAAGATCCGTTACAACGAAACGTAATGATTCTGTTCAGTAATAGTTCTTCGACAGAAGACCCAACCCCAAATAATTTTCAATGTAACTTGGCACATACATTAATTGTGCCTTCCGTGAATGTGGAAGAACACGCGTTGCTTCGCAATCCAAGTGTGTATTTAAACGCCTTAAATAGGATTTTCGTTGCATTGAAAACTGGTGCGATGAAGGCTTCATGAATGTTATGCAACAAGGAGTCTGTGCCTCGCCCGAAATGGCGCAGTTGAAGAGAAAATGTGGTCAATTAGATATTGTCATCGAAGAAACGGATTTTTCTTTAGTCATTTTTTGTTTCGTATACTCCTAATTGTTTTTTTAATTTAAGTGGATTAATAATAATTAATAGTATTTTCCTGCTTTACTATTAAACTATTAACATATTTCCGTTCTATAAATTCAAACATTTTTGAAGATGGTTCAAATATGACATGACGAATTTTTTTAAAAAAATACCATTTTTGCCAAATATTTACTCATACACGTCAGTTTTCAAAGAACTCTGTTACGGAGTCAACACATTTTTTCTCTAACTTGGACCTTTCTTAAAAAAAACACTGTATTTGATTTAACGTGCAAAAGCGGCATGTTCCGG
>BGPR01000196.1:0-21102 GCA_013235015.1 Araneus ventricosus
AGAATCTTGTAAATTTATTTCAAATATGCCATCATGGTACTCTTTGTGGCATTCAACAATGCAGAAAACTTTTTCTGTATTTTCTGATAGTATAGCATAATGCAAGTTTCTGTAAGGAGATAAAGAATAAAAATTAGTTTGATGCATGTATAATTAAGTTGCTGTATTTTAAAATTTGATAAAATAAAGAAAGAAGCACTTGAAACAAGAAAATAAATTCTCAGAAATCTAAACAAGACATAATATAACAAGCTTATGCTTCCATAATTCCAGGGGTGGTGCCAGTGGGGTGTCCGGGGGGGGTAGCAATGGCTCATGCAATCATGCCAGATGAAGACAAAACAGGGGAATGAAGCCTAAAGTATTATCACTCTACAATGTTTCAGATTAGTGATTTTGAATCTCTCTTTTCCCCCCCCTCCCGGTGGCGGCTTTTTTTCCCGCCAGATATAAAATTCCACGACTTACTATAAGATATTTCCAAGTTTTGTAACATTCAGACCAGTAATTTTTATTCTTAGGGTTTTAAGAAAAGCTGTAATTATTAATAACCAGTCAATTCAGGGGTGGCGTCAGTGGAGGGGACCGGGGAGGCCAGGACCTTCTGTCGGGGATGATGTGCCCCCCCCCCTCGTCGGCAAATTTTTGTACCCTGTTCACGCAGCGGGGTATTCAACAAGTAGATAAATAAAGATCCGTCGAAAATTTGAGAGGGTCATCACTAAGCTCTTTCCCTTGCACAGCAGGTCGTGTCCCCCCTTGTCGGGGAGACCCTGCCCTTTCCCCTATCGGGCTGACTCTGACGCCACTCCTGAATAATTCTAAGTTGGGTATATGCTTTAGATCGGGGATTATGTCGAAGATCCACCGTATGGACCACATTAAATCTGCCATCAAGATAAGCCCGCCGAGAGAGGAGGGCAGGGACAGCGAATCCAAATTCCGGGGGACGGATCCAAACACAAGCCCACTGGCTCAGGATAAGGGAAATGGTTTATTATTTTCAAGAGTGTTTTAATTTTATCCATAGCAAATAGTTAGAACCCGGTATGAGTTGACTATATTTTTATATTTATTTTTTTCTGAATATAGCTGTTGCAAATGGCATCACCTCACCAAGTAATCAGAGCCAACCTAAACTGACGTCAGTTGTTCTTATTCTGTTTTTACTTTGCAGAAGCAGATGTACTTGTAACTTCTCAATGTAACGTTTTGTGTTGTGTTTGTCCGTAATTAAATGGCTTTTATGTGTCACATCCTTGCCTATTCAGTATTTATTGATCATTTCAGCCAAATTTCAGCCCGGCATTTGTATTTGAATAATTGTGTAGCAGAGAGTTTATGCTACAATGGCTCTCACACGCTCTCTAATCTAAATTACGGAATGTAGCTAGAGGTTAGATTTTCGTAACGAAACAAGACGTGGCCAGACACTGGAAAGAAAAAAAAACAGTTTCGTCCATAGATTAGTCACCACAGCCATAATTAGCAAGGAAAGGAAAGAGCAGGGGAAGGCCAGACTTCAAGTCCCGATACGTGGGGAAATCACCCTTCGTAATAGTTGCTCAGTCAAAAAGCCATGTTCACTGTCCTATGGCCTGTGTTCATTGAGTTTTGTTTATTTACAGTTTGTAGGTATTATTTTTTATGAATGGGGGGAGGGGCTCTCGGATGTGTGTGTGGCCCACATGCCAGTACTTTGCCCCGAAGCCCAGCTCGGCGGCCTTACATCAAAGGTCAAACTTCTCTTGTTGATGCGCAGAAGTATCAAGAAAGGCTGCCGCCTCCGTAGTCGCCATTGTTCAAAGTCACGATGTCCGCCCCAAAGTAGCTATCCTGCAGTTATAAAACAGAAAGCTAATCTATTAAAATTAAGCCAATCAATAATTATGTTGTTTCATCCATACTTCAAAGAAATTTCTTTCCACACTCAAACATAAACAGCAGGCAACAAATTGAATAGAACAGGAACACGGCCGGACGAACACTCCGTTAGTCCGTGCCCCAGCACTGAGTCCAAAAGTCGAGGGGCTCAAAATTGCCAAAACAAAATGAGAAAAAAATCGCAACGGATTTTCTGAATTAATTAGAAAATTTTCCGAAAAAATTCTAAAAAATCAGTACATAAAATTAGAGAATTTTATGTACTGATGACCACAAATCTTTCAAAGCACTACTCCAGTAATCTATATGTAATCTTCCCAATTTTTTTCAGGAATTTGAGATCATTTTAATGTTATCCTTGTCGTTGCTGGCGAAATAGCATCCGAAATAGATGCAGATAAAAATTTTGAATCAATACCCAAACATCGACTTCGTCGGCGAAAAAGACAATTTGATTAAGAAAATCAGGATGAGCCCATAATCGATGCGCAGGAAAAATACAAAATTGAATTCTTTTACCACCTGGTTGACACTTTCTTTCTCTTCGCCGTAGTATGCCCCCGAACTCGGAACCGTGAAGGTTCCCTGTCAGTTGGATGGGCATACGCAGAAATATTTATTGAAAATAAAAAAAATATTGTAATCAGTTCTTTAGAACAAAGATTTTCTCAGGTGCAACATCACAACAGTTACTTCTGTTTTTTCATACCGTATATATAAACTAAAAGATGTTAGTTCTTCTGTAATTTTGGCCAATTGCAAACCTTTAGAAACCATTTTAACAGATGGAGAATAATTGGATATAAACAACTTGGAACTTTTTGATGAAATATCAGTGGTGTGTTCTCTATTGGAAAAAGATTTACCACCTTTGGAAGTTTTGAAATTGATAACAAAAATTAATTTTGCTCCAAACTTGAACATTGCACTAATAATTTTACAAAAATTTTCTGTAAGCCCAGAATTTCCCTCAGCGAGCACCAAAGGCGTGGGTAGAAGCGGAAAACATTAGCGGAAGTTAAACGTGCCATTACGCAATAACGACCTTACGTCATTGTGTGAAAAGAAAAGACAAATAGGCGATTTGAACACCTTTTTTTCAACTGATTGAAACGAGAATTGGGAACGGATCTACAATTAATGTTAGCAGGCATACCAATTTTTATTTGTCTAAGCCATAGGGATTAGGAGTTATCGTGTTCACAAGTATGTGATTACACAGACTGACAGACAGTCAACCGTTTGACAAATTTGGTCCAAAATTTGATAAGGACATACATTTGTGATGATAAAACTGTGTATCAAATTTTATCTATCTAGCTACTCAAGTTTTTGAGTTATCGTATTCACATGAACACGGGCAGACTTCTCGCAGATGTATTTTGTTCAAAATTTGATAGAAACCTACAAATTATGCGTGAAGATCACATATCAAATTTCATCCCTGCAGCTCTAATATTTTTCGAGTTGTCATGTTCACGAACAGATACACATAATTCCAAAATTGTGTTTTTCAGACTCAAGGAGGTCTAAAATGTGGAGATTCATCAAAATCTCGAGTTTGAATTTTTTTGACGATTACAATACTTTCTCTCTGTATACTTCGTATACGAGAAAGTAAAGCAAAATTAACAACGAAATCCAGCTGTAGCCAAATCTGTCAGGAAAAAATAGATAATCTTCAAGTGTAGTTCAAATTAGGACAATTATAAATAAAATCTTATATGGACTGAACATCAAATGAAAGCCGTTCTCCATGCCACTCTTCAAATTAATTCGAACTTCTTATTCCATTATGGAAACATTTTTGAATAAATTTCCACTTCAACTAAATTTTATATAAAAATGTTTAAAAAATTAGTAAAAAAAATCTTTTTCTTACGATAATTCTTGTGGAACTTATTGGAACAAATACAAAAGAAAGAAACAGTGGCGAATCCAGGGGAGGGGCTATCGGGATGCAGCCCCCCCAGAGCTAAACCAAAATTCTAGATTCAATTTAAAATCACGACAACTGTTAGATCTTAATTTTCATTTTTAAAAAAATAGTAATAAAATCGTGACAACATTGCTTTCTGACTTGAAAGGCTCGAAAATTTTCCTACTTTTCTAGTAATTCCACTGCACTTGTAGCGTTTGCGCGGTCGAAAACATTTTTTTGGCCAGTTATTTCATTGTATTTTTAAATAAATTATCGAAAGTATTGTAGTGTTCTTTATTATTCTTATTGTCAGGAGAGGAAAGTCTGTAATGTTAAAGTGTTTTGGTTTATATAAGCCATGAGGTTTGACATTCGTCACTACGATACAAAATTTTTATGACCTCAGCCCCCCGCCCCCCGACCCGAATCCTGGATTCGCCACTGGAAAGAAACGATATATTTTGCTTAATTTTTAAATAAGTAACATTTTTTATGATATATTTTGCTTAATTTTTAAATAAGTAACATTTTTTAAAATAGGCCCGAGGTTCACATCTTCGGTATCATCAAGCATACTTGTACCAAATTTGGTATCTCTAGTTCCAATGATCTGTTCTGTAAAACAGCAACAGACAGACACAAGTTATCACATTTTTTACCCGATTTACTCTCTGGTATACTTTAAATGACAACCTTTAAATATTAACAATTTAAACATTGTAAAGTTTTTATTTTCTGTTAACCTTTCAAATTTGCAGTAATACTTTCAATATTTGATATAATTTTGCCATTTTTATGCGTCTGCTGGCCTCCTTCAAACTGGAATGTTCTCACAGAAAGGCGATCTACACTCTAAAAAAAAAAGGTTCAGCATGGTCTTCTGTATGTTGAATGAATGAAAAGATACAGAATTTCCTTTTTATTATTACTAGAGATACATATGAGTTTATCACTATTACATATAAATGGTAATATAATAATACTCATATACAAATTGCAATATACTTACGTTCCTCTGTACTTTGTTGTTCTGTTTTTCTTTAAAACATGAATAACTTTCTTTTCTTCAGTTCCTAACATGCCGCATTCAATTTGTTGTCTGATTTTCTCATTTTCACGTTCCCACTTACTTTTACAAAATGATGAATCATGAAAAAGCTTGTGCTTAGCTACTGTTCTAAAAAAATAATAATTACTATTACTCCAAAGCAGTAATTACACATCATAGGAATGATAATAAAAAATGCAAATTTAATCATCAAACAAGCTTATCGTGTATTTCTTAAACTACTAAAATGCACAACAAAAAGCAAAATAAACATACAGAGCATCCTGCTCCTATACTTTTATTTTCTTAAATAAAGAAAGGACCTTTTTGAGAGATACTTTTAGCAGAATTTAACAATGGCAAGAATCAAAAATAACTTTATTGATTATTAATTATGAAGACAAATTTAGTTTAAACTGATGACTAAAACAAAAAACACCCTCACAATGGTAGATTAAAGTAGTTAAATTTTAACCTTTTTCTTATGACCAATACAAATCAAGCAGGATTTTTTTTCTTGCATATGAGCTGGTACCATTTCTGTACCAATAAGCCATTAAGCTTTCTTTCCTCCTCCCTCCCCTAAATCTAATCGATCTCTCTTCGAAGCACTTTGTAGAGAGTTTTACTCCCATGTCCCATTCAGCCACTTCCTAAGTAGACTAAGGAAAATGAAGGGCTAACTAAGGAAACTAAGGTCTTTTTTTCTTAATATTGTCTAGATTGGTTCCATTTTCTAAGTGATTATCATTCCAATATCGATTCTAGAGTATTTAGAAACGTAATTTTTAATCAAGCTAACAGAATTAAAAAAATATGCAATAATAGAAATGATTTTTTAATGGATTCCAATGTTTTTTTAAAGATTCTCAATGACAACCATTTTCCTTTTAATGTTCACGGCATTAAAGATCTTATCCTTGAAAGAAGCCTGGAATATACAATCTAAAAAAATCACATTCATTGAGTGATAAATGGAATCTAAGGTTTTTTTTCTTAATATGTCTAGATTGGTTCCATTCCCTAAAAAAATTCCTGTTTTTGCCCCTTCTGTTCTGTTTCTTCGAGTATAGATGGCGCCATAGGACTAGTGTTTTCTTTAATAATTCCTCCTTTTAAAAGAAAGTTTGCGCGGGTTTGTGATTAGGTGAAGACTTTTTTCCTCTATTTTCTCAACTATGGGCACAGGGTAAGTTTTTATTTATGAAGGCTAATTTTAATATAGCCAGATGGCTGATAATTTTAATCAATCTTATTAGCGTTTTGATGTTTGTGTTTTTCCTCTTTCTTTTTAATATATGCTTTTTGGTGTACAGATCTCCTTTGTCCTTTGTTTGGGAGATTTCGGGCTAAGAGAAGCTATGTTTGGCGTAATGCTAATTTTCCAATTATTATTTTGAATCCATTTCGAATAAAGTTCTTAGCCCTTGAGAAAACGGACTGCTTTTGGTTTCATTCGATTACATCTGAGTTTATTTTGTTTTTTGGCTTTCTTTGTATGGTCTTGATTTCCTAAATCCCCATACTTTTGGGGTTTTTTTTAATCATATTTTCCAAATTTCACTCAAATTTACCTAAACCTTCCGAACGTATTTTTACTCCTCTGTAATTGACAGATAAAATTGCTTCGGTTCTGCAAAGTACAAATTAAATTCCCCTATTCCAAATTCTGATGTGGAGGGGAATGTCAAAACCTTTTACAAAGTTGAACTCCGTACGTGCTACGACGGTGCCACTGCCCATTCATTAACCCCATGCGTGATGATTAAAATGATTGCTAATGAGGGAAAACAAGAATAGCCAATTTATGGTGATAAGAGGAAAATACATATCTTATCTTCCAGTTCCTTGAAATGAGAGGAAGCATTTCCTTGTTTCTCCATCAAAATTGTAATTTTAAGAGGAAGTTTGAAATTTCCTTTAGCCCACAATCTATCTATATTTGTAGAATGTGTGGAGGTTAGATCGATTGCTAATGAGGGAAAACAAGAATCGAAGCTTAATAATGGTTGAAAGATACAATAGATCTTATCTTCCCTTTTGTTCGAAATGAGAGGAATGTCTTCCAGCTTCTTCATCAAAATCCCGTTTTAAGAGGAAGTTTGAGATTTCCTCTAGCTCACAATTTTAATATTAATTTGCAAAATATTGTATATGGCTTTTATTTCCTGGCAACTAAAATGCATGCAAAAAATGTCTTAGAGTATATAATTGAAATTGTGCTCGATACAAGTCATTTTTTTAATTAGAATAAATAATTTAGTTACTTTGAATTTTATAAAGAGCTGTAATGAAATTAATTAGTTTTATTCAGCCAGTACATAAAGAAGAAAATGTAACTTTATTTTAAAACATAGAAGCATGTAGAGCATATGAGCATGAAAATGCAGAATATATTTATAAACAAACAAACTTACCCCCACACACTGTAAATTTTGGTTTCCTTAGTTTTACATGGTGATTTACAAGTCTTATTAATATTCTTTCTTTTAGAATCATTGCTTTTATAAGTTATTTTGTTTTGAGATGTGTTTGTACATTCTGAAATTTCGTTATCATCCAATTCATCAAACGGAAGCACATTCCAATCAATTTCACGAGAGAGTTCCGACACATTTTTTTGTCCTTTCTTTACCCGTTCTTCCAATTCTTCCAACTTTAGAATTTCATCTTCAATTTCGTTTGAGATAATTATATAGTCTGATATTTCTGGTGATAAAGATTCACAATTGATTGACGTTATGTTCTTGCAAACCAAATTGGAATAATTACCGGGTTTATTCATTAAGCATTCAGAGTTGTAAAATTGGTCTGATTTTTCCAAAATATCGTTTTCTTTACATAAATTTGAGAACAATGAATTTTCCCCAACATTTTCTTTTGAAAAGGAAGAATGTCCATGGTCGGGTTCTGGGTGAAAATTGTGTTGATTGTTATTTGGATGACTGATTTCCTTGAAAGTGATATTTTGATTTAATATGGAAGAATTATTAAAAACTTTTTCCACTTCTTTACTAGGTTGTACATGCAATGGACGCAATAAATCCATATAATTTTGACTATAAAGACCATCCCATGATGAATCTGTAATCTCCACATCTTTTTCAGTTAGATTCTCTTCACAGGAATCTAAAAATGTTTCTTTGTCTTCATTGGTGACTACACAACCTGAAATTATTCTTTCTTTCAAATCATCAAAACATGGAATATCATTTATTTCTTCAGAGAATTTATCACTTGCATTTCCAATGTCATTTGCAGTTGGAAAAACACTGTCAAGTACTTCATTTACAGTATGTGGAATAACACCAGCAACTATTTGATCTGTCACTGTACATGGAACAATACCATTAGCTATTTGAGTTGCTGCTGTACATGGAACCATACCATTAACTATATGATTTGCTGCTGTACATGGAATAATACCATTAACTATTTGATCTGTCACTGTACATGGAACCACACCATTAACTATTTGATTTGCTGCTGTACATGGAACCATACTATTAACTATTTGATTTGTTGCTGTATATGGAACAATACCATTAACTATTTGATTTGCTGCTGTACATGGAATAATATTATTAAATATTGGATCTGCCAATATTCTTGAAACCATACCTTCAAATTCTTCATCTGTCACTGATTCTGAAGTAGGAAAACCTGAATGAAATGTTCTGCTGGAAGGAGAGACATTATGAGATGTGTTAGAATCACAAAATATATCAGGACTGAAATTCCCAAATGTTTGAGAATTATTTGAATTACAATGAGGTTTAGTAGTTTTTGTATGATTCCGAGAAAAAGGGGTTGGTCGCAGTTGTTTGTTGTTTTCGGGCCTATTGTGCCTAGTTGGGTCCCTTTCTCTTAAGGTAACTGATTCCACTTCCTCATTATCATCGGAGTCAGATTCATACCCAGCAGAGATATCAGAACCACTTTTGTAATACTTATTTAATAATTTGTTATTTTTGATTGACAAAGAAGATAACTGATTTCCAATATCTTCGAAGTTCTCCACAAAACTAGGTTTCTCAGTATTATTTTTCTTCTTAGAATTTGTTTCATAGTTTTTATTTGAACATTTACAAAATGTAGATTCAGTATCAGCTTCTACAACAAATTTTAATAATTCTTTATTTTTGAGTGAGGAAGAAGAAGACTGGTTTTCTTCAGTTTCCTTGTTCTCAACAAATATAGGCTCTCCAGAAATATCTTTTTCCTGAGAATTTATTTCAGATATTTTATTTGAACGTTTAGAAGTTATATATTTAGAATCTGAAACGTCATCAAAAGAAAGATTTTTTAACTGTTCTATTAAATCATCATGCTTGATTTCATTTTCTTCATCAGCTGACTTTGAATGGTCAGATGAAGTACGAGAATGAGAAGCTTCTAATCTGAATTTCTCCCATGATTTTAATAAATCAGGATCAAGTGGGCATCCCAGAGTCTCAATAACAACCGATTCCATTTCTTTTCTTCCTAATAGTCATTCAATATAGGCATTCAAGGCTTTAAAACAGGCTGAAAAATAAATGATTTCATTCTATAATGCATTTTTAATAAACAGCACATTCTGGTGCTTTTCTATAAGCTTGACAGAAGTTGACGCTACCAATAGCATAGCGAGGGTAGATGCTTGGGTCACAATATGATTTCTTCACCCTCTCCCCTCAGTCATCATCAGTGACTTCGCTGGTGTAAATGGCGCTGGGACATGGATTTTTTTGTTGTTGTTCGCCTCCTCATCGCATTGGACTATAAAAAGTGACATAGAGGCATTAACGTATTGTCACCATGACCAGTGCCGTAGCAAAAGTAAGTGGCACCTAGAAAATAAAGTGATTTTTTTATCTAATTCGTCATTAGAGTCTTAATAATCATAAATGGCTCCGGAGGTATGGTATTATTTTTACGCTGCCTTATCATACGAGGGTAAGTCATTAAATAAGTCTCAAAACATAAGAAAAAATGGTTTAACATGATAATCACTTGGAAACAATTTTATTTTTCAACATAATCTCCATCAATGTTGATGTTTATGAGCGCCCCAATTGCAGCTGCATGACATTTTTTGGGTTGCTGTCTCATCCACAGTAGGACTTCGTGTTTAATGTAGTCATCTGCAAAGTGTTTGCCTCCAAAATGTTGTTTTAGTGGACCAAGTAAATGAAAATCGCTTGGGGCTAAGTCTGGGTTGTAAAGTGAATACTGTAGCGCTGACCAACCAGACTTAGTCCCAAGCGATTTTCATCTGTTTGGTTCACTAAAACAACATTTTGGAGGTAAACACTTTGCAGATGACGACGTTCAACACGAAGTCCTACTGTGGATGAGACAGCAACCCAAAGAATTTTATGCAGCTGGAATTGAGGTTCTCCTAAACATCAACATTGGTGGAGATTATGTTGAAAAATAAAATTGTTTCCAAGTGATTACCATGTTAAGTTCTTTTTTCCTCATGTTTTGAGACTTGCTTAATGACTCACCCTCGTATTTTGCTTTAAATATAGAATAAACACAGCAATGAATTCACCCCATGGCACCCCTAAACCTGGTACCTGGGGCATCTATACCTCTCTCACACCCCAGTCACTATGCCACTGGACGTTACACACATACGCGGAGGCACAAAATGTGTCTTATTTCTCAAAAGGAGCTGAAACATCCAAAGTGTTCACAAAGCATCCATCCTTATCTACGGAACTAGTGGAAAATTGGACATTTGCAGCATTAAATCACTAAATTTGGTGCATTTCAGATAAAATCAAGCTAATAGAAAACCACCCACATTTCATATACATTTGCAAAAATAAATGCAAAATTGCAATAAATAATGCAAAATTTTTCTAAATCACTGAAAAATTCAAATGAAAAAAATACATAAAAATATGTAATTAAAGAAAATATTGATAATAAAAATTACCATGAATAAAAATTAAGTTTTTTAAAAAGTGATTTTGATTAAATTAGGAAAAACTCTCTGCATCACAGTAAGTCCTAATGATATACTTTTATATAATCATAAAGATTAAAAGTATTACCAAAAGTAATCTTGTAATCACTTCTAAGTAATCACTACAGTACACAAAATTATAAATAATAGCTTTGTTAATACTAGGGTGACCGACCATCCTCCCTCGAAAAGTGTACAATAAATTAATTATCTTACAAATGTTTTTATACGATGCATTTATCATATTACAGTTTAATCTGTATTATTATTGCAATGAATAAAATCTTTCTTTAATTTACCATATTTTGTATCTACAATTTTGTCTATTTGTGTTCTCCTTTCCATTGGAAAAAAGTTGTTCGTCTTATTAATACAGTTAATTTTTTTAAAAAATTTTTTTCGAATTTAGGAAAATAAATTTCAAATGACAATGAATCAAACAAATTTTTACTGCTGAAAACGCTTCATCCATTTTTACGTTGCTTCAAGTTCAAAACATAGTATATTTTAAGAAAACTTTTCAATATATATTAATCCAAGTCTAAAATTTCGAACAAAACAGGAAATATGACATTAAGCATTTTGATAGAGTATTAATAAATAAAATAATTTACTTACTTGACCCTAGATATTATTTCCGACAGGACTTGATGATTCTTTTCCTAATAAAAAACGTCAATACTGAATAGCTCAATTGTATTAGTCATCCTTGTTATTGAAGAAATAATCACAAGCACCCGCGAGATAAAAAAAAACACACCGAAACATACGAAGATAAGTTCGCTGTTGCCATTTTGGACTAAAGAACAGAGTCTTTACTCCTGATTGTCACCCACATGGCAAAGTGGAAAAAAACTGTCTGCTACCTCTGTGCTGTCATCTATGAACAGAAGTTCGATGGCACAAATAAATAACTTCCCCAACAGCATAATGATACAATCAATACATACGATATCATAGCACATTCTACGATACTCTATGGACGAGTTTTCTATTTTGTTTATAAGCGGTGAAGTAGGTGAAGGAGGACGCCTTACCCATCAATTTCCGGTGATTATGCCAATGGGAATCTTCAAAATTTCAACAGTTTGAAGATGTTCATTAATGTTTAAATTGGAATTTTCTTATGTTAGGGCTTAAGGATACTTTGAAAATACTAAATTTGATGTTCCTATTGTTGTAGCTCTGAATGTTTACTTAAAATAAGAGCCTAATTTTATGGGGAAGTTGCCATAATTATTCTTTATCGCTCTTTTTGGCGCTCTGTGTACTAAAAAAAGAACTGATTCGAACTTGGCACTTGATATGGAATCCAATTGGATTTGGCGATCGCTTCAATTTAAGGGTTACTGGAAAACGGAAGTGAACCCTCACCATGGAAGTTCTGTGAAACCAAAGTAAACAAATATGAAAACTCGACTATAATATGACAAATTATTCTACGACATTTTTTGTATTTAGTTTAGTCATTGCGGAAATTTATACTGTAAAACAGGCATAAAATATGGACGAGGTTTCTGTTTCGGTTATTTTGGATTCACAGACCATTTTTCTGCAATCCTCCGATTTAAACAATTGCCAAATCCGTTTGGATACTGAATCATGCTCCAAGTTTGAACCAGTTCTTTCTTATGCACACAAAACGTTGAATCAGTGTCTTTCGAGTTCCTTTAAATTTGTTTTATTTAAAACGGCTAAAAAAAGGGTTCTTAAAATGGCTAGAACGATTGTAATTAGCTGAATCGTTTGGTTAAAAATGTTAACTCCAAACAAGTCTTAGAAGTCGCCAACGAACAATTATTGTAACCTTTCCACAAAGTAAGGCTCTTATTTTAATTAAATATTGAAAGCTACAGCAATATAGGAACATAAAATTTAATATTTTCAAAGTATCCTTAATCCATAACAGTAAAAAACTCTTCTTTTAACATTAATTATCATCTTCAAACAGAGTGTTGAAATTTTGAAGATTCTCAGTGACGAAGCATTACACTGGAAGTCGGTCAGTATAGTGGAAGTTTTACATTACCCGAAATAAACAAAGCAATATATTTATCTATAGAAAGAATATTAATTATTATTTTTTTTATTCTTCATTCAGTCTTGCAGGAAAGTAATTTGGGCTAATACACTTGTGCGGCGTTTTAAAAATATTTAGGCAAAATTTAAAAACAATCTGTTGAGTTTTATATTCAGAGATTATAAATGTAAAAATAATGTTATATTCATAGCAAATCTTCTTTGCCATGTATAAGAATAAAATACTCTTGAAAATAAGAAAAATCTAAAAAATATTTTTTCTTTCTTCAGGGTTGAGGGCCTCACTCTGGACCTGGGCTCCGAGGATTTTACCCTTTCTAACCCTACCTCTCGAAAGGCCTGCTGAAGTATACATTCGTTTACATTTGCTTCCAAACAATTTATTTATTGTAGAGATTTTAGAACTTTTTTCCCTCTAGCGATCCTCTTCCATAGGTAACAAATTTTCTACGTACTTTGTTCGCCATCTTCATTGTAAGAGGCAAATTTAAATGTACTTAAGTACATTTGCATAGAAATTTTGTAAGAATTTCAAACAAAGATGGTTTTCTAAGCAATTTTTTTTTGACGGGTAATAAGAAAACGGTAATAAGATAACGGTAATAATAACGGCTTATAAGATATACACACACTTTAAAATCTTTTCATAGACTTTTAATTCATGCCGCGCTATCCCATTTGGATCGATACCTTCTGTTTGTAGTCTTGATATGGTCTAATCCTAAATTCATTGAAGATTTAGATTTCCACAGGAGTATTCCGGAGTGCCAGTCAATGAATAATCTGAATTATTTTTCTACATCTTTGTTAATAACGGTGCAGTGAATGGATAATTTTTTTGTTACCCGAATGACAGGCCGGGTTATCAAATAAACAAAGTAGGCACTTGCCCAAGGGCCCCGCAACTTTCGGCAGGCCCGAGGCTTTGGAGATTTTCCCCATATTTTTAGGTAATATAATTCTGAGTTTCATCTGATCTACAAAGTTCATATATGTACTCGAATATATTTAAATTGAAATCAAGCAGCGTTTAAATTTCAGAAGATTCCAGATTTTCTTGTATATCAGTGTAAGTTATTTTTTTAAGGTAGGACTGCGTTCCTCTCATTGGGTGTCTCAGGAAGGAAATTGATTCACACTTCAAAACGTCACAAAACTTGGTGTGGGAGATCCTCTATATATCGGTAACTACATATGTTAAAAACATAACTAATGTCTTATTTTGAAGATAAAGGGTAACAACAGAAGCTACAAAAGAAAATTGAAAATCGGAATTGTAGTTCAGCGACTACACTGAGTCCCAAAGTTGGGCAAAAATACGCATGAATTGGTAACGCGATCCTCTATATCTCGGTAACTACATATGTTAAAAACATAACTGTCTTATTTTAGAAATAAAGGGTAACAACAGAAGTTGCAAAAAAACTTACTTAAACTTAAAAACTTAGAGAAATTTCGAGAAACAAAAGAGTCACGAGATTATGGTAGTCCTACGCCTTTAACATCAGCAGCTGTCCCATAACTCTTTAATTCAAATTCAAATTAATTCAGCAGCTGTCTGAAAAGACAGCCTCCTGTCATTTCTTTTTGCAGTTGTCTGACTGGACTCGCGGGTCAGCAGCCCTGGCAAACTTTGTATTTGAGTATTTCGAATGCATTAAAAAGTTTCGCAATTTTTTTTTCCATTTTGTTTAAAAATACTTTAAAATTTAAATTTGTTTCGATATTGAAACCGACTCTCCTGAAAGTGACACGCAATTAAATGCTTTGTAATTTCGATTTCTAAAAATATTTGTTACGTAAAAACTGCTTATATAGATATTATATTAAAACCAATAAAAAATATCTGGTGTTGGGAACATAATATGATTCCTCCCTCCCCGTTCATGACCAGCAACTCACAGCTTGTGTAAATTGTGCCCTGGGCTTGGTATCTTTTTTGGACTTTAAAAAATAACATAAATGCATTGACGTTTTGTCACCACGGACAGTGGCGTGGGGGGGGGGGGCTCGGGGGGCCAGGAAACTAATAATATTATTTTTTTTATCTCATTCGTCATCAGTTGCTTCAAAAAGTCTCCAAGTCTGTTGTGCTAACGTACTTGGTACTATCGTTCACTGTACAGGTACTACTGTCAATTTTTATTCGTATATTTTACTAACGTACTCATTTGCTATTGTTCATTCCATCTTAGTCATCTGTAATGTTTTCATGCCATTTTATGTCTAGTGAGTTTTGTTTTCATATTTTTATTGTCAGCATTTATTTCGTATTTTATAATCAAGAAAGTTTGTATGCATTGATTTCTTTGATTGGGTGAAACATTGGATTCTGATGTCGACTTTAGTTCGTAATTTTATTATCATTATTATTTAACTAGAAAATCACCCATTATGGTATGACGGGCGCAAATTGCCTCTTCAATAGAGAGATTTCCCGTCAAATTTGACGTGTATAAATAGATATATATTCGAGAGCAGTGGCGAATCCAGGGGGGGGGCTATCGGGCTACAGCCCCCCCCAGAGCCATGCCAGAATTCCTGATTTAATTTAACATCATTACAATTGTTTTTTCTTAATTTCTCTCTTTAAAAAATAATAAAAGCGTTTCAACATTACTTTCTGGCTTGAAAGACTCGAAAATTTTGCTACTTTTGTAGTCATTCCACTTGTACTTGTAGCATCGACGCGGTCGAAGACATTTTTTGGCTAGTTATTTCATTGTAATTTTTATTAAATTATCGAAAGTATTGTATTGTTCTTTATGATTCTTATTGTCAGGTGAGTAAAGGCTGTAAAGTTAAAGAGTTTTGGTTTATTTTAGCCTTGAAGTTTGACATTCATCACGGCGATGCAAAGTTTTTATGACCTCAGCCCCCCCAGACCGGAATCCTAGATTCGCCACTTTTCGAGAGAAATGTTTAACATTGATTGAAAACAAATAAAATAAACATGTTTTATGACAGGAAATATATATTTTTTATTTACGTATTTCTTTATTCAAAAAACCTCTTGGTAAACAACATTCCGTGTGAAGTATTTTTCGTTGTTTAACAATTTTATTATAATTCAATAACCATGAAATTCTCAGCTTGTCAAACGTAAGTCAGAAGTTAAAATTTCAAATGAATTCTTTTTCGAAATTCTAATCAAAACAAAGCACTTCTCTGTTTGTCTAACGTTGCCAAAAAATGTTATCAAATTATATCATCATGATTGCAATAAATAATCAGATGCATCGTGGCGTCCAAACTATATCAAGCGCATGATATACCACTGATGTAATTTACTACTTTCTATTAAAAAACGGAAATTAATTTGAAATATATGATTAATATAATTTAAAATTTATCGGGAACTATTGATCATAGCGAGATACATTTTATATCAATCGATATCAAATTTTATTTCACTATTTTAGAGCTATGAAATTTGAAGTTAGAACGACAATTACTCTTTTAAATTTAAAATTACTGAAATTTAGGTTCTCTAACAATGAAATAATGCTGTTTAACGTCTCGCAGTGCTATGGCGTGAGTGTTATTGTTAGCGACGTCAGAGCGTTACCGAGAGACAGATCTGGGCTATTATATTAGTAATTTTCAATAAATCTTTGTGCACGTGCCGATTCAACTGCCAATGAACCTTCACGGTTCCGATTTCAGGAGGTATACTGCGGCGAAAAGAAAAGGGATACGGCGTATTTTTTCGCCCCGTTATCATATTGTGCTTTGAAAACGTTGTTTTGACTCCATACTACCCCCTAAAATTGGCACCCGGGGCATCAATACCAAATTGTCTCCTATAGCAACGCAGTGGGCCTCTGAACTTAAATAACCTAAAGGCCCTTACAGAGCTTAATCCAGCTTGCTGAATGAATGTGCCATTTCATTGTTTTGGCTTTACAAACTTTTATTAAACGGAGAATAAAATTCTTTGCAGTTAACGTAAAGTTTCTGTCGGTAGAATAATTTTATTTTTTACCATAAAATAAAACATACAAATATTATAAACGCAGTCTTATGAAAAAATGGTTGACTTAATAATTAGAGTAAAACCTGAGATTCGTTATGGCCTCGCAGTTGAATCGTTTGTGAAGAAACTGGCTGCTAGATTTATAAAATCCATTAAAAAAAACGAAATAGTAATGAGTTTAACAAATAGTCGTAACAATTATAATATGGGCGAGTTTTCTGGTTTGTTTACATGCCTGTACTAGGTATTTCCGGTGTAAAACTAAGTCAATGGATCTTCAAAGAGGAAGTCCAACATACAAGCAGATAAAGTCAAAGTAATGCAATGTAAGTAAACAAACCAGAGAACTCGCCCATTGTAGTGTTCAGCAACGGATTCCGAGACTACCACTTTTGAACGATCTTACACCGGAAAGGGGTGTCAGACAATGAGTCATATGAGCGTATTTCCGGAGTTCTTTGCTAGATCACGCTCAGTTAAATGTAAACATCACCCTTCCATTATGCACTTCCCCCCTATTTTGATGAAAATAACTCCGCCCGGAGCATGCGCGAAAGATCGGAGGGTTTCCGAATTCGTTGCTAAACCAGTGGCGAATCAAGAATTCAGAGGTGGGCGGAGGTCATAAAAATTTTGTATCGTCGTGACGAGTGTCAAACCTCTTGGCTTATGTAAACTAAAACACTTTAACTTAATAAATTTTACTCACCTGACAATAAGAATCATAAAGAGAAGTACAATACTTTCGATAATGTAATAAAAAATACAATGAAATAACTAGACAAAAAATGTCTTCGACCGCGTCAACGCTACAAGTACAAGTGGAATGACTAGAAAAGTAGGAAAATTTTCGAGCTGTCACGTTTTTATTATTTTTTAAAAAAGGGAAATTATGAACAAACATTTGTAGTCATTTTAAATAAAATCAAACGTTCTGGTTTAGCTCTGGGGGGGAGGGTGAAGCCCGATAGCCACCCCCCCCCTGGATTCGCCACTGCGCTAAACAATACACAAAAACTTATGGCTGAGTTTTCTGTATTGTTTATTCACATTAAAATGCCGTACCTACGTCATTCGGGTGTAATGCTAAGGGGTCTATTCTGGTACCTCCGGTTGGGTTGGGAGACGTCAATTTTCCCGTTGTTAACGTGCGGAAAAAATGACGTTTCCCAACCCAACCGGGGGTAACAGAATAGACTCGTAAGTCAATGGAACCTTCAAAGCAGAAGTTCAGGTTTTTAATGTAAACAAACGAACCAGAAAACTCGTCCATAATTTTCTATCAAGTTTTGTGCAAAAACATACAGACATAAAATTTTCATTTATATCCCATCTCAATATTAAGCAAATACTTCTTTGTTAGAAAATTAGAATTATGAGCTATTTTATTTTTTTTTAAAGTTAGAAACCAAAGAAAATCATTTTGTACGGGAATAAAATGCTTCAGCTCCCGTTGCAGAAGTGGGTGTCGAACCCTTGGTTTCTTCCGACAGCTGTATCTTAAACCTGCCGGTCATCCTGACTACAAAAATCCGACCTTCGAAACATTTATTCAAAAAGTATCGCATCTGTCGGTAGGCAAATAATGGATTAGATAGGAAAAGCGTTTCGAAGAAGTGTTATTGCAACAGTAAAAGTCGAAACACGAAAGAGCACTAATGAGATAGGGAGGCTGATAATGGCATTGTATTCTTAGTCATTTGGAGCCATTTGAAGTGCTGTCAAAACAATTGATTGAAACTACAAAGAAACTTTCTCGTGTACGAAGTACCCAAATATAAAGTATTGAAATCGTCAAAAGATATCATAATCTCGATATTATGATAACTAACCGCGTTTTAGACATCCCAGACTTCGAAAAAATATTCTTGAAACTATAGCAGTTTGTCCAATTCCCCGCACGCACATAATTTATAAACGCAAAAATCTAGAAGTATGAAATTTGGTGTGCGGTCTTTACATAAAAATTGAAGATTTCTATCACATTTTGAGAGAAATCTGTGAACCCGAAGTCTGCCTGTCTGTACATCTGTGAAAATGTGAACACGATATCTGAATAACGCAGAGGATTGAATTTGGTATACGGTTTTCTCAACAGAATTGTAAATTTGGGTCATATATTGGACCAAATCCATCAACAGGCTGAAAATCTATAGATCTCCATCGATAACACAAAAACGCTACAATTTAAATGATTGACTGTCTATTTGTTTGCCTGTCCATGTGTAAATAAACATGATAAGACTAAAACATAACAAGGTAGATAAATACAATTTGGCTTGTGGTCTTGACACCCAAATTGTAAATCCGTATCCAGTTTTGAAACCATACGACCAACGACAAGAGGCTCAAAATGAGCGGTCGATTCTCTTCACTATACAACATAGCTGAACATAACCAGCGGGAGTGGTCCCCTAAACTTTCTCGTATACTCCTAGCACATGTAGAGAAAAAATAAGCTAAAAGGCAGTAAAACGAACAAGAACCCCAAACGTAGTGGGGAAAAAAAACAAACGGACTTCATACCACGATTTCCGAAGGTCGCCCAACGCGGAAGTGGAATTAGAAGCCGGCGTGATTACCAATAGGGCTGGGTGTAAGATACAGAAAACGAAATTTGCAATTTGAACGCCTTTTTTTAACTGATTGACACAAAAAATGGACATAAATCTACCATTAAGGTAAGAAGGCCACATACCAAATTTTATTTATCAAAGTAATTTTTTAAAGAAGTTATTGCTTTCAAAAGTATGCGATTATGCAGACAGGCAGTCAACCCTTTGACGGATTTGGTCCGAAATTCGATACAAACTTATATCCCTGATGATAAAAATGTGTACCAAATTTTATCCACCTAGCTATTACCTAGAAACCTACAAATTATGTGTAAAGATCACATACCAAATTTCATCCATGCAGCTTTAATAGTCTTTGAGTTATCGTGTTCACAGACAGACGTAGTTCCAAAATTGTGTTTTTCGGACTCAGGGAGGTATAAAATGTGGAGATTCATCAAAATCTCGAGCTCGAATTTTTCGACGATTACAATATTTTCTTTTTGTTCACTTCGTATACGAGAAAGTAAAAAGCAGTATTGTGAAAGTTTATGACAAAGTTGAGGAGAAAACACTCCGACTCTATTTTATATATGAGGTTCGGTAACATCAAGTGGAACTCAACCATCTATAGTAGTATATAGATCGTTTCTAAGAGAATAAGAGTAAAGAAATGTGTTTCAAAAATGCAGAAATTGCGGAGAGATATTAAAGTAACCTTTTCTTATAGTTCCTTCAGTTTTTCCCCCGCAGATTTACATTCTACGCTTTTAGTTAACGTTATTATCAGCTTTTGTCACTGTCGCACAAGTGTAGTACCGGTATTCTGCAGAAATCCGAATCCGTTCATGACTGAATTCAATATAACATTTGTCGATGATTATACACTACATCAAGGGTTCCCAACCTTTTTTCGCTCGTTTACCCCTTGATTAGTCTATCTAAATTTGCGTACCCCTTGATCAGTCTTTTTAACTTTGCGTACCCCTTAATCAGTCTTTTTAACTTTGCTTACCCCTTGATTGATCTTTTTAACTTTGTGTACCCCTTGAATTAGTCTTTTTTTACTTTGCGTACTCCTTGATTAGTCTTTTTAACTTTGCGTATCCCTTTATTAGTCTTTTTAATTTTGCGTACCCCTTGATCAGTCTTCTTAACTTTGCGTACTCCTTAATCAGTATTTTTACTTTGCTTACCCCTTGATTGATCTTTTTAACTTTGCGTACCCCTTGATTAGTCTTTTTTAACTTTGCGTACCCCTTGATTAGTCTTTTTTTTTAACTTTGCGTACCCCCTGATTAGTCTTTTTAACTTCGCGAACCCCATACTGTCATATCCCCCCTCCAAACATCCGTCTAAGCAAAGAAGTTTTTATCAATAATGTCAAGAGCTTAGTAAGCTTAAGAGTCAAATATCTTGCAAATATTATTAACTAAGTCATTCCATTTTTACAATAGTATTAGTTAAACGCCAAAAAAAGACACTTCAAATCGAGCAGCCATAAATAAAAGAAGCTTGATTAATATGAACATTCGTTATTCACTATGCATCCCAATCGAGCACTTAATGATGCCTGCGTTTAATCGCGCTTTAAATAAAAACGTCGAAGCAATAAGGTTTGAGAGGATCCCGGATTGTTCTCGATAAGCAAGAACAAAAATAAAAAGCATACAAGAGCAGCACCTAGTGACGTTACAGCTTTTGTGAAGACATTAGTGA
>BGPR01000196.1:21112-36772 GCA_013235015.1 Araneus ventricosus
GTGAAGTTACAGCTTTTGTGAAGACATTAGTGAAGTTACAGCTTTTATGAAGACATTAGTGAAGTTACAGCTTTTGTGAAGACATTAGTGAAGTTACAGCTTTTGTGAAGATATTGCTGGTGAAGATCAAATATCAATCATTCACCAGGTTTCCTTTTTCTTTCTTTTTTCATGTTTTGAGCATAGGCTTTAGGACCTGCACAACTTTCTCTTTTACTTTTCACACTAACTTGGGGAAACAAAATTCTGTAATTTTTTTATCCCCGTATGTTTTCTTGTGTCCGCCATTACCAACTTTGAGTTCTCGTATCACACGTTGGGAACCTCTGCACTAGATTAATTATGGAGGCACAGTAAAATTTCTCGTAACCGAATGTGTTCATGATTGAACTCGATATGATATTTGTCGATGATGATATACTAAATTAAGTGTGGAGGTACAATAAAATCTTAGTAACCAGCAATATCAAAATAACGGGCCTTCTGAAGGTATAAATTTTTCCCCGCTGATTTATAATCCAGCACTTTTACACTTCATTATTATCAGCTTTTGTTACTGTCGCACAAGGATAGTACCGATATCCTGCAGGAATCTGAATTCGATATGACATTTGTCGAGGATGATATACTAGATTAATTATGGAGGTACAGTAAAATATCTCATAACCGGTAATAACAAAATAGCAACACATTTGAAGATATAATTGTTTTCACGGATTTGCATAAAATATCGTACAGTGCATAAAATATCGTATTTGGTTCATACATTGTGTTCTGGTGTCAATCTGAAAATCAAATAACATTTTTGCTTTGATTGTGCTTAAAAACAATTGGTGGTCCAATTTGGAAAACCGGTTTTCTTTATTTTATTTCTTCCTTTTAGTATATTTCTTAAAAAGTTAATTACATTTTTTTGAAAATAAACAAGCCACAAAATAGCTACTTCTTTTTTTTTGTATTAAAATTACTTATCTACCATAGTACAATAAAAAATGTTCAGGTGGTACGAATTTTGCGATCTTCCCTTCATTTGTAACCAAACATTATGTAAAATCCAACAAAACTCATTTAATTTCTGCTCTCTCTTTTTCTTTTCTTCTTTTAATTATTTTTTCTTCTTACTTATTAAGCAACAATAGATTATTGTGACTTAATAAATTAATATGGCACTTTCAAGATTTTTTTGTAACTCTATTTTCAATGCCACTTTTTCTCCAGCAATAGCAATGTGCGGAGGTGAAGAACCCAAAGTTCAAGCACTCTGTTACTTACATCAACATCGACATTATTTGTAAACATCTATTTGTGTGTGTGCGTGTCTGCGATGTCCAGACGAATGTATCGCATTTACAGCCATGAAATTTGGCACACAGGTAGTCGTAATGGTGGCTCAATGCACCTCGAAGCCCGATTTTAAAATTTAATCCAGAAAATTTTTTATTTAATGTTTTATGTTTTTTTGGATCATTTTCGATATATATTTCCCCATTACATTGTTTCTGATTATCGTAAGAAGAAAATAGATACATCATCGGAAAGAAGAAACGGTTTCCGTTCTAATGAAGTTTGTTTTGAACTTCTGAAGTAATTCGCTGAATTTTGAAATTTTTTTAAAAAAATGGTAACTTTTCTCTGAAATTTTTCCTTCTACATTTTTGCTTTCGCACATCCGACGTTCTAATAAAGCTATCATTTCAATTTTTTTAAGGTAGTGACTAGAAAATTTCGCCCTGAGTGTAAACAAGAACGGATAAAATACCTTTTTTCTTCGAATTTAAATTAATTATTTTATTGATCAGTTCAAACACTTTTTCTCGCACATCCGAAACGAAGCTTTGAACTAAGCAAAACGTACCCAGCATGCATAGTGTGACTTTCGTTGCGGCAGGTGACGTCATATTTATCGAATGACTTCGATTATTGTCCTCTCCAGTGTCTTAACATATTTCTTTTCCTCGCATACTTAGTTTGGGGTCTAATGAATTTCATATTGTAATTTTTTAATATTATTTTGTATTAATGTACTTTTTTTCTTATTTTGTTGAAGTAATAATGCCACGCGCAACGGCGAGCGTTTACTGCTAGTTATATCATATAGCAGGGGTGGGTGAAATTTTTGCACTGAAAGGCGTCATTAAGCTACGGCAGTTGGGTAAAAGGCCGCACGAGAAGAGTCTTAAAGGTTTTTGTTCCGTAATTAATATTATGTTATAGACAAGTATATTATTTCAATTCAAATTGTAAATAACTGATAAAGCCGCATAGAGCCCCGCATCAGCGAAGCTCCCACTGTGAGGTGTCACACATTTTTCAGGACACATTTTGGGAGCTAAAGTAAAGAACTCATGTACACTCTGTTGAATGCTGAAGAGAGAGACACATTATAGTAATCTATACTTATAAAAGGCAATGTTTGTGTGTGTGTGCGTTCTGAGTGTCTGCGTGCGATGTCCAGACAAATCTATCACACGTACAACCTTGAAATTTGGCACACAGGTTGGTAATGGTGACTGAATGCACCTCGAAGCCGAAATTTTAAAATTTAATCTAGACATTTTTTTATTTAATGTTTTGTGTTGCTTTGGTTAATTTTTCGCACTAATTTCTCAATAGAATAGTTTCGAATAAGTTTACGACAAAAATATATACACCATCGGAAAGAGCACGCGATTTCCGTTCTAATGAAGTTAGTTTTGGATTTCTAACGTAATTCACTGAATTTTGAGAAATTTTTAAAAAATAGTCAGTTTTGGCATCTAAATGTTAGTTTTGTTTTTAAATTTGTTGCATCCGACTTTCTAATAACACTATTATTTTCAATTTTTTTCAGCTTATAACTAGAACGGTTCTGTCGGATTTAAAACAAGAACGGTTAAAACGTCTTTTCCCGTTTTTTTTTTTAAATTAATTTTTTTCTGGGCCGTTGAGAGTTATTTTTCTCGATCGAGTTCCTCGCGCGGCACTTCTTCGGAACGTTGCTGGCAACTTTGATTGGCGGACGCGCAGGATACGTCATGACCTTCAACTGAATAACTTTGATTGTTATTTTCGGCAGTATCTTAACGTATTTATTCATCTCGCATACTTTGCTTGCAGAATAATAATTTTCACGTTGCAATTTTTTAATATTGTTTATAGCGAAAAAAATAAGTGGGAAAATCAATAATATGTATCTTTTGTTTTGATTTTGTTTTCAAAACTTTTTCCTGTCATTGTGGGCGTTTTTATTTATTTATTTATTTTTTTTTTCATTTTGTTGAAGTCCTGATTCCACGGGCAACGCCGTGTGCGTACTGCTAGTATGAATATATTTAGGAGTGATTAATGTATCATTATCTGCTGAGCATAAGAGCATGATCTACTGATTTATTATGTGTACAACATGATCTCCATGTCGACAAGCAATAAAAGATGTTGAATCCCATACTGCGTGATATCATTTGGATTGCAGATAAGTACACTATCATTTTTACATTTTTGAAATCTAAATATTGTAGAATAAATATTTTCCCCTGATAAGCTTGTGCGAAATAGATTTTTCCAAAGTAGTTGATTCCCGATTACGTAACTGCGTCTATTCGTTCACGCATTTTTTGAAGTTGATGCCGAAATTATCCTCAAAACATTATATTAGCACGTGATAATGAATAAAGGTATTAAAAATCTTTAAATCTTAAATAGGGTTGCTGTTACAAAAAATATATTTATCCACTTATGATTAATATCGTTTCCAAAGCACGATTTTTAAATGTTTTTACTTTTTCTTTATCATGTGTTACTGAAATATTTGATGCGGAATTTCGAATGATAAAAAGAATTTTTAAAGAAAGGAGTTCTTCACTACTGATATTAAACAAATGTCGGTATCCCGACCTTTTATTTTATTACCAACCCTTTTATTTTTATTAAAGTAACCAGATGCCCAAGATATTGACATTTTCACTTTCGAAAAATATCTGAAGGATTGTTACATTTTTACCTTCTCTTATACGAAGTAATACAATGAGAAAGTATTGCAATCGCCAAAAAATTCGACCTCGAGAGTTTGATGAATCCCCACGTTTTAGACCTCCCTGAGCCCGAAAAACATAATTTTGAGATTATGTCTGTCTGTCTGTAAACACGATAGTCCAAAAATGGTTTGAGGTACACGAATGAAATATAATATGAGGTCTTTTCACCAAATTTGTAGATCTCTATAAAATTTTGGACGAAATCTATCGGTCTGTCCATTTTCATATGAATACAATTACTAAACCAGCGGGAGTGGTCTCCCCTAAACTTTCTTGTATACTTCCCCAAAAAGGTGCTTCCCCTCCCCCGCGTGGGCAAAAAAAATTCGAACCCAGAATCCAATGACTATCATAAAATATTTAGGTAAAGAATCAAATTCAAAGAGATGCGTTCCGATTAAATGCATACCGATTTCTACTCTTGCTGGCTCAAGGACAAAGTCACGTAATCCTTCCGCGTGCACAGATTGCTACCAGTACGCATGCGCATGGAGAATCGGATTCAAAAAATTTAATATGCAATTTGAACGCCTCTTTTTTAACCGATTGAAACGAAATTTGGGGACAGATCTATAATTAATGTTAGCATCCGTGATACAAAGTTTTATTTATCTAAGCCAAAGGGCTTATGAGATATAATTTTTACAAATATGCGATTATACAGACCGACAGACAGTCAACCCTTTGACAGATTTAGCCCAAAATTTTATACGAACCTACATTCATGACGATAAAACTGGGTACCAAATTTTATCCATCTAGCTATTCAAGTTTTTGAGTTATAGTGTTCGCATGACCGCGGACAGACAGACAGACAGACAAACTTCCCATAGACGGATTTTGTCCACAATTTGACAGAAAGCTACAAATGATGTGTCAAGATCACATACCAAATTTCATCCCCGTAGCTCTAATAGTTTTCGAGTTAAGTGATTATATTAAGCAGTTATTGTGTTTACAAATATGCGAATAAGCAGACCGACAGACAGTCAACCCTTTGGCGGATTTGGGCCAAGCATTGATATGGACCTACATTCCTGACGATAAAACTGTGTACAAAATTTTATAGAGTTCACACGAATTCTGACAGACAGACTTCCCGTAGAAGGATTTTGTCCAAACTTTGACAGAAACCTACAAATTATGTGTCAATATCACATACCAAATTTCATCCCTGTAGCTCTAGTAGTTTTCGAGTTATCGTGTTCACAGAGAGACAGACATGATTCCAAAATTGTGTTTTTCGGACTCAGGGAGGTCTAAAACGTGGAGATTCGTCAAAATCTCGAGTTCGAATTTTTTGACGATTACAATACTTTCTCTTTGTATACTTCGTATACGAGAAAGTAAAAACCCTCAAATATCCAGATGGATAAAATTTGGAACACAGTTTTATCATCAGAATTGTAGATCCGTGCCAAATTTTGGACTAAATCCGTCGAAGCGTTGACTGTCTGTCAATCTGTATAATCGCATCCATTTGAATCCAATGACTCAGATAAATAAAAACTGGTATGCGGTCTTCTAACCCTAATTGCAGATCTGTATCGAATTTTGGCTTCAATCAACCGGCAAAAAGAGCTCAAAATCCATATTCGGTTTTCTTCATAATACTACGATGCAAAAAATGCGGCGTATAATGAATGGCGTCCGCTTGGCGTATTTTACTCTCCGGGGGCAATGTAAATCTCAGAACTCATGGCGGTCCGGGCCTTGCCGAAGGTCCGTACTATTTATGCAGAACAGAACTAAATGCCCCTGCGACTGTAACCTTTTGGTTTTTTAAACAGTGTGGCGGACAGCATAAAAACCAATCCCACTATAGACGCCTATGGGGAGTGTTTTCGATGCCTATATTTGGAGATATTTCGCTTTTTTGGCGAGAAATGCTTTGTAAAGTTTTTCTCTTTCGACGACGACCAAGAGATGCAATCTGTTATAAGGATGTAAACATTTCTACTTTGCAGTTGTTTTTTTTTGTGTGTATGCGTGTGACTTAAAGTAGAATGAATTCCTTCTTGAGTGTCTTAAAGTAGAAAATAATTTGTTATTAGTTGTTAATTGTAAATAAAGATGGAAGGTTTTAAAAATACGATGAAGAAAAAACTCAGTTTCGCGCCAATCAAAGTAAACACGGAAACCCTAGCAGGCACAATCATCAACTTGGCGTGGTAAAAGACATTTCCATAGGCGCCTATAGTGGGATTGGTTTTTATGCTGGCGGACATGAAGTGGAAGAGACATCGGAAGACGCTCCTCAACTGTCTAGCAAACAATGGGGAAGGCAGAGGGATGAGAAAGGTTACAAAAATGCAAAGAAACTAAGGGGAGAGTCATAAAAAACCATATACAAACAAAAACTGTAAAAATGAAAGAAAAATGAGTATGAAATGTAAAATATCAACGAACAAGAACAAGAGAGAAAAAGAAAAAAAAAACTAATCAAATACGCAAAACAAACAATCAAACACACAAGGTCCACAAAAACAAATTAAAATGCGAGCGTTAAAGCACATGTGTGCCTGTTCTGTTGATTGTTCTTTTCTCCATAAAGTGGAAGTTCTTCTGTGTGGAAGCGGAGAATAGCTCATGTGCGCTGTCAATTCGACGAAGAGGACACAAAAATTTTCCAATGTCGGCTTGCAGGTAATGGAAAAGGCTTGAAGTGAAAGATGATCATGGATTTATTCGAAAAAGCTCTTGATAATCATTAAGATGGTGTAGCAATCGTTGGATTTTAAGTCGGGACCCTTTGTTGGAAGCGATGTTGCGGAACCAGATCAGCTCATGTTGCTGTGCCGGTTTAGTCATGTGGAAGGATGCATTCAAAATGCAAAGGAGTGCCGTTTGTGTTTCTACATGGGCAATTTGCTGTCGAGGCAAGGTTAAAGCTTTTCAGATGCGAGGGAAATTGTCCGTGTCTTGTGAAAAACAGGATTTTTTCTCTTTTCCAGTAGCATGGTTGAATCGAGACTCTTGGCAGGATGTTAAATGTGGACCTCCCCGTATCTTCATCTTCCCAGTCTGACTGGGAAGATGAAGATATGGGGAGGTCCAAGCAGTGGAATGAAACTTTTGATAGGGAGTATACGAGAAAGTCTAAGGGAGACAACTTTCCACTAGTTTATGAAAATAACCAGATGTCCCAGATGTTGACACTTTGTATACGGAAAAATATCACAAAGATTGTTGCATCTTTACTTTCTCTTCCAAGAAGTATACAATGAGAAAGAATTGCAATCGCCAAAAAATTTGACTCCGAGATTTTGAAAATTATTTTGATTTAATAGGTTTCAGCTCAGAGGAATGAGCTTTTAAAGTGGGTAAAGTGTACTTTTGACAAATGATATAGCACTTAACATTGGATAAGACTTTAAGAAAATATACATTAATATAAATCAGCTGCTTTGAATAAAACAGAAGAACACAGCTCACACCTATTGTGGTTAGTTGAGTGGTTAAGAATTTGTAAGATCAACTTTGATTTTTTTTTAAATCATGCCATTAAATTTTATAACCATTAGTTAGAAATCCCACAACTTAAAAATTATTGAATATTTGAAGATAATATATTGTTTATTTAATTTTTTGTAGTAATATAATTTAGCGTTTATGCATGGATTATGAATATTATCAAAGGAATGCTTGTCTAAATATGTGCTCCAATTTATGTTTATTTTCCTGTACGAGAAATAATTATCTGAATCAATGATTTATAAAGTGTAATAATATGTAGTAAGCAGGAAGTGTTTTCGTCAAATGAATATTAAAGAAACACGATTCAAAAACTAAAACCAAGGAAAACTGTTTAAGAAAAAGGGATTTAGATTTGGCTGGGTTAAAGACCTAAAATATAGAAAGACTGTTTCAGAAAGGACCTCAAAATTTTGAACCCTGATGATTTCTCTGACACCCTACTTATTGTAATAATCGAAATTACAGTAGGTGGCGAGAAGTCAAACTTCGCAACAGTAGGAAGGAAGGAAGGATGAAGGTTTGTTCTCCGGCGTATGCTCCAGAACGGGGTTCTTAGCTTGTGTCGGGTTAACAAAAACAAATTTCGAATACCACACAAATTTGCAACAATACTTCACGTGACCAGGCAACCGGAAGAATGACTTCCGTCTGCGGATTAGTCACCAGAGTCATAACTCTCAAGAGGGCCGCATGCCTTTACTTTGACCCGGGGCTCAGAATACGCTTTTGTGAATCTTCAACGCTGGTTTACATGTGTATTCAGGGGTGGCGCCAGTGGGGGACCGGGGGGACAGGGCCCCCTATCAGGGATGCTGTGGCCCTCCGTCGGGGAAACTAGTTGAATTACCCGTTCACTCAATGGGGTATTAAACTAGTAGATTGTTAGATTGCAAAAATGCAACTACATCATTTTTCGGCTTTTCCAGTACTTTTAAATAATTTAGATTTTCGCCTCCAAAGTTTCTTTCTTATCTTGTGGCAACTTTGGTATCTTTTAAATTATCAACGGATTTTTTTATAGTTTTATTAAATATCTTAATTTATCATATTTATTTTTCTATTAATCAATTCAATTATTAATCGCTTTAACTTTTTATTTTAATGTTTCAATGTTTATTAAATTATAAATTACTTTTATTTCACGGAACTATATGCTCGCCATTTTGAACGGCGGAAGCTTTTGTGTGAAAACTGGTTTGAGCGTCTCCTGGCTGGAATGTTTCCTTTGTCTAAATATATTGCTTTAAGATACTGAACAAAACTGTCGCATCCTGGAGGTTCGAGTCCGTTGATTTTTCTTCCTTCGGTTCTCGTCCTCTCAGGCGTGTAGACGAGTAAAATAAATATTCTGTTGAACGATGAGGTGAAATCTACAAAAGATTGACCAACAATTTCGGAGTTGAAATATCTTTTTAAAGAAGACAGGCTGATGATGCTGTGAGTACTGACTTCCCTTGGTCTTAGGCGCATAAAGATGACATGCAAGTTTACGTAAAAAAAATCTCTGGAAATAACACAAGGTGTTCATGTGCTGTGAAAACAAACTTCCCTTTGTCTTCTACAGAAAGAAGGTGTGTTTGTGGATTGGAAGGAGATAATAGTGATAAATTTACGGTGAACTGCGATTCTACAATCTTCTTGAAATAAAGTTTACCAGTTCATAAACTGAATTGCAGTAAAGGATACTGCATTTTCTCCGACCTAATTGAAATTTCCTTCTTGTCATTTCAAGAACTCTAAATCAACGCAAAATAATAAAATTTTTTTCTCAAACAGCAAGATCTTGCCCAGTAATGCAGCGTTAAGTATATTTTTTTTTACAGAGAATTCTCTATTTTCTATTAATTTCTTAGTATCTTCTGCAATTCCAAAGTCTGAAGCGTTTTCGTATTTATCTGTATATTTTTTGTTTAGTTTTTATATGTTAGTTATGTGCATCAATCTCTGTTATTTCAATATTCTAGAATATGAATAATTAAGTTGGCGGGTCAAAGTTTTAGTGTGAAAATAAAAAAATATTTAATTCAAAAAATTTGTTATCATTTTATCTTTTTATGAGTATGTCAACGCAATGTAACTTTATTTTAGCAATTTCCTCCATATAGGTTAAAATTCTTCTAGGTAGTCTATAAAAGGTAGGTAATTAATTAAGTGAAAAGTATAATAATTGTTTTTTTATTGTTATTCATCCTTTAGCACCATAATTATATTTTAATTTTAACATTTATTCATTTTTAGCACCAATTGATCATTTCATAATTGTACATATAAATCAATCTTTAATATAGATAAATAAAGATCTGGCGAAAATTTGAAATCAAATTAATTACACCCCCCCCCCCCCGTACAGCAAGTCGTGCCCCCTGTGTGTATTACACACTTTAAGGTAGGCAAAGCAGGCAAAATCTCAATAAAATAAGCTCTGCAATCCGAATAAGGAAATGGAAATTACCTTTTTATGTATTTATATACAATATTAGCACTGTTTTGAACTGCAGGGAGACAGCTTGAAATCCTCTTCAAACTTTAGTTTAGATTTTATGAAACAATTGGGTTGTAGACCGAACTGCATTTGTAAGATGCGATTAATATATGTTTTCTGTATTTATTACCAACAATGTATGAAACGCTAGCATTTTTCAGAATGCCTATGCATTTTTAGGCAAAGTATGAAATATGATAATTATCTGAATATGTTATATTCTTTCACCAGGCATTGTATGTAATACCTAGGCATTCTATAGAATGACAAATCCTATTTAGGCAATGTATGAAATGAAGGTTGCGATAAGGCTTTCCTTTAAAAGACGTGCATTCTATAAAAATATAAAAATCATCTTTAAAAAATTATAAAAGATTGCCATTAAAAGTATTTTATTCAAAATACGCAAAGAAAAATGAAAGTTATGCAAAACAAAGTTAATGCTTTTCTTATTAAAGATTCCAACTTTTTATATCAAGAAATGAAATAATTCTATTTTTAATTGCACTTAATTTTATTTCTTATCAAATCGAATCGTTGGCGAATCTCATACTTCGTCGGTTTGTCATTTGGCATCGTATAGAACTGAGAAATGTGTGAAATATTAATCGTTTCATATTTTGCATAAAAATGCCTAGGCATTCTGTAGGGGAACCCGGCGCAAAACAGAACTACGAGGTAAAACAGAACCACCTCATTTTTTCGACCAGTTTGTTGCGCAAATTAGTGGAAACTCCTTGAATTTCATAACACACCCTACTGCACGTGACTGGGCTGTCCAAGTCCATGAGAGTTGGCAACTACGCGTAGTTTAGACGATTTCCTTCCTCGTTTTTGAACGTAATACTGTAGTTTCACCGAGTTTTCTTCCTAAGTTAATTCAAATAAGTTATTATTATGCTTTGATAAGCACTACTTTTTCGTTATTATTACTCTTTTTTCATGTAGGGTATTGCAGTTCCTTAGTTTCTAGCCTAACAGCATAGTAGTTATTTGTTAACCTATACACTTGGGGCAAACGTCACCCGTTTTCGTTTTGCCCCAATGCAATTTGCCTATTGCCGGAGTGGAAAGTGTTGAGGAAGTTGCATTGTGAGTTTTGTCACTAACTTTCCATTTCCAATGTTTAATTTTTAATTACCGATATAATGTCTGAAGTAATTTTATTGAGATTTATTATACTTAATATGACTTATAATATGTTGAATAGTCATAAGAAAACAATCCTTTTTTATATTTAAGAATGGGGCAAAACGGACCATTTGAAAAAGTTTACTAAATCGTGAATAACAATTTATGTACTTATCAAAGATTAGTTTTTAAATTCATATGTGTGACCAAATAAATATATTTTATAACGTTACATTTTCAAACTTTTCTGAGTATTATTTACCATTTTGCAGCCCTCCAAACCTTAAGTATTCCATTTTGCCCGGGTTCCCCTACAATTCCTCCCTTTCAAACTTTGCCAGTTATATATTTAAATGCATAAAGGTCAGTAAGAAAAAGTAGGCAGTTATTAGAAAGGGGACAAAAAAAAAATCTGCAGCCCCGATAGACAAGTCGTTACTGGATTTAAATAAAAGTATTTTAAAAAAAGAATATAAATATATTTACTCAGTTATTAATCTAAGTAAATTAATTTAACTGAGAAATTTTACAATAAGTTCAGACATCAGTGTGATACGTAAGATCATTGTGATTCATTCAGTCAAGACACCATTATAAAAAAAATTACTAACATAATTTTATTAAAATTATTTAACATTTGCACACGATTGAAATTATTAACATTAACAAAATTATCTATTATCTGTACACTACTCAAATTATTAACGTTAACAATTAAATTATTTAACATTTGTACCACGCAAATAATATTTTGCATCACTTTTTTCCTTTTTGAGATCTGAAGATAACAATAACAGGGATACATGCTAAGCTTTCTATGCTAAAATTAACTTGCGTACTGTAAGCAAGATTACTGCTCAAGGCACTAGCTCATATAAAAATAAATACTTATTTGTTTCCAACAGAAGTAACCACTTCGACAGTAGCAGACAAAAAAGTCATCTCATAAAAAAATTAATGTGCTTCTGAAACTTGACTTTGCAGCAGGAAGCAAAATATAACAAAAGTCAATAATTCATGAACTTAAAATTTTCATTCAACATTAATTGATGCCCTTGCAGTATTCTCTTCCAGATAATCAGACAGCAAATCCATTCCTTTCTCCCTTGAATAATCTAAAACTGTCTGAAAAGCAAAATACAAAACTGTTAGCTTCTCATTGAAAATCATACGACTCAGATCTGTCATTCACCCCCACTATCTAATTAGATGACCGAATTCTCTGCCATTGTTAAGAGGTAGCAGAGATTATAGTTAGAAGGTCTGAATCTCATGCGTGAGTCATGGCAGCGAACATGTTAATGTTTTGTTTACAATTAAAACTAAGTTTCAAATATATTTATTTTAATAATATTAACTAGCCGCCTTCGTCGACCAGCTGTTCGCCCGTAATATTAATAGCATATAGCTATACTTGCAACTATAATATCCTGTGGCCATGCCTACAATTTGGCGATTTGGTGGTTGTAGAGGATGAAGGACTCTGCTAAAATTTTATTTTGCTGTATATCTAGAAAATAGAGGGTGGTGGATGGCAGGCGACAATTGATGATATATATTGTTACGAGCATCGAATGTCGCTTCTCAGCGATGTTAATCTTTTGATTGGGAAGAGAATCCTCTACTATATATATATATATCTATATCTTCTATAGGGTATGTATGCGAATTCCGGAGGATTGGAATCATCGACCTCAGACCTTGGCGACGAAATGTGGGATCTCAAAAGTACTGGAATTTTCTTGATACTCTATTAGGGGCTGAAATCCGTACTTATCCAGATGATTCCATGTGACGTCACGGCCTATCGGGGTGACTATAAATAGAGCCATGCTCGGATCAAAAGACAGTAGAGTATGTTGATAGACTTGGAACGTGTTGAATCGTCTTTGAACTTTGAACGTGTTGATCGACTGGGATCGTCTTTGGAGTTGTATCCGCAGTGCGAGCTAGTAAGCTGATAAAAGCCGTGCGGTACTGAAAGTGCTGATACTGTTATTAATTAGTGATTTGCTGTTTGTTTTGCGAATTTGTGCAAGTGCTGTTTTTCCTGTTACTTATGCTTCGTGTTTTCCGGAGTATTCGTAAATAAAGCGTCTTTCTCCTTTGTCCTGCTTGTTAGACTGTTTTCACCGTACACACACTGGACGATTTTCGTAACAATATTGGTCATAAGCTTTCATATGAGATAAAAAACAGTCGAAATTGGTCTAGTGGTAGGGTCTGGGAGACTGTCTGATGGTTTTTTTAGAGAGTATACAGCGTATATAGAGAAAATACAGCAGAGACGTATGTTTTCGATTTCTCTCGAAAATGGAGAGTGGTGGTGGTGGTGGTGGGGTGTACAGGCGAGCATTTATGGCATATCTAGACATCATAAGTTTCCATACAAAATAAAAAATATCAGTCCAGTGATTGGGGCTGGGGAACTGGTCCTCTTGGTTTTGCCAATTATTTTAAATATGTAGATATATATGCAAGCTTATGGGAAACCAACATAATTAAGGAAAGTGTTCACCATTTACGTCACATAAAATGTATTGATTTACAGATGTATCAGACAAAAGAGTTTGTTTTTAATTTATATTCAGCACATTTATTTTTAAAAAAGGCAGTTGGGGTTATCTTAATGCAATGCATATTTCATATATAATCCAAAACAAATTATGTACTTAACCTAATTGCATCCCTCCATTTGAAGAATAATTTTTAGAATGCTACATTCAATACTAATATTATTTGAGGATAAAAATTGCATAAATTTTAGTTAAAATGTAAATATTTCCTTTTCTTGAAATACTTCTTAACCCTTTCGGGTTCATTGGTTTCGTAGTGAAACCACACATTGAGCATTTTTTTACTGCGCATGAGCGAAACGTAGCGAAATTTTTCTTTCATAACTTAAGAGCCAGATGTATATGCCAACTTATATAAAAATTCCAGTTCAATACCGTTAGTTTTCACAAAGATATCGGCATTGCAAGAGCTAAATTGCTTTTGATCTCTAAGAGAAACAAAATGATGAGAGTTCTTGCGCAAATTGATATTTTTTAAAATTGAATCTTCGAAAGTAATATTGAATTTTGTGAAGGTTGAATATCCCGAATACTCAAGTATACTTATAAATTAAATACATAATTTAAATTGCATTTCGATGATAGCTTATTCGGAGGAAAAATAGACCGTTACCGTTCATTGCTTTTACTGTGAAACCACAAAATTCTTGAAAATATGAAAATAAAAAAATGCTAATTTTTTTCCCTTTATATATTTATGATCAGCTACATGTATAATGCTCATTTTTGAAATAAGTTTAGTAATTTTCAAAAATAAACATATAGTAAACTTGAAAGGGTTTAGAAACATTTCAGTTCATAATAAAGAAATGGGAAAAGACAAAAAGATTTTTTTTATAAAATTATAAATCTTTTTTCAAATATCCTCTTTTCCTCTTAAAAATTACACTATCATAAAATTCTTTTTTTTTCAAACGAAAGTATTTTCTAAAGCATATTTAATAAAAAAAATTTATTATACTAAATTTCCAAAGAAAAAAATGTTATAAATGCTCTTGAACGTTACAAATGTGCTTGATAATTTTATTGCTTCATATAATATAGCTATATTTCAGTAACTTGTAAAAGAAAATTTGCGACTATTCACATTGATTTGGCAAGAGACTTCTAACAACAGTTATCGGCAAAATAAAAGTGAACTTCCATACAGGGGTGGCCCGAGGTACTTACCAAAGCAAAAATATGGCGCCCTACCACACAGAATCAATGTATTTCTTAAATTCTATAATGTCTGTATTATAAATGTCAAACAAACTTTCACTTAGAAATATGCATGTTTTACGTGCCAATATGACTTAATATTATTATGTTGAGAATTTTAAAATTTTGGAAAAATTTAAGATTATATAATGGTCTTATTGAAATTAAAATAACACATT
This sequence comes from Araneus ventricosus, assembly GCA_013235015.1. Classification (NCBI taxonomy): domain Eukaryota; kingdom Metazoa; phylum Arthropoda; class Arachnida; order Araneae; family Araneidae; genus Araneus; species Araneus ventricosus. Next base: position 36,171 of record BGPR01000196.1, read on the forward strand.
CAGCAAATTTATTTTAAAAATAGATGACTCTTTTAACACAGTATTATAAATTCCCGATGCCAATATAACTGGATATTTTGTAAAACATTGAAACTGAGGAGATAATGACAGATTTTGGAGATAAAAGGGCAAAAAAAGAGAATTTTTGAACATAATTTATAATACTGTTGAAAAATTCTCCTTTCTTGCCTTTTTATCTCCAAAATCTGTCAATATCTCCTCAATTTCAATGTTCTACAAAATTTTTAGTTAGATTGGTATGGATGTGAACTTATCTAGTCGCTCCTGGGACATGGTGGATCGGAGACACTGTTTGATGAGTACCAGTTTAGAAAAACATTTCTCGCCAGCAGTAACAGTTATCGGCAGACTCAGAAAAGTCCTCAGCGCCACTGGTCTTAATGATATTCAGGATAAGGAGAGCGGGCGCTAATACGAAAGAGGAAGACTTTTTCCGGAGCTCTTCATGCCATTTAATGATATTCAGGATAAGAAGAGGGGTCGCCGATATGAAAGAAGAAGACTTTTTTCTGGAGCTCTTCATGCCATTTAATGATATTCAGGATAAGGAGAGGGGTCGCCGATATGAAAGAGAAAGACTT
>BGPR01000196.1:38993-54124 GCA_013235015.1 Araneus ventricosus
TGTGTCTGCTGGCCTCCTTCATGCTCTAATGTTCTCGAGGAGAGTCGCCCTATACTCTAAAACCAAAAGGTTGAGCTGGATCGTTTGGATGTTGAATGAATGAAAAAAAATCCTCTTTATTATTCCTAGAGATGTACAGGGTGTTTCAAAAGAAAAATAACGTCGCCAAAATGAAACGGTAGGTCAAGTATAGAGAAACAAGTAATTTTTGCAATAGAACATGGGGCCGGAAATGCAAAAGTTATTCGCTACAGGGAGCTCTTTCTCAGTGAATTATGTAAAAGAAAAGGATGCACCAGATGAAATGTGCAACACAGATTGAATAGAATACAAATTTACAATAGAACAACAACCCAACTGCATAGGCAAGAACATTACAAGTCGTATGCGGCGTGACAGATACGATAATGGGAAGTAGAACGCGGTATCAAAAAGAAACCTTTGGTTTAATTAAGGGGTGTTGGAGGAGAATATGTAAGTGTGCAAAGAACTTTCCGCTTGATGTGATATAAGCTACGCATATTGTTATTCATAAAACTGGGTTGTTGTGCTAATATAGATTTGTATTCCATTCAATCTGTGTTGAACATGATTTGTTGTACATCATTTGGTGTATCCTTTTCTTTTACTTAATTCCACTGACAAAGAGCCCCTTTTAGCGAATCCCCTTTGCATTTCCGACCCCTACGTTCTGTTACGAAAATGGCTTGTTTCTCTCTACTTGACCTACCCTTTCATTTTGGCCCCGTATTTTTTAAACACCCTGTATATGGTGTGTATATTACTTTTACATATAAACGGTAACAGAACAAAACAAAGAAAGCAAAACAACATAATGGCAGAACCCCTCTTCTCGTACATCGTCAGGGGTCAAACCAAAGAAGCAGAGTTTCAAAACGGACTTTTTTCTGTATAAGGGCAGAACTTTAGTCAAAAATAGCCCAAATTTTGACCCAAAAAGTCCGAAAGTGGAATGGGAAAGAACATTCTTCAGAAATAAAAGTGAAAAATATACTCTTAAAAAACAAAAAAGAACAAAATTTATTCAACCTTACCTCTCCATTTTAGGAGTCCACCCTAAACAAATGCAAAAATCAAATAGGAAGGAGAAGAGAAAAATTAGCCCGGTGAGAAAAAGAGTAAAGCGCTGTCTATTGAAGCAGAAAAAGAACAGAAGAGAAACTGGTTTTATTTACTTATTTATATAAACGCAATATACTCACGTTCCTCTATACTTCGTTTTTCTGTTTTCCTTTAAAACATGAATAACTTTCTTCTCTTCCGTCCCTAACTTGCCATTTTTAATTTGTTCTCTCATTTCCTCATTTTCAAGTTCCCATTTTCTAATACAAAATGATGAAGAATGAAACAGTTTGTCTCTTGCTGCTGTTCTGAAAAAAGAAATATATATATATATATATATATATATATATATATATATATATATATAAATCGAAATAAGTTAGTTAGTTAAATAAGTAGTAAGTAGTTATAGAAAGTTATATAAATCGAAATATAACTTATTATATATGATCATACAGAAACAAGGTAAACAAGACATATCAAGAAGCAAATCCTATACTAAAAAGACATTATTTGAACAATACAACCAAATTTAAAACAAATCTAAAGAATTGAAAATACTATAGATACTAAGTTTAAACATATATATGTCAACATGTAAAAAAACTCTGTTGTTATTAATAGTATTGAAAAAGACAATCCAAATATATGGAATTTTCAACAATTAATATAGCAGCTTGGCTGTGGACAAGCTTTAACCAGGTTAAATTAATTTTGCTGTACAAACCATCCTTGTTAATAAAGTTGTTGAAAAAACAAACAGGGTAATTTACCCTAAAATGAAAGAATTTAGAAAGAAAAATCATAAACTAACCCTAACAATAAAACATAACTATATAGAAAGGACTAAAATTCAAGATAAAAATATGTAATACAGCAATATATTGCACTTTTATATTGTACTAGAAACAATAAATATATCATTCAATAACATATCCATACTATTCATTAAACATTAAATATTCAGTGTCTCTACTTATCATTACCAGAATTCAACATTTTTAATATATACCGCCACTTAGCTTGACATCACAGATTGCCAAAACTAGATTTCCAACTATGAAACATCATAATTGACCAAATAATATAATTAATTTTTGATATTAAAGAATTAGTAAGATACCTATATTAAAAATCTCAAAACAGTTAAAAAAATGTAATACAATTATTTATCTAGATATTATATTTGAAAATTGGTAAAAATGTCTATTAAAAAGGAAAATTTCAATTTGAAAATCCTGGCGCCATCTATGTAAAACATCTGAAACCAAAAAATCAATATCCAAATTTGAATAAAATTACACATTACAATTAAAATATGAAAAAAACATACACCTACCCTCAAAGAAATAAAAATATTCCATTATATACCAATATGAATGTTTTATTCTAAATGACCTAAATATTTCTTATCTATATAAACTCTTAAAAACTCTTTGGCATTCCATAATCCATTGCAAAACAATAAAAAAATTTATGTTCTTAATTCTATTATCATTGTCTGTTACTAAATTATTATTTTTAATTATATAATTTTTCACTAAATTCTTGAAGACAGAAATATATATATATATATATATATATATATATATATATATATATATATAATTCCAGTAATTACACATGACAGGAATGATGAAAAGAAACAAAATGTTAAGTTTAATCATCAAAAAAGCTTGCCATGTTTTTAATAGACTACTAAAATGCATACAAAAAGCGAAAAAAACATTCAAAGCATACTGTCCCTATGTTTAATTTTCTTAAACAACGAAATAACTTTTTTTTTCTAAAGATGCCTTTAGCAGAATTTAGCAATGGCAGGAATCAAGAAATAACTTCATTGATATTTCATTTAAAAATACTAATTTAGTCTTTAACCTGAGGATTAAAACAAATAATATTTTCACATTATTATAATTTTATTTCACTATTTTAGAGCTATTAAATTTGAAATTAGAACGACAATTACTCTTTTAAATTTAAAATTACTGAAATTTAGGATCTCTAACAATGAAATAATGCTGTTTAATGACTCGCAGTGCTATGGCGCGAGTTTTATTGTTGATGACGTCAGAGCGTTACCGAGGGACATATTTGGGCAATTATATCAGTAATGTTTTTTATAAAATCAGAATAAGGAATTTGGTTACTTTGAATTTTATAAGGAGCTGTGATGAAATTAATTGGTTTCGTTCAATCTTTGTATAAAGAAGATAACAGAACTTTATTTCAAAATATAGCATACATATAATAGAGTATATTCTATAGCATACCTATTTACAGTTAATTTGACAGCACAGAATATATATACACTCACCCCAACTTATAGTCCATTTTGGGTTCATCAGTTTTACACGCTGATTTATGAGTCCCGAGCTTCTGAGAATATATTCAGTGCGTTTATTTCAAGATTTATAAGTTATATATTTGGAATCTGAAACGGCATAAAAAAGAGATTTTTCAATTGTTGTATTAAGGTACCCGACTAGATTCGGAGAAATTTTTTTTAAAAAAGCATGCACAAAAAAGATTTACTGAGCTAAATAACAAAAATAGTCACAATTAAAAATAAAAATGCATGTATCATCTGTAGTTTATGAAAATAATTACTTTTTTTCCAAGAATTTTAATAAAAATAAGAAAAGAAGCATAATTGAAAAAATATGGGACATATTTAATTTTAATTTTACTTCTCAAACTATCTAGAATGTAATAGACCGCAAGATAAAATTTATTTTAATAAATAAATATTTTATGAACATTCAAAGTTAGCGTCATTGATTTTTTGCCAAAATTATCCTATGTGTCAAACTGAAAGTGACTGAAAAACATGACTAAATAAAGCTATCATAAAATCTGCGGTCTATTACACTCTGAAAGGTTTTTAACGCATGTGAATCAAATTTCAATGAATTTTAAGGAATTGTTTTGGAGATATCACGTTTTTCGTGGAATTTTCATTTTTCAGAAAACGCATTTAAAAAATATATTAACACACTGGTTCAAATACATATCAAGGAATAAAATATTCAGGGGATAAGAATAAAAACAAAGACTGCTTTAGAATCTTAAAAGTTGTGCCTTTATTTTTAGATCATAAAAAAGTTCTTGAATTTTTCTTCGAAAATTGCTTTTTCAACCTAGTCGGATACCTTAAATAGTCATGGTTGATTTCAGTCTCTTCATCAGCGGGCTCTGAATGGTCAGGAAAAGTAAGAGAATGAGAACTTTCTACACTGAATTGCTCCCATGAATTTAAAAAAACAGGATCAAGTGGGAAGACCAGAGTCTCAATAACAACCGACTCCATTTCTTTTCTTCTTAATAGTGATTCAATATAGACATTCAAGATTTTAAAATAAGCTGAAAAATAAATGATTTAATTTTAAAACGCATTTTTGATAAGCAACACACTCTGGTACTTTTCTATAAGCTCGACAGAAGTTGTACACACGTGCATGCTGGCACAAAATGTGTCTTATTACTCGATAGGAATTGAAACATTCGAAGCATAGCATCCTTATCTGCTGAACTAGTGAAAAACTAGATATTTGCAGCTTGTAGCGGTTACAATTCACTGCCTTCTTCTTTTTATGGTAGGTGGCGCTACTAGAGCCATCCCGGTTTTTCCCATGATGCCTCTTTCTCTTCTTCTTCTGTGTACTTGTCTTGTGTTGTTGTTCTCTGTCTTGCGTCTTGTACCTTTTAGGGCACTGTGTCGTGGAACTTAGCCATCTAATAAAAATGGTTCCGGAAATTGAATTAATTCTTCAACAGCGGCATTCCATATAAACATGAGTCTCGTCCCTCTACAAGCTTAAGATCACTAAATTTGATGCATTTTGGATACAGTCAAGCTAATAGCTAACCACCCACATTTTATTTACAATGGTTATTCACTTTAAAATGTAAAATGTTTCCAAATCACTCAAAACTCCAATTGAAAAGCACACAAAAATATATAATTAAAGTAAATATTGATAACAAAAATTACCTTGAATAATGATCTGTGGTATTGTCGCAAAATAAGCAGTTCCGGAACGCTATTACCTGAGTAAAAAATCGTGATGTTTTAAGGACGTTTCAACAATTTTTTCTTATTTATTTTTCGTGAAAAAAAGCACTGCCGGAACAGCGTTCCGGTGCGTGCCGGCTCCACTCCACCCCTGACAAAAATTAACTTCTTTCAAAGGCGATTTTGATTAAATTAAGAAAAGCTTCCTGCATTAATATAAGTCCTATTGATACACTTTCAGATTGTTATAAAGAGTAGAAGCATTGTGATAGTAACCTTGTAATCACTTCTATATAGGCAGTATAGTACACAAAATTACAATTAAAGGCTTTTTAATACAGTTAAAGAAATTGATGTAAAAAATTTGGAATTCAGAAAAATAAATTTCAAATGACAATAAAATAAACAAAAATTTTTACTGATGAAAACGCTTCATTCATCTATACGATGCTTAAATTAAAATTATTGCATATTTTAACTAAACCTTTAATACTTTATATTTAATCCAAATCTGGGACTGTATACAGAACAGGAAATATGACATTTAGCATCTTAGTAGAATATAAATGAATATAATAATTTACTTACTTGATCACAGAAATTATTTCAGGTGTGACTTGATAATTCTTCTCCTAATAAAAAGAATGGCAAGACAGAAAACTGAATAGCGTACTTCTATTTGTCATCCTTTTTATTGAAGAAATAATCATAAACATCCTCGAGATGAAAAAACAAACCGAAATATCGGAAGATAAGGTATTCAGTGCTGCCATTTTGGACTGAATGTGAAAGTCTTAATGCTAGCTTGTCACTCCACATGGAAAGTGGAAATAAACCGACTGTGATATCTATCATCAGTAGATAGGCCGAAGTCGCAAATGAGTAACTTCTCAAACACCACAAGGACACAGTTCAGTATTCGTGATGTCACAGCATTTTGCGTAATATTCTATAATATTTAAAAATATTGTGAAGCATTTTGTTCTTCTAGCGATCACTAACTTGATGCTTATTAAAGTATTCTAAAATGACTATCCACATTAATGCGAAAATTTACTCTGTGGAACAGAAATAAGCATAGAAAGAAGGTTATTATTCTTTTTTCAGCTACGGCTTCAGTCTGTCTTGAAAAGTCTCTTAAGCGGGACATTCACCGCTGTTCAACTCCCGATTTTTGGAACACGGGAAGGCAAAACCTTTCGTCAATGTAAAATCCCGATGAAAACTGCCGCAGATAGATTGCACTGTTGAAATTCAAAGGAATTTGATATCCAAATGGAATATGGAATGGAAGGCCATAAAAAGTGAACTTGGATTATTCGAGGCGGCGATAAATCACCTGTGTGTGTGGAGAGGGGTTGGGAGGGGGAAAGTGCGTGGGAGTCAGTCCGGGGCTTTGAACCTTCTCAAACAAGTGCTCTCAAAACAAACTTTGGAACATCCGTGAATGAGTTGCCTAAATCTATCGACTGGAATACAAACCAGTTGTTGGTACAAATGGACTACTTGTGAATAGCCATCTCAAAGCTGGGCATTCACGAGAAGTGAAAGCTATTTCATTTGGCCCAAAGAGCGTTTTTTTCCCTCACCCATTCAAGTCGATAGATTAGGCAGGTCATCCACGGAGGCTCCAAAGTTTGTTTTGAGAGCACTTGTTTGAGAAGGTTCAAAGTCCCGGACTGACTCCCACGCACTTTTCCCCTCCACAACGCTCTCCAGAAACACACGGGTGATTTATCGCCAACTCGAAGAATCAAAGTTCACTTTTTATGACCTTCCATTCCATATTCCATTTGGATATCCAATTTGTTTGAATTCCAACAGATCAATCTATCTGCTCCAATTTTCATCGGGATTTCACATTGACGAAAGGTTTTGCCTTTCGGTGTTCCAAAATCGTGGAGTTGAATGCCCCGCTTTAGTTGTTTGATCTCTTAGTTTGGACTAGTTCTTGCTACACTCTGGCGCCGATGTCAATAATTTTGTGCCGTTCGACTCTAAAAATCACATACTGGGCTGCGTTTCAAGAATAGTTAGTTGCTCAAAATTTAAAGACAATTATTTAAGAATCATAGACTTCTATATAGAACAAGAAAGGCAAAGGACAACTTTTATTTATAAAATGCATTTAATAAATGGAAGTTTTGTGGATGAAACTATTTGCCTGTAAATTAGTGTGGGAAGCCCACTTCCATCTAGTGATGTTTCATTGAGAAATGTTTGCATTGACCAAGGATTTTCAAAATTTTTACTTTCTCGTATACGAAGTATACAAAGAGAAAGTATCGTCAAACATTTCAACTGGAGATTTTGATGAATCTCCAGGTTTCAAAATCCCAGAGTCTGAAAAAAAAATGGAATTATATCTGTCTATCGATTTGCCTGTGAACACGATAACTCAAAAGCCCAACTAGCTAGAGGCATGTAATTTTATATATGATCTTCAGTGGCGTAGGGACCGGCGGGCAAGGGTATAGATATGCCCCGGGAGCAAGTTTTAAGGGGCGCCATGTAGTCAAAACATAACTGCAAAATATGGCGAGGGGTTTAAAAACAACACCATGGCCTAAGTGTTATTTACGCTTACTAAGCCGTTAATGACGAGAGGACTCTCCTGCCGCCACTTACCCTCGCTACGCCACTGGCCACGGTGACAAATCATTAGTGAGTTTATGTCACTTTTTGAAGCTGAATGCTATCAGGGGGCGAACACAATGTCATGCTCCCAGAGCCGTTCACGCAATCTAAACCACTAATGATGATGGGGGGGTGCAAAAAAATATTATGACCCGGGTGCCACTTATCCTAGCCACGCCACTGATGGTATTTACACCAAAATTCCATGTTTCTATCAAATGTTGGACGAAATCCGTCAGTAAGAAATCTGTCTGTTGCCTTGTCTATGTTTATGAAAACAGTGGCGTAGCTGCAACTTCTGCCGCCTTCCTTTACCAATTGTATATGGCACCTAAGCTTCAAAATAAAAAAAATCCAAGAAAAGACATGTATTAGTAGCGTAATTTGTATTTTGACGCCCTCGATCTCTTTAGATCAGTGGTGCGCAAACTGTTTTAACTGTGTAAACTGTGCGCAAAATTAAAAGTTTTGGCGACCCCTACAGGTGTCGCAACCACGGTTTTTTTTTTAAAGGAAAGCCTTATATTTTTTATTGCCAAATAAATTTCTTTGAATTTAGCGACCCACAAAAAGTTTCTCGAGACCCCCAGAGGGGTTGCGACCCACGGTTTGCGCACCACTGCTGTAGATAGCAAAGCGAGAAATTGCGTGTGTGGCATCTGTCTCTTTTTAGTATCTAGGGATGGCGGTTATTGAGAAAATAATCGGTTCTCGGTTATTCAGATTTTTTCACATCCGGTTTAACCTGGCGGTTATAATCGCTCAAAATAACCGGTTTTCGGGGGGGGAGGGGGAATAAAAAACAAACGCCGGTTGTAGACAAATTTTTTTATTAATACTTTTTTTTACAGGAAATCAATCCATTGGCCTATATATATCTGTTCATAAAGATTCTTTCAGTCACCAGCCAACAGACAGACGTCTCGAGGAAGTGGTTGTCGTTAATTGGTCTAAGGTGATGAGATTCATAACTTGGTAAAATTTCGAACCTAAAATCGAGCCTATTGCCCGATAAGGTTTTTTTGCTTGGTAATTGGATTTTTTAAAAAAATAACCGGTTAAAACCGAGGAAACAAATAACCGAAAAAACCAGTTAACCGAACCAAAAAACCGGTAGGTTTTTACCATCCCTACAATTCACTGACAAAAGGTGAAAAATACGAATTAATTACACTAGATTCTTTTTGTGCACACAATGATTTAGTTGGTGCCGTTGCTCTTCTTAGTTATAAAATTGTTTTGCTGCATATCTGATTTTGCATTCCGGAGCGGACCGCCCCCTTTCAGCTACTCCACTGTATGAAAACACTATAACTCAAAAATTGCAAATATCTCGAAGGAAGAAATTTACCATGTAGGTTTATCATTTAAAGTGTAGACGTGTGTCAAATTTTGGACCAAATCCGCCAAAGGGCTGACCGTCTATCGATCTGTATATTAGCGTGCATGAGACAGATCAGAAAAGGAAAATGTACGCTTCTACGCAGTAAGCTGAAAGGATGCCCAGTCAACTATTTTGACTATTATACAATGTTCATTTGTTTATTTGAAACGCTACTATGTAAGAGTTTGTTTTGTTTTGTTTAGTTTAGTTATATTAACGTATCGTTTTGAAGCAACGCGAGAGCTATTAAGTAAGGTTGCAGATTTCAATTAGAAAAAAACGATAGAAATTGCGAAGCCGATGATAGAGGCTGTTAACAGCCATCCAAGATTCTCTTTTCAGTTCACGATTTTTAAAATCATTATGCCTTGTACCGTAAATATATAGATTTTTTTCAATTTCAAGAATGATGAGCTCATGATCCAAGTAGTATTCCATGATTTAATCACTTTAAATATCAAAAATTGAAGGAGAAAACACGCGAATATATCAGAAACAGAAACAGCGATCTACAGCGAAGTCCTTTGTTTTCACGCTTGAGAGTCAAAGAGCGTGAGCGGCAGTCAACGTGTAATTGTAAGTTACAAGGCAAAAAACATGTTTGCACCTTAAGAAAAATCCATTACATTTTTTCCGATAAGAATTGTGCAAGAACTAACAGGCGTTATTAAAATTTTCATTTATACTATTTTCTCACAATACTAAACACGCATATCTCTTTACAAGAAAATTAAAAGTGCGATCACATGTTTTTTTAAAAAGTTAGTAACCAAAGAATATCAGTTTTTGCAAGAACAAAAAGAAATAGCACCCGTTCCATAAATTGGAGGAGTGAGATTCAAACCCATGCCCTCTTTCGAGAGCTTAAATATGGCACCTTAAAAGCCAGCCATTCACTTGAAGTATAGCCATGCCATTTGTTCTAAGCCTGGTTTTATTTCATCCATTTTAATCGAAAAATACAGGCACGCCATTCACTTGTATTTAAAAGGACGCTAACTCAAAACGAAGGTAGGAGAAGCGATCTTCTTTCCTTCTCTACAGCTGCTTGTTAATCGCTTTTCGATTTTCCCCAGTCAGCAGATTTTAATTTATGCTACCCTCGAAGCGAGGCTTCGATCTACGCCAAGCATTGTTCTTTTTGCTAGCCTCTTTCAGGGTCCCTCTGATTTTTCGTGCCAATTCCAGTCCAGACGGAATTCCAACCATTACAAGCCGTTTGGCTCATTTCCACAGATTTTTATCGCTTTTCCCTTCTCGCGTTCCAAAATATACAGTTTGTCTGTGAAGTGAATGGCCGGAGACGGCTCGGCCATCCTCATTATAGAAGCATTACTGAAACACACAGTGGAGTAGCTGAAACTTTTACCGCCCGAGGCGAAATTGCAACATGCCGCCCTTCCTTTACAAGTTACGTAGGACACATAAACCTTAAATAAAGAAATAAATTCCAGGGGAAAAACGTTTTATTATCAACATAATTCGTCGTTTAACGCCCTCGGTCTCTGCAAATAGGCTGCAAAATTGCGCGTCCACAACCAGTCTTTCTTTCTTTTGAATCAGAAATTTACCAACAAAAGGTAAAAAATACGAATTAATTACTTTAGTTATTTTTTTGTGCACACAATGATTGAATTTATACCGTTGCTCGTTTGAGCTGTATGACTGTTTTCCTGTGTGTCTGATTTTGTCGCCCCTTTCAAAGTGCCGCCATTCTTTAGCGAAACCATTGCCAACACATTTACTTAATGGCTATCACATCTGTCGGCAGGCAAATAATGGATTAGATCGATAAAAGAGTTTCGAAGAAGTGTTATTGCAGGAGTAAAACACGAAAGAAATATACTGAGATAGTGAAGCTGATAATAGTAAGGTAATCTTGGTCATTCAGAACAATTTGAAGTGTTTTGGAAACAACAAAGTGAAACTAAATTGAGGTGCTGTGCTTTTTTATAATTTCTCGCATACGGAGAGAAAGTATTGTAATCGTCAAAAAAATCTCCATATTTAAACCTCTTAGAGTCGGGGAAAAAATAGTATTTTGGAATTATATCTATGTCTGACGGTCAGTCTCTCTGTGAACACGATAACTCAAAAACACAACAAGCTAGACTTACCAAATATACCAAAATTGTAGATTTCTATCAAATTTTGAATGAAATCCTTCCCCCTGTTCCTGCATCTGTGAGTATATGAATAGGATAACTCACACACACAGCCGGGCGCCAATCTTAGGCGACGCCATGGTGACAAAATATTTCCTTTAATAAGTATCTTTTTAAGACTAAATACTAAATAATACTTTTCTCCTGGCTCCATTTCTCTTGCTAAGACACTGATCGATCCCAGTCGATCAACATACCCTAGTGGCTTTTGATCCAAGCATGGCTCTATTTATAGTCAGCCGAAAGGCCGTGACGTCACATGGGATCATCTGGATAAGTACGGATCTCGGCCCCTAATAGAGATATCAAGAAAATTCCAGTACTTTTGAGATCCCACATTTCGTCGCCAAGGTCTGGTGTCTATCATTCCAATCCCCCGGAATCCCATAAATACCCCCTGTAGAACTCTCTTCCCAACCATAAGACTAACATTGCTGGGAAGCGACTTTCCATGGTCGTAACAATATTATACCCCTGGTGCTACTTATCCACGCTATACCACTGTTTGCCAACATGAATTCTTTTTATTACTCACATAAGAAGAAGTCTGAAAAGAGTAAATATTTAATCAGCATAGAAAAGAAGCGTTTATTTCATAGTTTTAATACAGTTTTAGCAAAATGCAGAGATTTCAATTCCATTATTGTTTCAGTGATGTTCCGATGTTGGCTCACGAACATGAAACGGCAGCTTGTGGGCATCCTCCAAGACCCCCGCATGGCAGAATTCTTGATTCGTAATATTCAAACAGTAGAGGTTTTTTGCAAAACTCGCATTCCTGTGAAATGAAAGAGTGAAATTTGTGTACTGAATACATATTTTTCAAGAAAAAAATAATATAATAGTAAAGATATTACAACAAATTAAAGAAAATTAAAATTGTGAAAGAGCTTAAAATACAATAAGATAAACAATAAAGGAATGAAAAAGAACGTGGAATAATAGAATAGTGTCATACAAGAACATACATGCCAGCTGCTACGGATTCTCCGTAGTTACTACGGATTTTATCGAAAATTTTCGCAAACTACGGAACTACGGATGAGATTGAAATTTCTACGAAAACGAGTTTTTCTCCCCTTGCGAGCAGTCGTTTTATTAATCAAGTGCAATTTTTATATATGCCTGGGATAACATTTACTTTTTTTCTCCCATTATCATGTTTAAATTTTTTATTCTTAGACGTTAAATCCTTATGGTGTTAGAAATCATTCTTAGCAGATTTATTAATTCTACTGTTTACTATAATATAAGATATCTTGGAAAAGGTAAATAAATTTCGAGAGATATTTATTCAATCTTTTATGAATATTATGTATTAATCAGTATTTATATATATATATATATATATATATATATATATATATATATATATACTGTGTGTGTGTGTGTGTGTGTGTGTGTGTGTGTGTGTGTGTGTGTGTGTGTGTGTGTGTGTGTGTGTGTGTGTGTGTGTGTGTGTGTGTGTGTGTGTGTATAATAATCTTTCTTAATTTTACTTTAAATTCTAATATTATATATTTTAAAATCTTAGTACTATATTAATGTATTCCAAAATCGCTTTTCTTAAACTCCAGTTTTGTTTTATTTCCCGCTCTGGAGGTATATTAAAACGCGCGTTTTGGCATATTTATTACTAAAAGAATATTCTCTAATCACGGAGAAAAAGAATTGAAGTAGAAATTCTTCTTCTCTGTGATTCTAATTACTTCCTCGCGCCTACACATATCGCGAAATCAGCGACTTATTGCAGCCATGCTTTTCCCTAAAACAGTTACGTAATTTAGTAAAAATAGCTATTATTCCCTTGATTTTGATCACGTGTCTATATGTTAAATCCCTACCTGAGGAAATGCAGGGATTCTCTGTTCGCTTTTTACTTGAAACTTAAACCAAGATGTTCGTACATTCCGTCACTCTCCCATAATAAAGGAAAATTAGACTATAACTCGGCTTTATACTGACTACAACCACGAATACTTTTCATATATATATATATATATATATATAGTTCTTGTATGATTTGTTCAGATAAGATATTTGTCTTCAAAATAGAAATTTTAATTAATTAAAATATGATGAAATATATAAATGATCATAAATTCAAAATTTTTACACAAGTCTGTTTCCCTGTGTGTGTGCGCGCGCACGCGTCTGGCACCCTCGTAGACCTTCTGTTACGGATTCATTCTTGCATACATGCCACCTTTTCAATGTTGGCATGTATGCAAGAATGCTAGATCAGCTGCTGACAAAATGCATAATTCCAACAACGAACTTCTGTTGAACTTGATATAAAAAGGGTATTTATTACTGCCTTTCATTATACAATTAATCCCATCAAAGTGCAATCTGAATGATAACTAAAAAGTTGAAAATTAAATTTAACTTGCCAGTGAGAACTACATTACTCCAAGACTCAGGTCTCATCTACTTCCATTGCAACAAGCAGAATCAGTTTAGAAAATAATTTAGATTTAAACTATTTTGTTAAAATGCACCAGTATTGGTGCCAGTTTGAATTTCTTTTTATTTGTCACTATTCCCATTTAAGAGGGGCGACACCTAGAATGTGGGGATTAGAAACTCCCCTATAAGTAAGCAGGGTCTCGATTCTCGGTGGGATACAATCATGGTGTGGGGTCGAGTTACCTCGTACCGATGAAGGCTCGCACCTCTATCTGAGGGGTCGTCGCATGCCCTGTCCGGAATGAAGGAAACAATGCGAGGGCCAGAGTGTCCGATTTAATTGTCATAGCGGCCGGGTCATTCAGATTCTATCGCATGCCTAGGCTGGGAGGAGTAACTTGTTTGTAGTTTATTTGTCACTAATCAATGCGTTCTTTGATTATTTTATTTCCTGATTCGTCCACAGATACATCCATGTGAGCGAAAAAAATGTTTGTCCTGAATAAAGTCAGGAGTAAAAAAACTTTTAAGAGTCACTGCTATATAAATATATCTCATCTTATATATTAAAATCCGAAGGTAAACAAATGTATGTATCTATGTTCTGCTATCTCCTCACGAACCGCTGAACGGAGAAGCGCGCGGAAAGTACCAAAAGATGGGGAATAATTCAAGGAATCCATTTTGACCAATTAAATTCCGAAATTTTAATTAGTAAAAAAGATATTAATTAAAAACTAATTTACAACAATACTTTTCATTGTTGCAGCGCAATTCAAACCGATTTCATTGCTTAAACAAATATTTAATTGCATGTTTCTCTTTCATTGTTGAAAACTCCAACAATGCAATATGTAACCCTTAACAATGCAATGTGGATGGCGTTTTTTTGGTTTTGGTAATTGATATAAAGAAACAGGGTGAATTAAATTGCTCAAATAGGGTTTTTACTAAAAATGTTTTTTTCCGTGAGATTTAATTTTGATATTTCATGTACGTGGTGCATCTTGCTCCATGCGTTTATAAACTGGACGCGGACAAATGAAAAAATATGGATCCCCAGCAACGCTGGTCATGTGACCTCACTTCTTCTCTCCGCCAGGGAATGACGCATTATTCGAGATAACCCTTTCAACGCCGGGCCATGCTTCATGCGTTTATATACTGGACGCGGTCAAAAAAAAATATGGACCCCCAGCAACACTGGTCACGTGACCTCGCTTCTTCTCTCCGCCAGAGAATGACGCATTATTCGAGATAGCCCGTGCAACGCCGGGCAATGCAGCTAGTATGAATATAAGATCCATCAATCCCAGTTAGAGAAATAGTAACAGTTATTTCATATTTGCATTGGAGAACTTTCAATAACTTCTTTAAAAGACGGTTGAGTTCTGACCAAATGGCCAGGAGAATTGACTTCATTCTTTAAAAGACGGTT
>BGPR01000196.1:54134-195231 GCA_013235015.1 Araneus ventricosus
GACCAAATGGCCAGGAGAATTGACTTCATTCTTTAAAAGACGGTTGAGTTCTGACCAAATGGCCAGGTGAATTGACTTCATTAGTCGATATCGATAGGTGTAGTTTCCTCGAACTTGTGTATTGAAATAAACGCCTTTAGAATGTTTCTAGTAACCATTAAAGAGAACCGACCAGCCTAGGCATGTGGTGTGACTGAATGACAGCAATACGGGAATCAAGTACCAAGCAAAACTGGCCCCTTACCACCGTCTCATGCGCCGAACACTCAAAAGGAGGTACGTCTCGTCATCAGCGATAGGGCTGTTAAACATCCTCCCTCCAATAGCGGCAATATCTAATAGATATGCCTACCAAATTAGCTTAATCCATCTTCTGTTGTTTTATTCTTCCTTTAACGCATTGTAATTTGATTTTTTTACAGAATTGTTACTTACATTCTCATTAAGACTAATTATTGTAGTTATAAGGAGAAGTTTACGAAATCGGAATATATCATAGAATAGTTACTTTTACCCGTGAGAAACATTGCGAACATTTAAGGATGAAGATGGTTGCGACCAACGGAGGGTTAATGTACCTCCAGGAGACGAGAAAACCTGCTTACTTATACGGCAACTTCTCATCCTCGAACTCGAGGTGAGAGTGGGAATGCTACTAGTAAAGCGAGGAAATCTCTACCTCTACTAGTAATGCAGGAGAACGTGTGTGTGTGTGTGTGTGTGCGTGTGTGTGGGCGTACCGCTACCAGGAGCAACAAAATTTGGCACAAACATACTTTGGAGGGTGGGAATGTGCACCTCGGAGCCATTGTTATTTTTTGAAATTTTGATTAGAATTTCAATTAATTAAAAATCAAGCTAAATT
The DNA here is from genome assembly GCA_013235015.1 of Araneus ventricosus. Taxonomy (NCBI): domain Eukaryota; kingdom Metazoa; phylum Arthropoda; class Arachnida; order Araneae; family Araneidae; genus Araneus; species Araneus ventricosus. The sequence goes on from BGPR01000196.1 coordinate 55,000, forward strand.
TTGGCGTTTTTCCTTAATAACTTCCGAAAATATTACAGCACAAAAATAATTTTTACTCCATCTGAAAATTTATAAAATTATATTTTCAATGATATCATTAAAACGTTATACGATTTTTTCTCTAATTTTAATAAATTTTTTAAAATATTTTCTGGCATAATTTACAACAATAGTTTTCATCTTTGCAAAGCATTTCAAACCGTTTTCGTTGTTTAAACAAATATTTAATTGCGTATTTATCTTCCATTGTTGAACGCTAAGAAAATATCTAACTGGATTTTACTTCCTTCTTTTATTTGATTGATTAATTTTCTGTGAAATCTGTATAGGAAATCCTCAAGATAGTAAATATACAATGAAATAATCCAGTAAAATGAAGGATTATGGTTGCTATGTTTTAATTCTTTTTATCAGCGTGTTTTAAGCCAATTAGTATACTGCTGGGCGTAAAAGGTGCCGCGGCAATATAATGTTGAAATCAAATGCGCATTTTACGTTAATGTAGACAAGGAACAGAACACGTGCAAGGCTACGAAAAGAACTCGGGTTAAATGTCTATAACAGTTTGAAGTTTAAAACTACTTTATTCAGGGAACGACAGTTATAAATTGACTAAATTTTACTGAAAATATTATTTAAAAATTGATGAAGTTAATTAATTAAACATTAATAAAAATTCTTAGTATTATATATAAAGGCACATATGCAGCTACTTATAATATAATACAGAAACAAATAATAGATATACTAAACAAAAATTAAAATTAAAAAAGAAAGAAAAGCATAGATAAGAAACAGCAGATTTAAACATAAACGATGACAATACATCTTTAAGCGTCTAATTTGGAATCGTTATGGCGAGTGGTCTTCGATAAAGTTCGCTATTCGATTTCTCGTTCGTTTCTCCCTTTTTGAACATTTTTTACTTTCTAAATTGATTTTTATGTGTTTTAAATATTATCGTTTTAAACTTCTGTTGATGCAATCACTTGAGGCTGTTGCGTTAGTACGATTAAAGATGTATTGTCATCGTTTATGTTTAAATCTGCTGTTTCTTATCTATACTTTTCTTTTTTTTTAATCTTAATTTTTGTTTAGTATATATATTACAGTGAAACCTCTCTGAGCGGCCACCCCTCCGTTCCGAGAAAAATTGGCCGCTCAGAGGGGGTGGCCGCTCTGAAGGGTTTTCGTTACAATTACAAGATAATTTCGATAATACATAATATAGACAAGTCTGACACATATTTGTTATTTAAAATGAAGTTTGAGACTTATCTAAAGAGAAAATAGTACTTTATTTAATAATTTTTTACATATTTTGAAAAAAGGATACAATTTGTGACTGTTTTAAGTTTTTACCCTTCTCGGAAAAAAACAATTTTTTCAATTTCGTTTTTCAGTTTAAAAAGTAAATCTCTAGCCGATGCGTTTGTTAAATGGGATGGGAGAACCCACCCGGCGGCCGTTCAGAGGGGTTGGGTGGCCGTTGCTAGGGGTTATTTTAGCATTAGGTCTATGGGCCGAAAAATCCGTGCCACGAAAAATTGGCCGTTAAGAGGGGTGGCCGCTATGCAGGGGTGGCCGTTTGGAGAGGTTTCACTGTATTTATTCAGGGAACCATGAGTATAAAATTGCGCAAAAGAGATTCAGTTGAAATTTTATTTCCGGCGATCAAGCTGGTCGCCGAAGGCGGCTACTAGCCGATAAAACTAAAACACATTCCCTTAAACTTACAGTTCAATAGGCTGATATGAATTTATACTGAACTCAAAAACACCATAAGGTATACAAAGATCAAAGAACGAAATAACATTCCTTCGTTGAATACAGAACAATTTTCAGGAAGTTCTCTTCATCCCAACTTCAGAATTCGTATCGTATAGAAAAATTACGTAATTACAGGTATATGAACGATGAAATGCCTGCGCGTCCATCCTTGGACTAGAATCAAGGTTAACTTTCCTGGTTATCCTTGGATAGTCCATGGTCAGGTTTCGCTTTGAGAATATGAACGAAATAAAATGAAAGCAACATTGAGTTGCACATTTGTTCATGAATAATGTTCGAAACGAAGGAGAAATTACTTTTATTTTGACGTGGATACGTTCTTAATTGCAAGTGATATGGGTACTCTATAAAGAAAAGAAACGTCGAAATGGATTCGAAATTATTTTATTCTTCTGGTCTTATATTTAAGCAAACAATATTGTCAAGGGCAAGAAAATAAAAATAATTTAAACAGTCAGTGTGGAAATTTTGGTAGCTGTCGTGCGACTAAACGAAACCAATTATTAGACTTTCCAATTCATTTTCATTACACAGTTTTATTTAACTTCACTTGTTTCAAGTATGTAAAAAGGGAATTTTGTAATCACTATTTCAGTCATTTCCTGATGTGCTAGTCCTGAAATTTTGTACAAATGTATGTTCCCGAAAACAATACAGTATTTTAAGATTCTCTTAACTTATTATAAGTTAATTGGTTGATTTAATTAAATTTGGATTCGATACGCGTGGTGCCATCTGGTAGCGAATTGGAGAAAGAAAATGTTTTCGTGGTTGATTTATAATAATGAATTATAAGTTAAAAAGAAAAGTAGAAACTAACTAAAATAAAAAAAATCTACTTTTTAGTGCCCTAAAAAAAGTACACTTTTAAAAAATGTTTATTTAATTTATTTATTTCAAATTCTCTTATTTATTTCTAATAAAAAGAATAATGCAATGCCAAGTTATTGTATTATTCTATTTTTCATTTTATAAGATTATTCATACCATGTTTTTTGACGTGTTTAAGTCTTTATTTCTGTTGTTAGATGTTTGTCGAAACAATGACGAACAAAAACTGTCCTCAAACCAATGAATTGTTCATTTCAGAGCAAACTTCTGAATGTAATATTGGGCAGTAATAAACAATAGGAATTGTCTATTTAAAGCCTTGACTTAGAAATTATATGAAAAAAAGAGAAACAACCTCTAATTGCTTTAAAAAAACGAATGTTGTCCGAAACAGCGGATGAATTTACAACTGCTTACATTTTCATAAAGACAAACGTCATCTGGCCATGATTCAAAATTATGAGATCCGTCCCCAAATGAAAAGTTAATAAAACTAGATTTAACATGGAGGAGGAAGTATGGCTAAATATAAATCATAATAATATTTTCTCAGAGGCTAATAATATTTTTATATGGGTACAAAATCATATTGAAAAGTTAAAATTCTCTAAACAATTATCGTATAATAAAATGATCCTCACGAATTTCGTTAATTGCGTTCTCTTTGTAAGTACGAGATAAAATTATTGAATAAAGCTTTCTGAAACTTTTAGAATACTTTGCTCTGAAACTGCAGCTTTGATTTATTCTTCATTTCGGCGCAAATGTTTTCTTTTCGAAGATTATTACAATCATCGTCTTTATTAGATGACCCAATGTAGAAAATACTTAATACTAAACACAAACAAAATATCAGATTATTTTTTTAAATTAATTCTGCTGGTTTTTTTATAATTATACTATCTCTACATGTTTTTATGCTATTCATATGGTAAATTATTGGCAAATATGGTCAGCACCCATATGACCAAAAAGTATGATAAAGACTGATAAACGTTTCCACATTCTAAAACTCATGTTTTATTGTAAAAATACAGAACCTGTAGCTTAGACTTATTTTCACCTTTGGAAGACGTCAACATAATCTTAAAGAATAATATGGGATGTGTAATCACTTTATATACGTCCATAGTTCATGATTATGTAATAAACATATTATAAAATATGTCTCACTAATGATCCAAACAATTTTAAGATTCCGCAATATACAATAATTCTTCGTTCACTACTTACTTCGGGACAAGCCTTTTCATGAAGCGGCAATCCTATTGAGTTCCACGTCTCTAAAAGATCAGCTACGAAATTATCCATCTGTATTTTCGTATGAAAAGGAGTTGGAGCAATTCTCAGTTTTTCCTCTCCACGTGGAACAGTCGGATAATTTATGGCCTGTACATAATGCCCGTACCTTTGAATCAGTTCATTTGATACTTGGGTTGAAAACCGTGGATCGCCAACCTAAAATATAAAGAATAGAGAAATAAATTATGAATATTTGCTTAGGAAAAAATAAGGCATATAGAAATTAATTATGAATATTCGCTTAGGAAAAAATACAGCATATAGAAATTAATTATGAATATTTGCTTAGGAAAAAATAAAGCATATAGAAATTAATTATGAATATTTGCTTAGGAAAAAAATAAAGCATATAGAAATTAATTATGAACTAGCTGCGTGGCCCGGCGTTGCACGGGCTGTCTCGAATAATGCGTTATTCACTGGCGGAAAGAAGGAGGTAAAGTGATACATGCCCAACATTCTCTCCTAAATAAATAAGAAGAAAAGAGCGGTTGAAACATTTGCGTCAAAATCGACAATTTAAAAAAAATTCAAAAAAATATTATTTTGTAAAAAAAATTATACCGTGCATGGCAAAATGAATGGTCTATATTAGGGGTTTCCAACCTTTATTTCCTCGCGTACCCCTTTATTAATTTTTATATTTTCGTGTACCCCCTATCGACAGCTGAGATCAGATAGCTGGACATACATACGTTTGTTTACCTTCGAATTTTAATAGGATAGATATTTGCTTAGGAAAAAATAAAGCATAAAGAAATTAATTATGAATATTTTCTCAGAAAAATATGAAATTTGCTTTCTCTCGTATAACAAGTATACAAAGAGAAAGTACTGAAATCGTCAAAAAATTCAACCTCGAGATGTTGAGGAATCTCCACGTTTTACACCCACGCGGCGATTGGGTGTTGTAAGTGGGGGAAGGGCAAAACACTTATAGACAACTGAAAGTACGAGCACTGCAGGGGGTAAATAACAAAATTTAGACGTTTAGCTACAAAATTAGGTAGCTTTCCTCGACATTTTTGCTTTTTTATACTTCCTAGTTTTAGGGAGCTAAAATAAAATAAAAATTTAATTTTCACCCCTCCCGACTCACCGCCACTTGTTTTAGAACTCCTCGAATCCAAAAAACACATCTTTGGAATAATGTTTCTCTGTCTGTGAATATGATAAATGAAAAACTTAACGATCTAGAGTCTAGATCGTTAAGTCTGGATTCTAGACGAACGACCGCCACTGGTTTTAGAACTCCTTGAATCCAAAAAACACATCTTTGGAATAATGTTTCTCTGTCTATGAATATGAAAAACTTAACGATCTAGAGTCTAGATCGTTAAGTATGGATTCTAGACGAACGACATTTGGTTAGGGATCTTTACACCACAGTTATTGATCTCTATCAAATTTGGACAAAATCCGTCAAAGAGTTAACTGCGTGTTTGCCTGTCCATTGGGGATGGCGGTTACTGCAAAAATAACCGGTTTTCCGTTATTCAGTTATTTTTTTCACCTGACGGTTATAACCGCTCAAAATAAGCTGTTTTTGAAAAACCGGTTTTCGGGGGGGGGTTATAAAAAAACAAACCTCGTTTGTAGATATATTTTTTTATTAGTATCGTTTTTGCAGGAAATCAATCCCATTGGCCAATATTTATCTGTTTATAAAGACTATTTCAGTTATCCGCCCAGCAACAGACGCCTCGAGGAAGCGATTATCGTTGATTGGTCTCAGATGATGAAATTCAAAGCTTCATTCACTTGATAAATTTTAGTCTAATGGAACCTAAAATCGAGCCTATCTTACGATAAGGTTTTTTTTACCCGGTTATTGGATTTTTTAAAAAATAACCGGTTAACCGAAACGAAAAAGTTGTTTTCGGTTAAAACCGGTAGGTTTTTCCGTCCCTAGTCCATGTGCATAAAAGGTAATTGGCATGCTAAAATGAGCTTTTGAGATAAATCGAGCTTCTGGTAGAGAATATCAACAAATCATAGCAACGAATGATTAGAAAAGCATAGTTGCACATTTCGGTATTTTTTAAGAAGCTATATTTCAAGGCACTTAAACAGATAATGCATGAATAAAAGTCGTTAACATTTAATATAAAAGAAAGTGATTAAAAATACTCTTCCTATCTTTTTGAGTAATTATACTGAATAAACATGTGATATATTCAGGTTATAGTATTTATGAAGCTGAATATTGACATCATTTTTACACATTTTAATTTATCACATTTATGAAAAATGATAAAATTGATATAGCGCCAGAAAGTCATTACAATAACCATGAAAGATTAGTCATTATAATTACCATGAATGGATAGTCATTACAATAACCATGAAAGAATAGTCATTACAATAACCATGAAAGAATAGTCATCACAATAATCATGAACGAATAGTCACTACAAGAACCATGAAAGAATAGTCATTATAATAACCATGAAAGAATAGTCATTACAATAATCATGAACGAATAGTCATTACAATAACCATGAAGTCATTACAATAACCATGAACGAATAGTCATTACAATAACCATGAACGAATAGTCATTACAATAACCATGAACGAATAATCATTACAATATTATATTTTCATATAGAATACATTATCGAGTATGACAATGTACACTGTGTGAAAATATTACCCGAAACGTTTCACGTTCTTCATATCATATGCTTTTATAAGAATTTTTCAAATTACCCAAGCAAAGAATGCATTTTCTGTATTGAATATAGCACGAATTAATCCATTAGAAGCGTCGATTATCTTGTCTAATTAGTTCGGTGTCTGCTCCGCCGATTTTTCGACTTCACTTACCAACAGTGTTAGTGGAGTCAATTTGAGTGACGTCACAAACTGTGCATGCCATCTATCACGCACAGTTGTCTGCACGTTGTCTTATGCTGAGTTGTGACATCATGTCCATTTTCCTCGCTCAAGATTGCCAATTAATTCCAAAATCGAATTTGTGGGGGGGGGCAAATTTGACCATAATCACTTGATCATGCATTGATTCCATTGACTGATGGAATCAATTCCAACAGCCTTATTGTAAAGTTACAAACAAGCATAATTAAGCGTAGCTTTAACGTTTTGAGGACGACTGTCACGCGGGCGTGCCATCTTCTCGTAGCGTTAAGCAGACCATTCACATCTCTTCCAAAATGGAATTTTTAGAACACGGGAAGGAAAAAGCGATCGTCAGTTTTAAAAACCGATGGAAATTGGCATAGCGGAATGCCAATGCTGGAATTCAAACGAACTCAAAATCCAAAACTTCATGCGCCGATTCCAATTTGGGGCCTCGATTAGAGGGTAGCGGCACATCAAAAGATCTGCCTACATTGAGACCTCGCGTCGAGGATCGAAATGAAATCTCCCGCATAGGTGAAGAGGAGGGGATGGGTAGAATTCTGCGACTTTCAACCAGGTCTTTGGAGCCTCCATGAATGACGTGTCTCATTTTTCGACTGGAATGGATGAAAAAAAACCTTTTCTTGGGACAAATGGAATGGAATGGAGTACAGATGAATGCCCAGCTTTAAGAGTTCTTGAGCTAAACATCCAATTGTGCGATGTTTTTCGCTGTTTCTTCCAACGAGATTCGCAATGGATTCAAAAATTAAATTCGCGTGTCTCACTTTCCATGTTACATTAACTCAAGTAAAGTTTGTTGTTATATGGACGGTTAGGAGATTATCTAATCGATTATTAATTAAAGCGACCAGATTTTCTAAACTTGAACACGAGACGCAAAAGGTATTGGGGGAAAGGGTGATGTAAGGAAGGGACAGTAAGTCTAAAATCGGGACTCCACTGGCAATACCTCAAGGATGTCTGCCATTTTACCGATGACACTAATAACAGCACGAGCTTACATACGGTATTTAATAATATTTACTTAATGGAACTAGGATTATTCACTAATTCAATACAAGTATAATTATGCGTAGTAAAAACTGGGCAGAAGGATACTTCGGAAAATAATTTCTTAATTTAATTTTTACAAAATTTTAATACAGTCGACGCTCGTTATAACGACCCTCTGCGTCCCACAGCAAAAGGTCTTTATAACGAGTGGTCGGTATAGTGGATATAATTAAAAAATGCACACATGCAGGCTCAGCAGTTCCATAAAAATAGGCGATTTTTAAAGAGATGCAACTATTTTTTATCATTGGTATTAAAAATAAAATTTTATCAATTAAAAATATATTTCTGAAACAGATTTTTAAGTAGAAAATAAAGGGTGTTATATACTTACAAAACATTTATTTTCTAAAGAAAAAATCAGAAATAGTTGTTTGTCTTTTCTGCATATATAATTTTTGCAAAACATAATTTTCCATTTCAGTTAAAGATGATAAATAGTGTTCTGTATTTTCTTGCCTTTCAAAAAAAAACATTTTAAAGTTTCAATAGCACTTAAAATTTTTTTTTTATTCTAGGCTATTCTAATTTCCGCGCTGTGGTGAGTGATAATTCAACCCCCCCCCCTCCTGTCAAAGTTGAACTGTAACACTGAAGACTACATCTACGAAGCTTGACAATACAATAATCAAGGTTATTTACGTTTAAAAACATGTTCTTGTTGGAAAAATATCGGGAATAGTGTCCTCTGAATTCGGACGTTGTATTGGGATTAGACGACACTGGATGGTCGTTATACCGGAAGTAAAACAACATAGTGCATAGGGAAACACAGATGGGAATTTTATCACTGGTCGTTATAATGGAATGGTCTTTATAATGTGTGGTCGTTATAACGAGCGTCGACTGTATAAACTATTTATTAATAAAAAGAGGGACAATTCGGGTTATTTTATTCGAAATCCGGATAAAACTAAGATATCTTTTTCAATCCGGTACATAATCGAAATTAAAAAAGGTGCTAATTCGGGATATCTGATCACTTTATTCATAATAAAGTTTGAAGGATGTTAAGAGAGAAAATAAATGAAGCGTCTGAACCAATACATGCGGAAAAGAAAAGAAGAAAATGCAAATGAGAGTCTGGGAAAGAAGTGGATTGAGGCAAAACGCAAAAGTAGAACAAATGAAATCACTAACGTGAACTGGGATTATGTGACTCGGACAGTGAACAACTGGAATTCCAACTTCCTGCAAAGAGTTCCTCAAGTATTTAACATTTTGTTGGTGTTTCTCCCTCAGTAGACGTCCTTCGTCGCTCCTTAATATCTAAAAATATAAAACAAATTTTAAGTACATTCGTGAGAACAATCCAGATAAGACAGTTTTACGAGAAACCAGACGACAGGTTTCACTTTTTGCTTATGTGATTAGAAGTGAATTTTAAATAATAGCCATTGGTTTACGATTTTTTATTTATCATATGATCTCGTTTTCGAAATTTTGATATTTCATGCAAACGAGTCCATGAATGTTAAAAAAGTTTTATTCAAGAATATCAGCTCAATTATTAAAAATCTAGTATTATTTGTGAACTGGTTCAATATTTTATAGCAAACTACACGTTTAGGTACAGCTTTCAATACCTAGCCGGAAATCCACAAAATGATAACAGGTTCCCGATAGCATAACTGAGTCCAATTACTCCTGTACTTAGAATAATTGATTAAAAGAAGAACAACTAAATAAAAATAAAACTTCCTCTCTTCATTTTTGGAGGCAAATTCAAAAAATATATCAATCAGAGAGCACATAATCCTGAAACTAAGGAGCATGAGTAAATAATTTTCGTTAATAATTATATCCGTTTAAGATTATTTTATTAACATCAGGAACTAGCTTTAGAGCAATCCGTTTCAGATCAAACATAACACAAATATTAAAAAGAAAACATTTCAAAACTTAATTTTTAACTTCGTAAAATTTAAAATTGATTTCGTCAGAAGGCTGCATTTCAGACTTTTGCGCATGTGCAAAACATTTCAAACAAAACATTATCGAAATTTTATAACTTTTCATTAAGCGATTTCAATAAAAATTGAAGAAATTTATGTTCTAAAATATAGCAAGAAAGTGAAAAATTCTTTAAAACAATTTTGCTCTGAGCATTTTTATGTACGTTCTTATAAGCATTTTTCATTTAACAAAACAGTATTGTCATTTCACAACTTTTCACTAAACGATTTCAATATAAAAGCAGAAACTTGTGGTCTTAAACGCAACAAGAAAGTGAAAAACTTTACAAATAATTTTCCTATAAGTATTTTCATTTAACAAAACATTATTGCCATTTTAGAACTTTTCATTAAACGATTTCGACATAAAAGCAGAAACTAGTGTTCTTAAACGCAACAAGAAAGTGAAAAATTCTTATAAACAATTTTCCTATAAGCATTTTTCATTTAACAAAACATTATTGCCATTTTACAACTTTTCATTAAACCATTTCGACATAAAAGCAGAAACTAGTGTTCTTAAACGCAGCAAAAAGTGAAAAATTCTTATAAACAATTTTCTTAAAAGCATTTTTCATTTAACAAAACATTATTGCCATTTTACAACTTTTCATTAAACGATTTCGACATAAAAGCAGAAACTAGTGTTCTTAAACGCAACAAGAAAGTGAAAAGTTCTTATAAATAATTTTCCTATAAGCATTTTTATGCATGTTCTTATAAGCATTTTTTGTTTGAAAAATTCGGATAAATTTACCTTAAGAGATGCCAGCGCTCCTTTTAGAACTGTAGGCGGCAAAGAGGTCGTAAAAATGAATCCGGCTGCGTAGCTGCGAACCATGTCAACAATCGTCTCTGAGGCAGCTATATAACCACCAATATTTCCAAAAGCTTTCCCTGTGGTTTAAAAGAAAAAATAGAAATGAATTGAAATAATGAATGGAAAAAGAAAAAGGTTTACTCCGCAATAAAATTCAAAAGGAGTTTGCAACTGTCTGTACGATATACACAGATGAAACATTATACAGTCAAACCCTGTTACGCTGGGCATTCACAAGAAGGCTAGGCTATGCAATTTGTACCAAGAATTGGTTCGCATTCCACTCATTCCAATCTAAAATTTTAGGTAAGTCATTCACGGATGTTCCAAAGTTTGTAGACGCATTGTTCGAGAAGGTTCAAAGTCGCTGACTTACTCCCACCCATTCTCCTCCTCCCCCAAACGGGGAATTTCCGAGTTTGCTAGCCTCTTCGCGGGGTACCAATCTAGGCAGAAGCTTTGTTTTCTCTCTACCCTCGCAACGGAGTCTCAAAAGTTCATCAGGCCATTCCAATCAGACTTCAAACTATTCGGAATTCCGAACGTCCCATCTATTTGCGCCAATTTTCATTTGGTTTAAAGATTGACGAAAAGTTTTCCCTTCCCGCGTTTCAAAAATCTTGGAATTGAGCAGCGGTGAATGCCCCGCTTTATAATGAACCCTCAACGGGACGATCTAGAAGTTGGCTATAACCGAGGGTTCACTATAGTTATGTTATTATTATTCCCGACCTGGCCGAAGCCGTGCGGTCTAAACGACGGGTCGCACGACGCAACCCCACACAAACAATTCAACTTTCAACAATTCAGTTTTCCATTTAAAAAAGGATGAAAACAAACAACAAAAAGAAGATTCAAAGTGGAAACGCAACGTTAAACTATTCTTTAACAATTGTCGGAAAAGGCCCGCCTAAAAAATTCAGTTTTCAGTAAGTCCTTGAGTTCTTTTCCTTGCCAATTTCTGGGCCAGGACTGCCTCAAATGAGTCAACTTCTGACACTCAAAGAGCACATGAAAAATAGAACAGTCGGACAATGGGGATCCTTGCCAAACAAGCGAGCCTGATGACAAGGAAAAACACCATGACCCGTAAAAACTTGATTTAAAAAGAAATCACCATATATTCGCTTATAGCCCACTTTACATATCAATGAGTAGGTCCATCTAGCGTTAGAACTACCTGACCAACGTTGTAGCCATGCCTCCAGAATTTCCCTCAGAGCGGCATTTTTAATTTGAATTCTGGAAGGGCAAAAAGAAAAATCCACATGATCCTTTGTAGAGGCCATCTTTGCCAACTGATCGGCACGTTCGTTTCCTTCGAATCCCCGATGCGCCCGTATCCAAATTAGCTGGATGTCCCCTAAATATTCCCTTATGTTATCCTTGATTTCATTAATAATTACTCGTCTCTCATGCACCGAAGCCAAGGACATAAGAGCAGATCGAGAGTCCGAAATTATTTTCGCTTGCCTCAGTTGTCTTCCAATAATATACTTAACAGCCTGCCGAACTGAAAAACCTCAGCCATAAGGACTGTCGCCTCGTCAGACAGTCGAAATAGTTCTGAGAGAATCTCATCATTTTCTTGGAAGTGAAGAACGGCACACCCAACTCTGTTCTGGATTTTCGAGCCATCAGTATATATTACGTTTCCAAAGGTTTGGCTCTCATTAAATAGCGATCAACTAATTTTGACCACCTCCCATGGCTCTCTGGCCATCTCAAAATCAAAACTCTGAAGGCCACCAATTTCACGAGAGTTTTTAATAAGTTGAATATGTTGCGAATTCATAACATGAGTTCTGACCTTTAGGTCAAGAGATGGACAGCCACTTAGAACATGTTCACTATATCCGATTTATCATATATTGGTTACATAAGATTTCCTATAATCCTGAAATGCCTTTCTGTGTTGAACAAATTAATTGCACTAAATTACAATTAGTAATGGGCTATAATAAATTAAAATGCATATTTTTCTTAAAAAATTAAACAGTGAAGTTAATTGTACTTAAATTTGTTTCTCTAAAATATGAAAATAAGTAGTGAGTTTTCGTTAAAGAGCTGACACTAAGTTTGAAAAGCGGAATTTGTTATTATTGTTGTTTGAAAGCTAAGTTTGAAGGTAGTTACAAGCATTGAAAGATACATTAGCGGCATAGGAGTTCGGTTCGAACCATTTGAATAGTTCGTTATAAACGAGGGATCGTTATATCCCAGTTCGTTATACCGGAGTTTGACAGTATTTCAAGCAGCTTTAATTTGTAAAAATAAACTTGTCTCGAGGTTATCCACTGTGTCTTCAGTGACAACATAATTTGATAGAACATAGAAAACTAGGGGATAGAATAGCAGATGAATAACCTAAGATGTATTTCTACGCGTCTCAGGGTTATTAAAAGAGTTCCACGGAATTAAACAAGTTTCAATTTAAATAAAGCTTCAATACGCAATATAGATAATGGAGATTTAAAACTAAATTTTCTTGAACCATATCAATTTTTAAAAATACATACGTTATAATTAAGAATATTTATGATACACTCTGCAGCTTTCTTCGCATTGTTGATTTGAGTAGTCACTGATTATAACAAACTAGAGATCGCCCAGCGGTCGAAATTCGACCGTAATTCATTAAATTTTTAAGTTTGGACGTTATTGAGGTTATTTTTTATTGAAACAAACAAACCGGGCGGTTAAAAAAATAAATGTTGTCCGACTGTTGACTATAGACTTTTATGTGTTTGACATTCAGTATGAACGTAAACAATGAATGTTTTATTTCATGTAATTTAATGTATTAGTAATATATACTATATATAAATACCTTAGAGACAATCTCTACTTTGTGCGACTGTTTGACCACGGACTAATATGTGTTTGACATTGACAGATTTAAATCATCCGCATTTTGTATTTCACTCCGAAGCGTTTTTTTTATAAATAATCTAAATAAACTCCCTCTTGGAGTGGATTTCACGAGGGGGGATTAAATCAATTACAAATCATCCACTCCGCATTCACTCCAAATTCACTCGCATTTACTCCGTTAATTTTTTACAGTGTACAAACGTAAATAATGAATTAATATTCTATTTAATTTAATTTAATGTATTTGTAACACATGTTATACATAAATGTAGGAAAGGTGTCTAGGGGATAAAGGTTCTAATTTGGTGCAAAATGAAAAGAGAGAGTTAAAATCAACTAATTTATTATTTAAACACAATTAAAACATTTAACTATTTACAAAGGGGTTAAAACAATAAACATAAGAGCAAGTTCACCTCCGAGATAGCACCAGGCTAATTCATAATTTACTTTCGCTCAGAAAACGGAGAGCCTAAATTATAACGACCGCTTCGGTGAATATCCAACATCGAACTGATTTAATTCCCGCTGCGTGACGTGACTTCACTTCGCCATAAAACAGACGATTTTATTAGTATTGCCATCTCTTACAATTTTAAATGAACAAAAATGCTAAAGTTAGTTTCTACATAAATTTTATCTTTCTGCACTCCTTCTCCATATGAACTTTAACTATGCCAAATCTCACACTCCTCCGTGCGCGCAATGTGCTTAAAAAGGGGTACAAAGTTTTTTCTTCACGTATTAATATATAGATGTGGCTCACAAGGCAGTATATTTTCACCCTATAAATAAGCATTGTTTCGGTAAAGTACTAAATTGAAAACAGGAATGAACTAATCTACTAATATGCAGCTTTACAAAGGAGAAATTTTTACGTATGAAGGCTTGGAATTTTGATATAAGACTCAAGTCGTCTTTTTTTATTTGTTTAATTTTTTATTTTATTGTGATGAGTGTGTATCAGAAGTGCATCCGCGTGATTTTGTTTAGAAACAAGATGCTTCAGAATTTTAGACAGAAGCAGTAATTGGCCAATAAAAAACAATATAACAGTGATTTTGTTGGGTCTAATCTAGACCATCTGCTCAGAAAATTTTATTGCATATAATAAATTGACACAAATTGTTCATTGAAGTAGGAAAATTTACTAAAATTTTGAATTTTGCCTCCTTATTATTCCCTATTTATGTAATATTTAAAAATCACTTGCAAATGTACGAGGAAAAGAAAAAATCTTTAAACTGAATTTGAAAATTAAAACTTATGAGACGAACTTCCATAAAAAAAATTAAGTTATTTCATTTAGAAGGTACAGTAGTTATAAGACATTTTATTTAAATACTTCAATTACACTGACGTAGATCCAATTGTAAAAAAAAAAGAATTAAAGCTTTTGATTACCAAGTGTTCCAGATATGATATCCATTTTGTGCAGCACACCGTCTCTCTCACCAATGCCAGCCCCATTTTTTCCATATAAGCCCACGGCGTGGACCTCATCAACGAAGGTAAGAGCATTATATTTATGAGCTATATCGCAGAGTTCTTCCAAAGGACAGACCGCACCTAGAAATAAACAGCCAATAAAATGACGGCTAACGAAATTCGATGATAGGGATAATTAATACATTATTAGTTTTTAATGTTTTAAAAACGCATACACATACATAACGAAATTAACAAACAAACAAACATAAAAATGCACTAAAATAAAACAAAAAAAGACAATACGCATAAATTTGTGATTAAAGATTGCGCCCAATTCTTCTGAGAAAATATAAAGTAGATGGTCGAGTCCATTAAAACTTATGTTTTGAAATTATTTATTTTGGTTTCTCCTGCTTTTGTTACTTTCTCGTATACGAAGTATACAAAGAGAAAGTATTGTAATCGTCGAAAAATTCGAACTCGAAATTTTGGCGAATATCCGCGTTTTAGACCGCCCAGAGTCCGAAAAACACAATTTTGGAATTATGTCTGTCTGTGTGTCTGTGAACACGATAATAAACTAATAACACATAAACTATTAGAGCCACCGGGATGAAATTTGGTATGTAATTTTTACACATAATTTGTAGGGTTTTATCAAATTTTGGACAAAATCCGTCTACAGGAAGTCTGTCAGTCAGTCTGTCCGGGTTCATGTGAACACTATAACTCAAAAACTTGAATAGCTAGATGTTTAAAATTTGGAACACAGTTTTATCATCATGAATGTAGGTCCGTATCAAATTTTGGAGCAAATCCGTCGAAGGGTTGATTGTCTGTCGGTCTGTATAATCGCAATTTTTTTTATCGCAATAACTTCTTAACAAAATTACTTAGATAAATGAAATTTGGTTTGTGGCCTTCTTACCTTAATTGTAGATTTGTGACCATTTTTGGGTCAATCGGTTAAAAAAAGGCGTTCAAATTGCATAATTAAATGTTCTAATCCTATTCTCCATGCGCATGCGTACTGGTAGCAATCTCTGTGCACGCGGAAGGATTACGTCACTTTGTCCTTGAGCCGGCAAGAGTGGATCCTAGCCGGCGGTGTTTTAATCGATTTTGAATTTGATTCTTTATCTAAATATTTTACAATCATTATAATCTACAATTAAACACCTTCTGATAGTCATTGGATTCTGGATTACAGTAGATTCGAATTTTTTATCCACGCGGGGTAAGGGGAAACAGCACCTTTTTGGAGAAGTGTACGAGAAAGTTTAGGGGAGACCACTCCCTAAACTTTTGGTTATGGTTCGCCACCTATCATTTTCTCGCATTCCTATTCTGTGTGTATTTCCTCCTGTTCTTTCCGCATTTCAGAAACGATGGCAAAAATTCTAACATGTGAACGACCTACAATCGTTTAGGGGAAAACAATAGCATTGTTTTCGTACACAGAACCACATTTCTCCGAAATTTCCTAATGGAAATCTAGCTGTCGACGAAATGAGTGCCATTTCCCTCTCCCATAAATGCTGGCAATTAAATTGTGTACTTCATAAAAAATTAACTTTCGAATGTTGTATAGTTGTCTGTTATAAATAATGAATTGGAGTTAAATTTTTATTGCATATTCTACAAAATCGGTTTTAGAAAAAGAACAATGAAATAAACTTAAATTAAAGAACTTTTCATCAAATGATAATTACTAACAAAATTGCTTATAATTTTATAAAACATAATGAGGTAAAATTCTGAATCATGTGTATGTATGTATTAAGGTGAAAATTCTACAATCTAGGCTTCATTTATTCGTTATGTTTAAATGGGCTTTTATTTTATTATTCATACTTTTATTGTTGATTGTTGTATGTTATTTTTATTGTTTACGCTGTTATTGTTGACTTTTTTTATAGTTTATACTATTGTTTCCATTATTTTTATTATTATATTGCCATTGTTATTTTTATTCTTCGCTCTGTTATTGTTGACTGTTATTTTTATTGTTTGTGTTATTTCTATTGTTTGTACTGATATTGTTTTTTATACACTGTGCTTAAATCAATTTCTCTTCTCATTTAAGACTGATATGCAAACCTCTCAAGGGAAGCAGCAACCTGACAACAGATTTTAGATTCCAAAACCTTGTTTCACAGTAGATCCGTCAAGTATGTACCTGCACATGGTACGCAATAAATAAAGTTCTCATGCTAGTGAGGTGTAGATGTGTAAGCAATGGGTACAGTGATGTAAAATACCCAGGTATTTATTTTTAAGGGTAAATACCCAGGGTATTTACCCGGGTAAATACCCAAAATGGGTATTTACCTGGGTATTTATTTTTCAATTAGCTCTATTCATATAAAACATAAGCACTGCTGTGAAATATGACGCCTCTATATAATATAAATACGTATAGAATATATATTGAGCATAAGGTAAGGTAAAAAAAAGGAAACGAGTAATATCTGAACCTTTTAAATTCTATAAAAACTAAGAAAATGAATCAGAAAAAACAAAAACGCAATACTATATCTTGGATCTTACATAAAATACTTGGCTTAAATATCAATTTTTAAAAAAGAAAACTCAACTAAATTTTTAAAAAAGAAAATGTTGAGTTTGATTTTAAAATGACAAAGAGCTGATAATAGAAATTAAAATGAAACATACAATTGTTTATAATTCTTTTTGGATTAATTAGTCAAAGTACCAGATAAGTTAGCAGATGTTTGAGTTCTAACAGTTTTAAAAGTGAATTATTCTGAAAGTAACATTCACTCATATTACTTTCAACAGAGGTAAGTTATTTTTGTAATAAGATTTAAGCAAAAAGCAATGAGATTTTTTTGTTGCTGAATCTGTTGTATTATTTGACGGTCTAGTAGACACACACACACTCACACGCAGCTTCCTGGTTAGACGGGATTCATCTGGATTATGAACATAAATACTTATATGTTCTTAAAACTCTAAATTTGATGTAAGTGTCACGGTTGGAATCTGATTAAAAGAAAACTCATTAGCTATTTTATTCCTTTCAAAACCTTTTTTAATCCAACAAGACTTTTGAAACATTTTTTATGTGTTTCTCCATTTTGCTTACATTAGCAAGTTTGTACTCAACATTACAATACTTATATTGGATACTTTTATCCTTCTTAACATTAAAAGCTCCAAGCAGTTTCTTTTCCTTTTTTTAAATTTTTAACGTAAAATTCACACTAATATTAATACACGTGAAGTAAACGACTAACTATTCACTAAATCAAAACAAGAATGGTTGACTTCCAGCATGGCAATGGGAGTCAATTATGGATCACAAGATTCACTGGCACTGTCTATCTCTACTAATAACAAAGGAGAATATGTGTGTTTTGGCGCTCTACCGAACAGACCGCTAGGCCTAGAGCAACAAAATTTGGAACAAACATACTTTGGAGGGTGGGAATGTGCAACTCGTAACCGTTTTTAAAAAAATTTAATTAGAATTTTAATTAATTAAAAATTAAGCGAAATTTTGCGAAGCGAGTTTTTCCTTGATAACTTCCGAAAATATTACAGCACAAACATTATTTTTACACCATCTGAAAATTTAAAAACTTATCTTTTCAATATATCAATTAAGTTTTCATTCAATATTTTTCACTAATTTTAATAAATTTTAAAAAATATTTTTTGGCATTCATTGTTGCAATGAAATTCAAACCGTTGTTTCTCTTCCATTGTTGAAAGCTAATATAATATTCTACTGGATTTTCTTTTCTTTTTTTATTTGATCAATTTTTTTGTGAAATCTGTAAAGAAAGTCCTCTAGATTGTAAGTATATAAAGAAATAATCCAGTAAAACTGAACGATTATGGTTGCTCTGTTTAAATTCATTTTATCAGCATGCTTTAAGCCAATTAACATTCTGCTGGACGTAAAACGTGCCGCGGTATTTCGACGTTGAAATAAATTTTTAAAAATAAAATTCGCTTCGATTACTTACAATTAGATGTAACTTGACACGAACAGTTACTTGACTCCATTAGGGACTTTCATATACAGAAGGAACAGAACAAGTGCAAGACTACGTCAAGAACGCGGGCTAAATCTCTATCGCAATCTGAAGTTTAAAATTACTTTGTTGAGGGAAACGTGAATATAAAACTATACATAACTCAGTTGAAATTATATTCCCGGCGAACAGCTGGTCTCCGAATAGCTAGCTATAACATAAACGGCGTTAAATATAATTATTCTATTGTAAGTGTCATAGTTTCAAACCGTAAAAATTAAAATTTCCCCCGATCCCGTTTAAGTTTTAGAATACTTTATTCTGAATCCTGATAGCAATTGGTTTTTGTTTCTATAATTTAGTCAAAACTTTAATTAAAAAATTTTTTAACTATGTATCATGTTTATAAATTTTATATGTTTGATTTTGAATCGCCATTCGCAAATACTTTTTTTACAAAATGCCCAGTTTAGGGGTACTTATTTATTTTTTTATTTCATTTTGAATCATTCGCAAATGCTTTTTATAACAAAAATACCCAGTTTTGGGATATTTATAATTTTTATGTTTCATTTTGAATCAACATTCGAAGATGATTTTTTTTTTTGCAAAATATCCTAATTATAAATTTTATATGTTTTATTTTGAATCACCATTCACAAATGCATTTTATTTTCGCAAAATATTCAGTGTAAGGGTATTTATAAATTTAAAGCTTCATTTTGAATCACACCATTCTCAAATACTTTTTTTGCAAAATACCCAGTTTTGGGTATTTATAAATTTTAAGTTTAATTTTGAATCACCATTCACCAATACGTTTTTTTTCCCAGTTTAGGGGTGCAAATACTTTCTTTGGGGGTATTTATAAAACTCTGTATGTTTCATTGTGAATCGACATTCGAAAATGTTTTTTTCCGCAAAATACCCAGTTTTTGGGTATTTACCCAGGCCTTGGGTAAATACCCAGGTATATACCCAAAAAATATTTACCTACCCACTGGGTATTTACCCACCCCACATCACTGAATGGGTACGAGCTTATGTGTCTGAGATTTTAAATTATGCAATTTATCTCCGACAATTTTTAAATTGCTTCAGAACGGGACAGCAATGCAATAAATCTTTTAAATAGATCTCGGCCAAAAATGTATAAATCGTGATATGAAATCTCTGGCGATTTTTCAAACAAAACAGAATTTATCATTTAATTTTTTTTTCATTTCATAACCTTCCATTATTTTTAAAAGGTAGTATTATAAAGCAGGATCGCTATCGAGAAAAGAAATTTTCCTTCTAATTAATTTATTTGGTTTCCTGTACATTTCTCGTATGCTTAACATTTACGAATTGTTACCTTTGTTCTTTACTCAAATAATAATAATAACCTATTTGCCGCCCATAACGTATCTGGCATGTGCAGTGGCGAATCCGGGGGGGGGGCTATCGGGCTACAGCCCCCCCCAGAGCCAAGCCAGAATTCTTGATATTATTTAAAATCATTAAAACTGTTTTTTCTTAATTTCCGTCTTAAAAAAATAATAAAAACGTTTCAACATTGCTTTCTGGCTTGGACAGGCTCGAAAATTTTCCTATTTTTGTAGTCATTCCACTTGTACTTGTAGCTTTAACGCGGTCCAAGACATTTTTGGCTAGTTATTTCATTGTAATTTTTATTAAATTATCGAAAGTATTGTATTGTTCTTTATGATTCTTATTGTCAGGTGAGTAAAGTTTAGCTTGAGGTTTGACATTCGTCACGACGATACAAAATTTTTATGACCTCAGTCCCCCCCCCAGATCCGTATCTTAGATTCGCCACTGTGCATGTGTATCTAAGCATAGAACATCGTGAATAAACAATCAGTTTAAAAGATTAGCGGGGACACACTAAGTGCGCGTAGGCTCTTATGTGAAACGAAATAAAATCAAATTTCTGAAACAGATTGGGTCATTTAATTAGAAATTAAAAGACATTCGTATGTCAAACTTAACAAAAAAAGTCGAACTTTTCTTTACTGGAAATAATGCATTCAGTAGAAAATTCCGAAGATAACAGAAATGAAAATGGATAAATTCAGTGAAAGATTTAAAACTGGCTTCATTTTTAATTTGGGACTTTCAACCAGAAATAAGTATAGCTTGGCTAGAACCACAGTTCTTAAGGACAACCTACTGAGCAACATAACTGCAGCAGTCAATTTCTGGATAAAGAGCAAAATTTCTGTCTAGGTATTTGTCACCTTGACCTAAACGTCTACGTCTATTAGCAATGCCGACACGCCTTGCATCAAACGGTTTCAACTCAAAGATTGACCATGAGTGACTAATCGGCATTGAACTCGATGTTACAATGTTGTCAAGGTCGTTCAGTTTGTCAGTTTTGAAGGTGCGGAAAATCATCGGAAAAAATAAATCGGCTCCACAGTTCATGTGGCGTTTTTGAATTTGGGATAATAAAATAAAGATCCTTGATTCCATAGACATTAACAGGATTTTATTTTCTTTCGAAGGAAAAAGCGTATAAGGAAAATTCAGCTTTAAGATAATTTTTGTAATAGTGATCATTTCTATATTTAAAATTTGATTGTTTAAAAAACTGTGCATTCCTTAATTTTGTGCATATTACTACAGCTATACTCAGTTTTGGCCAATTCACAAATACGATAAACTCGCATCAACCTTGATGATGAAATTTGGCGTAGCTTGTGGCGTACTTTTAGATCTGTACCAAAATTTTGGTAATTTTCTTCAATGGTTAGAGGTAATTTTCCTAAATTCATACTCTTTACTTTTAGATCTGTATCAAAATTTAGGTCATTTTCTTCAATGGGTAGAAGTAATTTTCCTAAATTCATACTCTTTACCTTTAGATCTGTATCAAAATTTAGGTCATTTCCTTTAATGGGTAGAGGTAATTTTCCTAAATTCATACTCTTTACTTTTAGATTTGTATCAAAATTCAGGTCATTTCCTTCAATGGGTGGAGGTAATTTTCCTAAATTCATACTCAATTTTTTTCACTGTACTATCAAGTTAAACAAGAAAGCGTCGTATCTACAATGATTTTTTTAATATGAACATTGCCATTCAAGTTCAATGAAAATGTTACATTCATTTTTCATTACTGCATTTATTTACCTGATCTATACAATTTTTATCCAAGGAAAATATTACAGACATTTTTAGTTATCGTGGTTATTTATTGTATGTAAATTATCTTGGCTACAATTACAAATAAATGTTTAAGAATGGTGGAAATCAGAGGGGAGAAAATGGAACGACAATTAAACCTGTAACACTAAAGGATAATTTTTTAATTTTAAGATGGCATACAAATAATATGGCATAAAGTTCCAACTCCAATTGGAATAGTATATATACCCTTATCCACTAACCAAGAATTCATGATTAAGGGAAAATTTGGTATCTTCTCCTGGTCAAAGCCCGCTAGGAGAACCTTAAAAATAAGTCTGACTTAGGGTAGTTGGACTTTTTCGAGGACTTTTAAGATAAACTGTCCACATTTGTGTTTCTTCTGGAGGAAAACCCATATAACATAACGGTGACATCCATTTTTATCGGATGTTATTAAGTGATACCCATACGCGAAAGTACATGAGAAAACCTTCCTCGTTTATTGAACAAGAGAAATGCATTAAAGAGATGTTGTATCAGACTCAGTGGCGAATCCAGGGGGGTGGCTATCGGGCTCGAAAGTTTTTCCACTTCTGTAGCCATTCCACTCGTAGTCGCAGCGTTGACACGGTCAAAAACATGTTTTTGCTAGTTATTTCACTATGTTTTTTTGTTAAATTATCGAAAGTATTCAGTGTTCTTTATGATTCTTATTGTCATTCCTACTTTTGTAGTCATTCCACTAGTACTTGTAGCTTTGACGCTGTCGAAGACATTTTTGGGCTAGTTATTTCGTTGTAATTTTTATTAAATTATCGAAAGTATTGTATTGTTTTTTATGATTCTTATTGTCAGATGAGTAAAGTCTGTAAAGTTAAAGAGTTTTGGCTTACATAAGCCATAAGATTTGACATTCGTCACGACGATACAACTTTTTATACCTCAGCCGCCCCCCCCCGACCCAAATCCTGGATTAGCCACTGATCAGACTGAAACGTATAGTAAACAATATTCCAGGCATATCAGCTGATCGCCAGAAATAACCAACATCGACTAATGAAAGAAATGCAATCGCTTACCTGACATAGAATGAACAGTTTCAAAGGCCACAATCTTCGGAACTTCACTGTCCACAGATCGGAGCTTTTCTTCCAAATCTCGAGGATCGTTATGCTTGAAGATGTGTTTCGTGCACCTCGAGTTTCTGATCCCTTGTATCATGCTCGCGTGATTTCCAGCGTCAGAAAAGATGTGGCAATCTAGTGATAACGATTTGATAAATGGTTACTTGAAGGCAGCGCTAAAACATCGGAAAAAAAACCATGTGTTCAAGGTAAGTGTTTCAAAACTCTTGGTAGAAGTTATAAAAACGCTAGAAACGGTAGTTGCTGTGTCCTGAAATGATGAACCAGAAGAATGGTCAAGAAGGAACGATGCATTCAGAGCAGAGACGTATCCTACGCATTCAAATATCTCAAAGCGCGTGTACACTAACAAGACGAACGTATCAGAACCGCCCGCGAGCTGTTGGAAGAAATTATTTTCACAGTGAACCAACCAAGAGCTGTGGGAAAAGAGCAAACCCACTTCGCACCATTAATCATTGCTTGTCCGTCGCCAATGGAGAGGGATAATCTTTGCAAGCGCTTTAGAATGCGTTTTTATTTGAAGATTTGACCGTGGCAGTTCGAAGGAGGTTCGCGAGGAGAAACGAACTACACTCGAACACGTCCAACGTGAAATGCGAATACTTTGTGTTCGCCGAAAAACCGACAGGAGTCGAAAACCTCGTCCACACCTGCAAACCAGCTGCTCACGAATGGTTCGCGAACTATTTGGCTCGCAAGCGCATACGCGCCTTTATGGAACAAATCACGCAAAATATTGAAAATTGCAGCTGCTACTACTATCGACGCTGTGATTAATTATACATTAACAAAAATACTAGGAATTTCTCGTATTGCAGCTGCATCCAGGGAAATCCTCACAGCAAGATCTTCCTTATAATTTACAGGATTGTCCTCATAAATGAGGCTCTTCATACGAACTTACAGGAAAAATTCAGGGGCGAGAAACCGGGTAACCTCCCCGGCCAGTCGGTGGGATCCCGAATAAAAATCGATCTCTGGAGCTTCGATGCTTCAGTTATGCCCGTGCATTGTATGTTGATTGGTGCTTGTCTAGATGTGTTCTATCAACCCTGAAAGTTTGTACCAAGAGTTTTAAAATACCTATTATATGGCGATTCAGTTGAATTTTTAAGCGAGCAGTTTGCTTGGCATTTGTATTCGTTTCAAGTCCGTAATTCAATGCGTTGTAAACAAAAGTTGAATTATTCAAAAAATAATGTTCGTTTCTTCACGCACCAGAACAATTTAGGTACATTAAATTATTTTTCTTTTATTAAATTACACATGTTTTTTTTTGTTTGTTTTTTTACTTTACAAGAAAAAAATACTCTGTCATCATAAATATAAGTTAATGATTATTAAAACAATGTAATTATTTTTATAATTGATTGTATTCTAACAGTTAGCTTGAGAAAGTATTTGTTCAAATCACTTGTAAAACAGGAATCAATACAATTTTAATGCTAAGAATTTATATTATTTTAAAATAGTTTGGACTTTAATTAATTTTGTACCATAATCAAATAGTATCGAATTAATTTCTGATATTACTGCTGAAGTATTTACCCCCCTATATTCCATTACGCAACTTGCTTATTTCTGTCCCCTCTACTGGACTATGCACGAGTAATTTTGTTAGATATTTATTAAATATAAGAATTCGTGCAATTCGAAAAAAATATCTACAATTGAATTGAACGACAACAAAAATCTCGATATGCTAATACTCTCTTTACTTTCCGAATTACAGACATTTTACTGAGTTTTGAAAAAGAATCTGAGTTTTTACTCAAAAAAAGAGAAAAAAATAATAGGTTTGGAATCAAAATCTTTAATTCTTACTTGGTAAATGCTTCCCTAGTGTGCAAAGAGTTGATTCATTGGCCACGTAACAAGAAGTGAATAGCAAGGCTGCTTTTTTTTGGTGCAGGACGGCCAGGTGTTTTTCCAGTTCTTCATGGAGGGTTGAATTACCGGAGATGTTCCGAGTTCCTCCAGCTCCAGCACCGAATTCTTCAACTGCATTACTGAAATTACTTACGTCAGATTAGTAAGTAAGAAGAACCTTGGAATGAACAGGACGATCGGCAGTAGGCATGTAAAACCGACATCGTAAGAAAGACAAAAGTATAAACCCGGATTGTAGTTTGCATTCAAAGAGTTCTTTAACGAGAGTGTTCTTTGACCGAAAAAGTCGTAGTAACAGAAATTTGATCTACAAGGTGATATAGAATTTTCCTTTGAAGGGAAATCAGGCTTACACAGATAAGTCATTTGTACAAATGAACATGTGGTTACAAACGTAACATACGAACGTTACAGGGGGCCTGGTAGAAAGATTCAAGATTCGAAACCCGATCTCACCGAAGAACTGCCTTGTGAGCGGTCCTGGTGCACATTCAATCCTTTGAGATCAAAAGACCTCTCGCTGGTATGGCGCGTAAGTTAGGAGAGGCAGTGTCTGCTCAGGTGTCATAGGGGTCTATTCTGGTGCCCCCGGTTGGGTTGGGAGACGTCACTTTTCCCGTTGTTAACGTGCGGAAAAGGTGACGTTTCCCAATCCAACCGGGGTTACCAGAATAGACCCGATAATCTTCATCTAAAACACGGTTTAGAATTACGAGGTCCGTCCAAAATAGATCTATCGCTGCTTCGGAACGAGATGTAAATATAACTCAATTTACTGAATGCTACAGGGGTCGCTGAGATAGTGAAGGAGTGAAAAGAATATGGCATCAGATGTTGGCGGACACCATATTACGGCGAATGCTTGCCGAAACGTAACTCTGGGAATACCTCTTCCAAGAATATCCGATAGGCTTTCCCGTCCAGATGTGTTGGCAGTAGGTTGTTGGCCGAGCGAACAACCTCCCACAATTCCAGCCCAAACTTTGATACATAAGTGGAAGTGTGAACCATGTTTCCTTGATGCACGTGGATTTTCAAAGTTGTCAGTAATGCACATTGACCACACCATCTGTTGAGAATGTAGTTTCGTCGGGGAAAAAAACACAAAAGCTGCAAAATTAGCCTACGCTCCTGGCTGTTGCTTCATCGTGACTTTTCAAGCGAGTATAAATTGCGTTTGCGCTCTCATATTCCTATATTATTAGCGCTTGGTTTTACATTTTAATCGATTTGCAAATTAATATGCAATTGTTTTAAATCACCCTGTAAAAGAAATTAAATGTATTCGGATCCGAAAGACCGATTATCAATTCAGCAATTAATTATCTTCACCAAGAAATTTGACAAAATTGAAGAGACAACGGCAATGATTAGGTTCAGTTGAATTTAGGGCTGGTGCAAGAACTAGGTAAGGCTATGTTGCGACAAACACATAGTAATATAAAATTGAGGCAAAATTATATAAAAAAAATTGTCAGTTTCACATGCCGAATTAAAACTGTTTAACAACGGTTACATGACATCTTACATAAATCCACCGCAATTTACTTTCTTTTCATATGATTTTTTTTCCAAATTTTTCTGTTTGGATATTTTGGAAATACCTTTAAGGTATGTGCCTACCCTAAAATCGACGTTTTTATGAAAATTTTCGAAATTTTTTTTATTACTTTGCATTAAAGCCCATACATTTAGGATTCCAAAAATGGTTTACTTTAGTTTCTCCGATAGTTAGAAGCAAAGTTATTGCCTAAATTATGAACCAGAAGTCAAATTTTCGAAACCGAAACTAAGCCATAGAAATGCAAAAAACTCATCTAAACAGTTATTTCTTTACTCTTAGACAAGGTGAATGTACAATTTACTTTTTAAATATAGAATTAAGTTTTATTTATTTTTATATTATTGTTCTAGGCGTATCTGGCAACTGTTTCTCTAGTTACGGGATATTTTACGTAAAGAAAATTTCGCTCACTCCAAACACTGTTATTAGGTAGTAAAATAGCAGTTTAATTATTCAATTCAGGCAATATAAGGCTGATGACTGTATTTAACCATCTTAATGTCAAACTTGAACCAGAAATTATTAAAAAAAACTACATAGAAATTGATATTGAGAGAATTAAGAAATCGAAGCGACAAGTCGAACCAAAAACAAAATTATCAAGAAAAAAATTTAAAATTAATTTTTAATTAATTTTGATTTAAATTTAAGTCAAAGAAGGCTTAACTTACAAATACTGTGAATTTTAAGTTGTTAAAATATGTATATAATTTTTTGTGCGACTTTAAAATCTTTATTTGCGTTTTCTGGAAAACTGTTATTTTCATTTTTTGACATTGCCATAAATCTCGTTTCTTAAAAAGTTTTTAATATATTCAAATGAAATTTAATCACAGTGTTCTATACATTTCTAGGTATGTTATGAACCTCAAGTATAGCTTAAAGTGCATAATTATTTATTTTAGAGCTGTTTTTATTTGAAAAAGTGATAGTTTTTTTTTGTAAAAAGCTGTTGCGTACACAAACTTTGGTATATCTCGGTAACTTTAAGAGGTACACTAAATATTCTGCTTCATAACACAGGTAAATGTATACCAAATATATTATTGAAAGAAAAAGGGAAATACATGCATTAGAATTTGTTATAGGAAGTTTGGCGTAAACGTCAATTTTTACTAAATTTTGACCAAAAATGGTCAAAATTTGGAAAATAAAAAATTTGTGCATTAAAATGGCATTTGAATTAACAGTTTTATACACCATTATAACTGAAAACATAAGTGTTGGATAAAAATTTCCTTTTTTTCAAAAAAAGTGCTCCGAAGGTAGGCACATACCTTAAACGAAGATTTTAGTACCATTTCTAAATTCATGTTTTTGGACTGTAGAAATTTTTATGTATTCAATTTTAAGACCGAAACAAGTTCATGATAGTTTTTTGTTAATTTGTAAAATCATAATCATGACTCATAACTCTTACATTGCAATAAAATCATAACTCTTACATTTGCTGTTTTTGGTACTATATTCAGAACAAATCTCTAAATTACTCGAAAGACTATACTATTCAAAATATTTGTAAAAAATTCAATTTCTTGAAGAAAGAAAAATATCTTTTTATACAGCAGAGGAGAAATATTCGACTAAGGTGCCGAACATCAAATATAATAATACTGTTATTTGGCATGTTCCTGACTTCGTAAAAATACTGGAAGTCAAGTAATTGGGTGGAAGATTATTTTAAATTTTTGACCTGAGCATAAATTTTCCTTATTTAAAGCTCGAATGAATCAGATTTTTCCTTCAAAGAAAAATGGTCTTAGGTGTTTTTTTTAAGAAACCTACCTGAATGTAAACAAGTAATATAAAAAAACAATTCACGAGAAAAATCAGTTCCAAAATTCAATTAAGACTTTAAATTGAAAGAAGCGCGAAAAAATTTAAATGAATAGATAAATACATCTTTTATTTAGTTTTGGTAATTTCTATGACCTTTTTTCAATTCCTACTATTAGTTCACACTCTCCCTATATATATATATTTATTTATATATCTTATTCAAATTTTGAATCGTTAATAAAATACTTTTTATTCATCCACTGAAGTTCAAATACATTTTTTTAAACTTGTAGTGGATGACACTTGATGTTAATGAACACAAAAAAACACAAGAGCTGCAAAATTAGCCTATGCTACTGCCTGTTGCTTCATCGTGACTTTTCAAGCGAGCATAAATTGCGTTTGCGCTCTCATATTCCTATATTATTAGCGCTTGGTTTAATATTTCTAATCGATTTGCAAATTAATATACAATTGTTTTAAATCACCCTGTAAAGGAAATTAAAGGTATTCGTGGAGTTTTTTCAAATATTAATTCATTAATTAAATTTAATTAATTAATTTTAGTTTTATATGGGAGAAAAAAATTTCTAAAATAAAATTTTTGTTTGTTGACCTAAGTAGGAATTGACTTTAATTTTTTTTGATATTACTTGTTTCAAGTTCATTGAATCTTTATAAAACTATGAAAAGGCACGGAATTTTTTTTTTCGAAAAACATCCGAATTGAGTTACTTACATGACAGCTTGTCGAACTGCCGGATGGCTGCTCATTCCCAGGTAATCATTGGAGCACCAAATAAGCACTTTCTTTTTCTCACTGGTGTACTCATTAGCACACGGAAAATTATGAGCCATCCGATTCACTTTCTTAAATATCCTGTAAGAATGGTCCCTTTTCTTCTTGGCTATTTCCTCGAGGAAAAAATCTTCATACTTGAAATCATCTTAAAATAAAATAAAATCATTATCAACATTTCTACTTGATATTCCTTAATTGGAAGAAAAACGATTTGAAGAACATTTTAATATGTTATACAGCAAAACACCGAAAACTTGACTCTAGATCAGAGGTTCCCAACCTGTGGTGCGCGTACACCTGGGGGTACGTCTTAAAATAAAATAAAATCATTATCAACATTTCTACTTGATATTCCTTAATTGAAAGAAAAACGATTTGAAGAACATTTTAATATGTTATACAGAAAAACACCGAAAACTTGACTCTAGATCAGAGGTTCCCAACCTGTGGTACGCGTACCCCTGGGGATACATGAAGGACCATTTGGGGGTACGGCTAATGGCGGAAACAAGAAAGCATAAGGGATTAAAAAAGTTAGAGAATTTTGTTTCTCCATGATAATACCTGTTATTTAATAACTATACCACTTGTATTGTTGATTATAAAGAAGTGTAATTTTTAACTATCCTTATAATTTAAGACGAAATAATTACAATACTGGTTTCATTTGCTTTGGCGTTGAATAATTACTATTTTAAAAATGGAATAAAATGTAAAATCAGAAATAAGTTCTGCAAATGTTATTAATTCGAGTCATTTCACTCTTAAACTAACCTTAACTTTATTGATAGAAACTAATTTGTATAGACGGATGGTTGGGGGTTGTATAGGATAGTAGGGGGTGCTCCAGAACAAAAAGAATAATCAAGGGGTACGCGAAAGCAAAAAGGTTGAGAACCCCTGATATAGATAATTTAATGTTAAGACCACTGTAAATCGTCCCATTATAAACACAAAATTTGAGATGTTAGTAATCTCATTGATAGTTTGTAAGGATTTACACATGATTTTCTAATGTCTGTTATTATTTGTCTATATGTCTATATTTATCTTATTTAAAGATATCATACAGAAATAATTACACGAACTTTGTATTTTTCCACCACCAGACTCTAATGATGGGGAAAACCTACCGGTTTTAACCGAAAAATAAATTTTTTTTTGGTTCTGTTAACCAGTTTTTCGGTTATCTTTTTGTCCCGGTTATAACCGGTTATTTTTTTAAAATCCAATAACCGGGTAGAAAAAAATGGATCGTAAGATAGGCTCGATTTTAGGTTCGATTAGACTAAAATTTACCAAGTGAATGAAGCTTTGTATTTCGTCATCTGAGACCAGTCAACGACAAAAGCTTCCTCGAGGCCTCTGTTGGTTGGCGGATGACTGAAAGAGTCTTTATGAACAGATAAATATTGGCCAATGGATTGATTTCCTGCAAAAGCAATACTAATAAAAAAGTTTGCCTACAAACGGCGTTTGTTTTTCATTAAAAAAAACAGAAAACCGGTTATTTCAAAAACCGGTTATTTTGAGCGGTTATAACCGCCAGGTTAAACCGGAGGTGAAAAGAACCTGAATAGCCGAAAACCGGTTGTTTTCACAATGGCCGCCATCCCAACCTCCAAGACTAGACATGTCTCAGGATGCGAACCTGACTTTGCCGATAAGCTGAAATTTTCTTCTTCTCTAACTTATTAGTTAGCTTATTTCTTTTTCTCCTTTTTATTTATTTATTTTTTCTCATAAACTGTTTCTTAAAGAAAATGCGTACTACTTGTTAATATCATACTCATTACCTTAATATCCACGTATTATTGATATCTTATGTTGCTAAGCCACTTTTACCGTATCGCAAGACTAAAGAATTAAGAATCGTGACAGTGACTCAGAAGAGATTCGACCCCAAAAATCTTTTAAGAGAAAAATAACATTTTTATTTCATTTGTCAACTTTTACTTCTCTGTCCCTATCAGAAGCATCCAAACTTACTTGCCTTTTTGTAGCTTAATTTTTAAATTTTGTTATCTACTCCCTAAATACACCGTTACTTTTAGTTGTCTGTAACTTTCTTGCCCTCCGTTATAACTCTTAATCGCCACGCTGAAAATTGAAAATTCGTGCACTCAGGCCTAATCTAGGACTATTAGCATCTTTGTCTGTTAAACCAAACTTTTTGCAGAATTAGGTATTTCTGATGACATTAGAAAGCATGAGCATCAGAATTTCTTATCGCTGTGAAAAAGTGAGAGTCATCGTCTGAGCTCCTGATTGGAGGACGACCCACTGAAGAATAGTAGGACGTTTCTTTGACTATCTTATGAAACATATTGCTCTATCAACTGCAGAACCGAGGCCGCAGTGGCCTAGGTAGGGTCCCAGCTTTGTGGCCTGAGGGTTCGAAATCCGATTCCACCGAAGATCCACCGTAAATGGGGCCCGTTGCACGCCAAATCATACATAGTGGCCAAACATCCTCCCGTTGGTATGGAGCGGAATCTTGGAGAGGGGGTGCCAGCTCAGGTGTCGTCCTCGTCATCTGACCGAGGTTCAAAATTACGAGGTCCGTCCCAAAATAGCCCTCGCGTTGCTTCAAAACGGGACGTTAATATAGCTAAACTAAACAACTGCAGAACCACCTGGTGGTTTAATCCCTTACCTTACGTTTTTCATTTAACCTCTTAATTAGATGTCACCACCTATTTGATATATTGTTTTATTATTTCAATCTATTTAAGATGCTAAAGGATACTTGAGACATTTAAACGTGACCAGGTTATTTTTGTATTTAAAATTAATTGTTACGTTGACTTAATTACGTATTTAAATAACGTACGGGTTCAAAAGAGCCGAACGAATAGCATGCGGCGCCGACCAAGAAGAGGTTAAACTGTATGCAGTACTACCTATGAATTTCGATTTCGTGACAAAAAAAATCATTCCGCTTCCATTTCCAAACTTTATTGTGCAAAGGACATCTTTGTTGCTCTGAATCACTCTGTTTATTGTTAATTAATAGAACATTTTTTCACTCGCGTTTTGCCACATCCTTCACGCAAAATACAAAATGAGTTTGAAAATAATGCAAATATCTTCAGTGAAATAAAATCGAGGAATTAAAGAGGCACGCGTTAAATTTTCAAAAAATAAAGTATTAAAAGTCACATAAAAAATGGTATCTTACTCGTTTGCTCATCTTTCATAGGACAGGCAGTAACGTCATCCTTCATCGTCTTTTGAGAGTGGCTGAAAGGACATTTGCTGGTAGACGGATCCCCCAACTGGATACCTTCTTTCGGAAAGAGGGAAAAAAAGTTCATGAATTTTGAGATAAATTGGATCATGTTATTTTGATGTTTACTTGTGTTATTAAAAAGTTTTTAATAAGTGCTACGGTTAGTAATTTAGTCAATTCACATAATGTCACAGACATATGACAAAAGTAACAGAACATGTCAGCAAACATCTAACACATTGTCAGGCTATCAGGTGAGGGTAGTAGGCCTTTATCCTCCAAAATGTGTAGTGTATTCCAGAATCAAATAGATGCTG
The DNA here is from genome assembly GCA_013235015.1 of Araneus ventricosus. NCBI lineage: Eukaryota > Metazoa > Arthropoda > Arachnida > Araneae > Araneidae > Araneus > Araneus ventricosus. The sequence goes on from BGPR01000196.1 coordinate 87,820, forward strand.
TGCATTTGACATTTAATATGCGGGCATTGACATCCTGCAGTTCTTTATTTGTAGTGGTGAACAGTGCCGAATGCAGGATTTGTGTCGAAGGGGGGAGCTGAGGTCATAAAACTTTTGTATCGTCGTGACGAATCTCAAACCTCATGGCTTATGTAAACCAAAACATTTTAACTTTACAGACTTTACTCACCTGACAATAAGAATGATAAAAAACACTACAATACTTTCCATAATTTAATAAAAAATCCAATGAAGTAACTAGCTAAAAAATTTCTTCGACAGCGTCAACGCTACAAGTACAACTGGAATGACTACAAAAGTAGGAAAATTCTCGAGCCTGTCAAGCCAGAAAGCAATGCTGTCACGTTATTATTATTATTTTTAAAAGAAGGGAAATTAAGAACAAACAATTGTAATGATTTTATATAAAATCAAGATTTCTGGCATAGCTCTAGGGGGGGCTATGGCCCGATATCCCCCCCCGGATTCGCCCCTGGTGGTGAAGATTCTAATCCCACTCTGTATAGAAATTCTAACCAAATCCATCAGTCAAGGTCTCATGAAAAAAAGGGAAGTATGGAAGTACAGTAAAACCTCGATTAACCGTTAGTTTCTTTTATCCGTCATCGTCTAAAAAATTCTAACCCTTCATTCCTGTTAAGTTTGTATTGAAATTTGTATTGGTCATTTTGCAAAATTAAATACTATATGTTTGCATTATTCACTTTTAAAGGATTTCATTTTCATTTTCGTTCCAAGCAGGAGTGAAAATACGCCATTGTATGTACATATGTATTAAGAGATTTCTGTTATCCGTCATCGTCTAAAAAAATCTAATCCTTCATTTCTGTACATTACTACTCTTATATTGAAGTTTGTATTGATCGTTTTGTAAAATTAAATACAGTATGTATGTATTATTCACTTTAAAAGGATTTTATTTCCATTTTTGTTCCAAGCCAGCAGTGAAAATACGTCATTGTATGTACATATGTATTAAGATCCGTCAATACAATCGATAGTCCTGTTATCCGTCAGAGCCCTGGGGATCGGATTCCCGAGCTTCCACTGTAATAAAACAACTTAATTTTAAAAATAACCGTGTTCTTTTACTAATCATGCAAACAAAAAATTTATTTATTTGCCCGTGTCGACACAGCCTGCCCAGAGAGTGTAAGGCACTGGTTCGGACAGCTGCGGAAAACCAAAAATGTCTTCATAATAAAAAAAATTAAAGTTTTAAAAGATGAAAAGGGGCATTTTGAAATGTATTTATGACATTTAAAAAGTAGAATACTCCGGAGTGCCGCAGTCTTTGAATACCATTATCCATTATGCTAACGCCTATGTCAGGTGAAACAATAAATCGTCGTGAAAAACATGGTATTAAAATGCCGGTTGTGTAACGCATTACGCTGAAAGAGAGATCAGAAAAGACGCAGTCTTTGAATACCATTATCCATTATGCTCACGCCTATGCTAGGTGAAACAATAAATCGTCGTGATAAACATGGTATTAAAAGACCGGTTATGTAACGCATTACTCTAAAAAAGCGATCAGAAAAGACGTCAGAACGGAACTGTGTTGCGAAATCCGTCAAACATTATAATCTGGCCATTCCAACTGCGATTAGTATAATACTAAAACAAACAGATGTCTTCAAGTATCTGATGAATGTAAAACATTCCTACTCGTTGGTGACTATGATTTCAGAAATACAGCTTTAAGTAGTTTTGGAAAAAGTGCGGTTTATGCGGGTTCGACTCGAGTTCGAGTTCTTAAAGTAGTGAATTTACGTGATGTCGCAAGCGTAACTGTCTGTCAATTAATATGTAACTGCACGTTGCCTTGTGTTGTGTTGTAATGCCACGCCCCTTTCACTCCAGCAAAAGATTTCAAAATACAACTGGCGCGATTTATTTCACATGTGCGTAGGTAAGTCAAAGAAAATCCACATTTCAGCCACAAAAATAATCTAATGAGAAAGGCTGGGCATTCATATGTAAAGTTTGTAATATTGTGGTCAAGTGAGCGAAGTGTGATAGTGATAGCGTCATTTCTTTTTGCTCTGTAGAGGAGCAAACACCAAGAGTATTATGCATCAAGAAGGAAACGCGAGCGTTTATCCGTTTCCTCTGGTTGGAAGGTGTTGCAAGCGCCGAGATAAATCAGAGATTCTACACCTCTACCGTCGTTTTTCTACGGTACAGGACGTGCAAGATCTTCCCTACCCGCACATGTCAAATGAGTCGCACCAATTCAGTTTTGAAATCTTCTGCTGGATTAAAAAAGGCGTAATATTACAGTGCAACACAAGTACGGAGATAAATCGGAGATTCTCCACACAATATAGGGACAGTGCTCCACCACGGACATTCTACACCTCTATCGTCGTTTTTCTACGGAACAGGATGTTCAAAACGTGATGCATTCATTAATGGTCGGCATCCCAGTCAAGAAACGTTCTTTCGTAGGGCCCACAAACTTGTGGACGACTGGACTAAATGAATCGAAAAGGTAGGGGTATGTCGTGGAAATGGAACTACTCTTTGCCTACCTGTTTTTAAATACAGTACAAATACAGTGCGTTAAAAAATTATAAGACCACTGACGAATTGGAGTATTTCGGAAGAAGAAGACATAATATGCAAATTTTCAGCGTATGTATTTAAAATTGATCTTGAAACATTTTCTGTACTAATTCCAAATTTAAAAATTAATTTAAATTCTATTAAAATCTACTCATTTTCCTAAAAAATTAATAAGGTGCCTGTTAAGAAATTATAATACCACCTGAGAAAATCAGCATATTATAACACATCAGAATCATTGTAAAACGCATGTGTTATTATTTCGCGAACCCATTTCCTGAGAAGCAAAGGTACAGGTTTTAAATGCGTTATCGACGATTTATCTGAAGAAGCCGCGGCGTCAAGAGTTATCTGAGTGCGAAGTGAGAAAAATTTTAGTTTATAAGTGTGCTGATAAATATGAAAGAGAATATAGATTAATGGAGCGTTCTAAAATTGCTAATCAGAACGTCATTATTGGAAAAAAATTATTCAAACGAAATAAAACGATCTCAAAGAAAAGGGATTTTTACAGCACGGGAGGATCAACAAATTTTTCAACTTTGAACTTAATAAAGATCTATCGATTCGTGAAATTTCGAGACGTTTCAGTAAGAAAACTTCACATGTAACACTTTTGAACAGTCTTAAATCAAACACTAATACAAGATTTATGAAAACGTAGAAAACACCAAAGTTATTGAAACATCAATCGTCAAGAAAGATCGAAATATGTATGCTAAAAATGTCATGTCGTGGAATGATAAGTGGAAACAAATTATATTTTCTGGTGAAAAGAAATTTAACCTTGATGGTCCCGATGGCTACAAACACTATTGGCATGATTTGGGGAATGATTTAGGCGAAAAAAAGGGAGGAGGATCAGTAATGACTTGGAGACCCTTTACTCATATTTGCAGCGAATTTCGGGACGTATGGCTCTGTATAATATCAATCTATGCCATAAGGTCATCTCATACGACCTGGGCCTTCATTAGGTGGTGATAACTTGATATTTCAGCAGGACAATTCTTCTTGCCATGCATCTAAACCCACCCATGAATTCTTTAAAAAAGAAAATTTAATATTTTGCATTGTCGAAAATTGGAAGTCCAGACTTGAATCCCGTGGAAAACCTTTGGGGAATATTATGTCGCAAAGTTTATGGTAATAATAAACAATTTTCATCTGCCAATGAGCTGGAAATAGTCGTTACAAAAGAATGGCACAATATTTCTGAATTTTAACTTAACCAACTGGTCATTTCACTGCAAAACAGTGTTTGAGGTCATCAGGAAAAATGGAGGACCAATATCGTATTAATTTTCATATTGTTGCAAAAGTCTTTCTGTGGGTCTATTGTGTGAACATTCCAACACGCAGGATAATGGAGAATGAAGGTTTATTCACAAATATGCAGGAAAACACGTAGCACAAGTACAAGAAACAATAGTTCTTGCACAGATTAGCAATGTAAAAAGACAACAATTCACAGGTAATAACAGTTCAGCACTTTGACATTTAGCAACAGAAACATTAGATTAGCAAATGACTAATAACGACAGTAACAGCACTTTCAATAGAGCTCAGCTCACCAGCTTTCTAGCTCGCGCTGCAGACGAAACTCCAATGTCGTTCCCAATGGATCAACACTACTGCACTCTGATCCAAACGCGGTCCTTATATACTCTCTCCGACAGGCGGTGACGTCACATGGGGTTTTCTCGTATATTCATTCCCCTTCCTAATAGAGATGTCGAGAAAAGGGTCGCATTTTCTGGAATCATCTATTTGTCGCCAAGGTAAGGGGTTCCGGAAAGGCCGATGCCCGTCACCCCATACTTACCCCTGTAAAACTTCCTTCCCAACCATAAGACTCACATTGCTGGGAAGCGACTTTCCATATTTGTCACAATATTTTGTGGGGGTTAGAGAAGTGGTCTTATAATTTGTTGACAGTGTATTTTTAATTTATTTCTAATATTTTTGTTAACTTAATCATTTATTGCATTATTCAACATTTTTGAAATTTAATTATATTAAATATGTTGTAATATCATATTTCTTGTGTTTAAATTATTATTAGAACCTTTATTTATTTCATAATTCCCAACATTAAAGTGGTCTTATAATTTCTTAACGGACTGTAATTCTTGATTTACCCTCATATAATGTCGGCATAAATTGGCTCCACTTTATTCCAACTCTAGATTTCTAGCCTAAGTATTTTTAGCGACTTTGGATCTGTCACAGTATTATTCTCTTAACCAGTGACGGCGATTGGGTTGAAAAAGTAGGGGGTGGGGGGCAAAAAATTTATAGACATCTACTTATAAGTACCCTAAGCATAGGGAGAGATAACAAATTTAAAAATTTAGCTACAAAATTAGCCAACTTTCTCGAACACTATTTCTTTTTAATAATTCTTAGTTTTAGGTAGCTAAAATGAAATAAAAATTTCATTTTTCTAGCAAAAAGTAGAGGGGCGACTGCTCCTCCCCAATTCGGTACCACTGCTCTTAAACAAGAAATATCATTTGCTGTCTTTAATGAGAAATCATAGACTATTTTGTTTTTAAATAACTCTTCAAATCATATAATGTTATTCAACCAAGTTTAATATACATTACCTTGCCAAAAAAAGTTGTCATGTGAAATAAATATGCAAATACATAAGATCCCCTGATTGGCTCGGTAGTACAGCGATTTAAAAGGCGGTGCTGCTAATTTATCGTTTAAATAATGCTGAAGCACTATGCAGTTGATCATTTCTGTAACAAGTATGTGTGAAGTTGCTCAACGCTATCGGGGGAAAGATGTTTCCGATTTTAAAAAGGGTCAAATTATTGACCTGCATCATTCAAAGAAAACGACTAAAGAGATCACTGGAATTGGTTTAAGAAGTATCCAGCGCATTATTAAAACTTGGAAGGATAGTGGTGAACCGTCTACATCTCGGAATAAAATGTGGTCGGAAAAAAACACTTTCTAAAACGACTGGTGAAGAAAAATAGCAAAATTCAACTCTTGAACTCACGGCAATGTTTAACGAAGGACATAGGGGCATATCAACACGCACAATGCGACGAGAACTTAAAGGAATGGAATTAACAGTTGTAAATCTACAAGAAAACCACTTGTTTCGGTAATTAACCGTAAAAAACGGCTCCAATTTGTTAAACAGCATACAGATTGGACTGTTGAGCAATGGGGAAATGACACGTGGTCTGATGAGTCCAGATTCAACTTATTCCAGAACGATGGGCGCACCAGGGTTAGAAGGGAACCTCACAAAGCGATGGACTCTTCATGCATGGTGCCCTCTGTACAGACCAGTGGAGGCAGTATTATGATCTGAGGTTGCTTCAACGGGTCTGGTCTGGAATCAGCAACATTATGCGACAATAAAATGAAGTCGGAGAATTACTTAAACGTTCTTAATGACCAGGTCATCCCATCAATGGACTTTCTCTTCCCCGATGGAACTGGCACATTCCAAGACGACATTACCAAGATCCACCGAATACTAATTATTCAGAATTGGTTCAGGGAACATGAGAACTCTTTTTCTCACATGAATTGACCACCACAAAGCTCGGATCTTAACCCAATCGAAAATCTTTGGGTTATACTGGAACGCCGGTTACGGGATGGTTCGTTTCTTCCGTCGTCAGTTCAGTGTCTCGGTGACTAAACTGCTGCAAATCTGGACGAAAATAAGCGCTGAAACAATACAGAATCTTATTGAAACAATGTCATGTCGAATGCGCTCTTTAATCCGAGCCAAAGGAGGTCCAACCAAATATTAAGATAAGCGTCTTTATTTTTTGGCCAGATAGTGTAATTTGGATGAGATTGGAGTCTAAAAAAAGCGATTTAAATGCATAAATTTATAATGTCAAAGGTTTTCATCCACTGACCATAAACACATAAGCAAAATACAATAAAATCAGTAAATTACTACATTCCAAAATCCACTTACCAACATCGGGTGCCTGTACTACTGTTGCATAGTGCCTCATGAATGGACACTGGTTTGCGTAGATTTTGATCATGGACGAGGCATAGTTTTTCAGGAACTTAGTGCTGAATTCAGAGATGAAGGGGCACTTGCGAGCTGATACGTTCGCCATTTTCCTAACACCACCTATAATCAGGAAACATAAACATAAACATTTCAAACATAAAACATAAAATGATATAGGTTACATAAACTCACCTTTTGTAGCAGGACAATTAATTTAAAATTTGATATTTCAACCGTATTTTTAATACTTATTTTTAAAAGTTGAAAATGTATCTCAGTTGAATTTGAATAATTTTATAATTGGCCAATAAAATTATTTATTTTCAGTACGTTGACTTGAAGAAAAAAAAGAATTTTAGTAGAAAAATTTTGCTTAAATAATTAATACTTTTAATTAATTAATTGTAATTAACATTTTAAGGACAATTTTATTACATTTCTTGCCCATTTCTTACACTCATGTTCTAGAACTTATTGAAAAATAAAAAAAATCTTACAATGTAAGTAAATTCGTCGCTTAACGTTAGTGTTATATTGATACGAGAAAATTTTAATCAAATTTGTTTTACGAATATAATGGACATATATACAAAGAATACTCACCAGAATTCATAACGGAAGTAAGCAAATGTTGCGCCATTGGTCCAAACTGATTTGCTAAGAAATTTCTTGTGTGCATAATCTGAAACGAACAAAAGAAATAAATGAGCAAGACCAAAATATTTTTAATTTACATGGGGGAATTTTCAATGCTAAATATCAGAATTCTTTAAAATGGCGCAGCTGAAAAATGGCAATATGTTGATCCGGAGAGATATCACACTGACTAGGGAAGGTAACACCGGGCGGGTGTTAAGTTCGAAAGAAAAAGTACTGACACGTGGTTAGAGGAAGCGGAAGGGGGTATTGTTGCATTGTTGTTGCGTTGCAACGTTATGTGTGAGTGTGGATAAAGAGATCAGAGCTCTTCCTTTGCGGTAACAAAAGTTCGCCTCTCTTGGAAACAGGAGGACCTCCGACCTTCGGAATGCTTAACTAACTTAGAGCAGGCTTCTTGCATAGACAGTCGCCACCCCAAATTGGCGCTGTATATAAGAAAAATACTTCGAGCGCAAAAATTATTATAGCTGTTCATAATAGACTCCCACAGGTATTTAGAATATATCTTCAAATTCAATTTTTTGTCAATTTTTACGAAATTTTCAGATTCTTCAACGTTTGTAAGTAAAAATACAGTCGGACTCTATTTAACGAACCTCTATTTTGCGAATTTCTCTATTTTGCGAACTTTTCCTTGGAACCAAGAACATTTTGCGAATTTCTTCGTAAAATAGCATCCAAATAGCGAAGTGCATTCTCTATTTAACGAACTTTTTCATGTGATCCAATATTTTTTTCTCTCTATTTCTCAAAGTATTTCCGAATATTTCAAACTTATTCTTTCCTTTAACACATTTTATGGTGATCAATGGTCTTGAACTGGTTTTACCAGTCTGAATTGGATATTTTGGACAGTGTGAAAAATAAAAACAATACAGCAATGAATTGCGATGAAGACGAAGATGATGAAGATGGAAATGATCATGATGCAAAAATCAACAAACCTTCGTATGATGAAATGCTAAAATCATTTGAAACAATCCGACGCACAGTTTGAAGAAAATACGCCTGAAGGGGGTTTTGGTGCATTGCAAGATGCGAGACGTATTATGAGAGAAAACACTTTTTCAAACAAAAAACTAAGAAAAAATTAACAGACTTTATTTGTAATTAAATTTAAGGACGCATGTGGTAATGTATGCTTAAAATTGCTTGTTATAAAAAATGCGATAATGTCATTAAAATTCAGTAATTTTAATATAAAATTATTTTTCTAAAATTCAAAATACAACGCATTCCCTCACAATGTTTTGTTTTATTCTTGTTTTCCTTGCAGATTTCTTTTGATGGGTAAGATATATAAAACAAATAGATATTAATTTACAAAATAAAAGTCTGATTAATTACTTTTTTTAATAATATTTAGTGTTTATGAATTTAGAATCTGTTTTGTGTAGTTTAAAGCATTTTAAAAGGTGAATCTCTATTTAACGAATTTTCCATATAACGAACTTTTTTTCGGGATTTAGCGGCTTCGTTAAATAGAGGTCCGACTGTAGTTCAAAAAACCATCTTGATTTCATTTAAATATGCTTAGTGATTATTGTAATTAAATTCCCTTTCAGTTATCATTAATGAATTCGATTTTTAAATTTATTACCTATATATTGGGTAGCGGCAAAATATTTCTGACGGTATCGTTGTCGTGAATTTTTGTTTTTCCACCGAAAAGCAGTAGCTGGTGGAAATCGTGTTCTTGGGTTTGCTTTGATTGAATAGGTATCCTTTGTGCCTCGATACATTCTTCACTATGCGCGAGATTCATCGACCAGAATATTATTTATTTATATCATTTTTAATATTAATGTAAAGCATCGATTATCCGAAACAGTTGGGAACTGGGGTGTTCGGATAACCAATCATTTACGAAACAAAATTGTACGTGTCATATAAGGAAACGAAAAAGTGACATTAAACACAAAACTTATATATTTTATATCACACATCTTACATATGCATACCTTACAAAAAGTAGTAGTGCATTAAAGTAGGTTTACAGTTGAGGAAAAGAAGCCCAAAGTGTTTTGGAACGCTTTCGGATAGCCGATGTTTCGGTTGATCGGTATTCGGATAATCGATGCTCTGCTGTATTTACATTTCCACTGATCCGATAATGCAGCGTATAATGCAAGATGAGTATCAATCAACTTACAGCTTTCAACTGAAATAACTTTTGAGTCTTTGCAGCACAGTAGTCCCTACTACAAACTTTCTTTTATTGAAAAGAACATGGAAAAGGAATTTATGACGATAGTCAAAGTGATAGTTTTCGGAAGTAACACGATAGCATAACCTAATTTTTAAAAAATCCTTCCCTGGAAATTATCTTGGACATAAACAAATATTTTATCTTCGTACCTTGCTCCTGTAGTGCACTGTGCTGCGCCATCCTATTCTGATGTATATATGTCAGTACCCACCTCCGGACAGGAGGCATTCCTTTTGTCTGGTGGTTAAGATACGTGACTCGGAACCCAAAGGTCTCCGGTTCTAAACTACGCACTGCCAAATATGCAAGGATTTATATATTTCTACGCCCTAGTCCAAAGCACTTAATTCTACGCTCTCTCCCCTGTGTACACACCATAACTATAGAGATAGGCCACGTAAATGTGCTACTAGTTTATTTAATGTGTGTAGATGTGCTTAAAAATAATATCTTATATGGTTTTTCAAAATAATACTGAAATTTGTACATATTTTATTGTAATTTCTTTTCATTTGCGTTCTAGGCCATGGCCTAAGTTGGCCCTATGGGAAATCTGGCCGTGGTAATGCGACCATTTTTCCTGATGTTATTCACAAGAACAAGAAGAACGTAGTCTCGAGAGCAAGCGTCATCTGACCGCGGTTCAAAGTTACGAGGTCAGACCCAAAATAAACCTCCTGTTGCCTCAAAACGGGATGTTAATGTAACTAAACTAAATTGGCAGCAAGCAGTAATCAGCTCAGGAAGCTGAACATAGAAATTAATTTTGTTAAATTATTGATTAAATTAATTAAGTTATTTTAATTGACTGACAAAGTTTTTCCCTCCTTCTTGGGGTCATTTCTGCACCAGAACCTATCTAATGATGCAAAAGTAAAATTAATTAAAAATAAAACGTTGCTGGTGCATTAAATCGCAACATAAAGGGTTAAATATCGGTTTTATTTTCCACATACAAAAGTTATTCGGCAAAGAAATTTTCTAATGATTTTAAATTGAATTTCTTATGAGACATATTGAATTTCGGAACAAAATTATTCTTCGATTTTTATCACAATCTCGCAGAAACTGATTTTTTTTAAAGTGAAGTCTAAATTATTGAAATGTTTTTGGTCATAAGAAAATACTTGGAAGCAAAAGTTGCCTATAATTTGTTATAGCTTCAAGCAGCTATGCTCGTATTTAGTAACAAGGGTTCCATAAAAAAGAATTTTCTAATCAACGAAGCAATCTTCGTACGTAATTTCCGCTTTTTCTATTCAAACAAGATATAACAAGTTCTATTTAAAGAAAATGAACGCAAATGTTACTTTTGTTTTCTATAATAGAGTTGAAATTATGTTCGGTTGTCTTTATCGCGGAGCTGTCTACATAACTTCCGGTAAATGCGGAAACATTTCATCACCGGATAATTCTCAGATATCTTCTTTGCATTACAGTATCATTGCGTTACTTTACCCGAAGATAACCAGCAGAAGTATTCTGCCCTTCGACTTTCTCATACACTTCCACAGTATTGTGTGTTTTCAGTTTAGCTTCGTCGTATAGAGAAGAAACTCGAGCTTGAATTTTGGGACAGTACTCTTTCCTTTGGATGATTGGATTTATATTTTCTTATGGAACTAGAGTTTTGGTATCGAGAACATATACAAAATTTCATTTATCTACTCCAGAGGTTCCCAACCTGTGGTACGCGAGTCCCTGGGGGTACGTGAAAACAATTATCGGTGAATCAAAACAGTTAGAGAATTTTGTTTCTCCATGATAATACCGGTTATTTAATAACTATACCACTTGAATAGTTGATTGTTATCAAGTGTAATTTTTACTACCTTTGGGGCCGTTCAAATATTACGTAAGCACCCAAGGGGGGAGGGGGAATATGAGTGATGCTTACGTAAGACATTAAAATCACTTTATTTCCGAAAATCTCTTGTAACTTGCACAAATAATTTAATTTTTTTAAATTAAATTTGAAAAAAAAAGTTAAATTTGGCAAAGAAAATTAAACTTAATTTTTTGTAAACTTAAACTGAAATTGTAAAGAAATTAAACTTAGAAGATTTTTTTTTTTCATTTTAAGCCAAGTTAGAGTTTTTTATTTGAATTAAGTCCTGAAATTTTAGATTATTACTGTTATACGTTTTGTAAAAAAAAGAACGGGGGGGGGGTGCAGTTTGTTTACGTAATTATAAGAGGGGGTTGCGACTTGCTTATTTTTGCTTACAAGGGGGGAGGGGGGGTTAAAAAAAATACCAAAAACATGCTTACGTAATATTTGAACGGTCCCTTTATAAGTTAAGACGAAATTATTACAATACTGGTTTCATTTGCTTTGGCATTGAATTAACATTAATGTAACCAGCGGGAGTGGTCTCCCATAAACTTTCTCGTATACTTTCCCAAAAGGTGCTGTTTCCCCCCCCCCCCCCGCGTGGATAAAAAAATTCGAACCTACTGTAACCAGAGTATCCAATGACTATCAGAAGGTTTCTCATTGTAGATTATAGTAATTGTAAAATATTTACGTAAAGAATCAAATTCAAAGAGATAACGTAGCGATTAAATGCGAAACGATTTTCCACTCTTACTGTCTGAAGGATAAAGTGGAGTAATCCTTCCACGTGCACAGGCATTGCTACCAATACGCATGCGCATGAAGTTCGTTTCAAAAGTGAACAAGTATGCTATTATACAGACCGACAGACAGTCAGCCCGTTGATGGATTTGGCCCAAAATTTTATACGGGCCTACATTCATGACGATAAAACTGTGTACCAAATTTTATCCATCTAGCTATTCACGTTTTTGAGTTATAGTGTTCGCGTGAACGCGGACAGACAGAAAGGCAGACTTCCCGTCGACGGATTTTGTCCAAAATTTGATAGAAACCTACAAATTATGTTTAAAGACCACATACCAAATTTCATCCCCGTAGCTCTAATAGTTTCGAGTATAGTGTTCACAGACAGACATAATTCCAAAATTGTGTTTTTCGGACTCAGGGAGGTCTAAAACGTGGAGATTCGTCAAAATCTCGAGTTCGAATGTTTTGATGATTACAATACTTTCTCTTTGTATACTTCGTATATGAGAAAGTAAAAATGGAATAAAATATTAAATCAAAAATAAGTTCAGCAAATGCTATTAATTCGAGACATTTCACTCTTAAGCTAACCTCAACATTACTGATAAAAATTCCTTTGCACAGACGGATATTTTGGGTGGAGGAGTTGGATACAGTGGCGAATCTAGGATTTGGGTCTTCGGGGTGAGGCTGAGGTACAAAAAGTTTTGTATCGTCGTGACGAATGTCAAATCTTATGGCTTATGCATACCAGAACACTTTAACTTTACAGACTTGACTCACCTGACAATAAGAATCATAAAGAACACTATAATGATAATTTAACAAAAACCACAAAGAAAATAACTAGCAAAAACATGTTTTTGACCGTGTCAACGCTGCGAATGCCAGTGAATGAGTACAAAAGTGGGAAAGCTTTCGAGCCTGTCAAAAACCAGGAAGAAATGTTTTCGCTTTTTTAAAGGGAGACTAGCTGTTGGCCCGGCGTTGCACGGGCTATCACGAATAATAGGACATTCCCGGGCGGAGAGAAGTGAGGTCACGTGAGACCTTGGGATCCATATATTTTCATATGCCCCTCCTCCGTTTTTCTCTACAAACAACAGATATTGTCGCTTACTTTCCCTAACAAACGTTACGAAGTTAAACACTTTAATACAAAAAAAGAAAGAAAAAAAAGCATGAAAATGATTTTTTCCATTGTTAATAAATCCAAACACAGAAGCTCGCTCAAAAAGAAATACCAACTTCCGTTATATAAATAAAAAAATGCAACACCGGATGTGAAAACTAATAATAGGGTAAAAAATAATCCGTGGTGAATTCATTCACGGAGGATAGATGGCAGCACGTGGATTCATTCATTTTGACGTTTTTAATTAATATCTTTTTAACTAATTACAATTTCGGAATTTAAATAGTTGAAATGGATTCCTTGGATTATTTTCCATCTTTTGGTACTTACGGCTAATTCCAGGATTCAGAGGTTCGTGAGAAGACAGAAGGACATAGATACATATGTTAGTTTACCTTCGAATTTTAATAGGATATATTAAGAAAAAACAACTGCAGTGTTTTTAAATAAAATAAAGAATTCTGGTCTAGCTCTGGAGGGCTGCAGCCCGATAGCTGCCCCCCTGGATTCGCCACTGGTTGGATATGATAGTAGGAGGCATGCCAAAACAAAAAAAATAATCAAGGGGCACACGAAGGCAAAAAGGTTGAGAATCCCTGATCTACTTCCTTACATTTTTTGCATAGACAGACACACGTACAAACAAATAGACAGCAGACAGACAGTCTTTTTGCCAGATATAGTTCAAGATTAGACACAAATCCACAACTTTGGATTAAAGATAATATACTAAAACTCATTTATCTAGCTTGTTCCGTTTTTGAGTTATGGGATTATCAAGTTCTGTCCAGCAACGGATTCCGAGACTATCACTTTTGGACGATTTTACACCGGAAAGGGGTGTCAGACAATGAGTCATATGAGCGTATTTCCGGAGTTCTTTGTTAGATCACGCTCAGTAAAATGTAAACATCACCCTTCCATTCCTCATTTTCCCCCTATTTTGATGAAAATAACTCCTCCCGGCGCATGCGCAAAAGCGCGGAGGGTTTCCGAATCCGTTGCTAAACAATAGGCAACTTTTTTGGAGGGGGGTGGAGCGGGGCCTCCGGATATTTTTACGATACTTTCAAGATAATCTAATTGAGTATTTTTATTTGATTTACAGTGTCCTTGTACTCAAACATATTCAAATTCAAATTAAGTATTGTTTAAATTTCAGAATATTATTTTTATAACTTTTTTTATGTTTTCAAATTTGTTCATGATCATGGAGGTCCAATTTTCTTTTTCGGCGTTGACTGACTAATTCATAAGTCAAAAACTGTGGAAATTTTTGTATTAAAGTATTAAGATGGTGTATAAAAATGTTTTGTAATTTTTTTTTACCGTTTGGAAAAAAATTACTTTCAAATTTAAATTTTTTTATTCGCGATTTAATTTTTTAAATATTTTTTCAAACTAAAACCAAATCTGTTGACGGTAGTCTGCAATCAAATGCTTTATTATTCCAGATTGTCATAATAAGTGTCAAATATTTGTGTGATTTTTTATTTCTTCTTGGAATATAAATTTTTAAATGTTTTCTATTTAATTGTCACATATGCTGTAATGTGTTTAATATCCTAAGTTAATTTTTAATTTTTATTTGTCTTTCGCTTCCTGAATTATTATTTGATGATGTTTCATGAACTTTTTTGTTATTTGCTTTGTCTTCTATTTGGTTGTTCAGAACTTTTGCTTCTGTTGTTGCTTTTTTGCATTCAGTGTAATTCAGTTTTGATGTGATGTAATGTAATATGATGAGATGTTTTTTTCTATTTTGATGTTGTTTTGTATTCCCCGCCGTTCGAATCAGTGTCATACACCCTATTGGTAGGCTGTGTAGTTGTGAGAAAATAAATAAATAAATAATACGATTACTTAAAAAAAATCCTGTTGGCAAGTCGGAAGGCAAAGGTAGATTCCGTTTGTTCGGGGATAAAAGGTAAAGAGAATTTCAACCCCTCCGCCATTTTCTCTTCCAGTTTCATAAAGGCTGGAGCTATGAGGATGAAAAAGGGCGGGAGAGAGTTTTCCAAATACATGTCACATGCATAGGTTAAAAATTTAAAGGAAATTTGAACTTCTAATTCAAAACATCTTAGCATGATAATGTTTTGTCAGTCTTGATTTGTCTGTGATTACATTATTTTTAAAATTTTACTATTAATTATAACACAAAATTGTATTTAAAGTCTTTTCAATGAGCGAGTGTATAAATGCAGTAATTAAAAAATGAAAAGCATTGTTGTAAAATATATGCTGGATACTATAGAGATAGTATCTAGCTTATAGACAATATCACATCAAACACATTCGGAAGTTAAGGGTTGAAAATCACTTTTCAGACCATAACTTCAAAGAAATTGCAGCTATCGAAAAGCTTTCAATACAAAAGTTGTTTGTAATGATAAGGCGATAATTTGCCTAATTTGAATGCGCGCAATGGAAATATTTTTAATTAATAAAAAAATAACTATTTAATCAATTATCACGAAACTTCCATTAAACCCCTTCTTATGCTTCACAGCATTTGTTAGTAAAATTTGAAGAAAATCTATTGAGTATTTTGGATTTCTATAGCATGCACACAAAAAATTGACGTTTCAGTTTTATTTATATACTAGAAAATCACCCGTCATGGCTTGACGGGTGCAAATTGCCTCTTCATTCGAGAGATTTCCCTTCAAATTTGACGTGTTTAAATAGATATATATGCGATATAAATGTTGAAAACAAATAAAATAAACATATATGTTTCATGACAGGGAATATTTTTTTATTTACTATATATTTCTTTATTGAAAAAAAACCCCTTGGTAAACAACATTTTCCTTGTACTTAGATGTTTTCGTGTAAATTTTAACGTGATTGGGAATCCTAGACCTTGAAAGTGCAACACAGAGCTGTCCATGTGAAAAGACAGGCTCATCGAGGTAAATTCCAACATGATCGAAAGTTTTCCCCTGCGATTTGTTGATAGTCATTGTGTAAGCTGGAATTAACGGGAACTGGCGGCGATTGAGAACGAATGGTAGATTCACGTCACTGGTGGCTAATTTAATTCTTGGCAAGAAAACAACATCGCTACGATTGCATTCAGATACAATTTGGCGTCCAAACTATATCACGCGCATGATATACCACTGCCGTAATTTACTACTTTCTATTAAAAAACGGAAATTAATTTGAAATATAGGATTAATAGAATTTAAAATTTCTCGTTAACTATTGATCATAGCGGGATAAATTTTATATCAATGGATAGAAAATTTTATTTCACTATTTTAGAGCTATTAAATTTGAAATTGGAAGAACAATTACTCTTTTAAATTTAAAATTACTGAAATTTAGGTTCTCTAACAATGAAATAATGCTGTTTAACGTCTCGCAGTGCTATGGCGCGAGTTTTATTGTTGGTGACGTCAGAGTGTTACCGAAAGATCTGGGCTATTATATTAGTAATATTGTCGTTACGTAGAATAAATAGTAAGTCTAACGAATTAACTCGGTTTATGCCCTTAGGCGACTAAAAACCATCACACTCTTAATTTGAAATCCTTTCGAGTGCTGTATTTTTAGAACTCAAATTTAGTTCATTCAGTTGAAATTCTATTGAATTTTAAAGCATAAATTTCCGTTAGTAACAGCATGGGTTCAGCGTTATAAAAATATCTCACGTATTTTATCTTTCTACAGTCATCACCAGAACTTTGTACCATTTACCATCACTGCTTACTCCGCACACAGTTTATTTATATTTATACTGTTCTTGAAATTATCTGTCTTCTGTCTGAGCTCTGACACAAATTTACCGAGAGGGAAAGTAGCTCGATTAATTCGAATCTGTGTTCTTAAGACACGCTGAAACACTTCAAACAATGAACTTCAGGAACATAAAAAGCTGATAACCACCAGTTTCTTATCACACAGCAATCTAAACATGTCTTTCCTCCAAAGTAGAGAAAAGAAAAGAATATAATAGTCTCTTCAAGATTTGCATTACAATTTATAGCCGTAAAATAATACCTTATTATCTACGATTAATGTGCTTGAGTGAATTTCGCTTTATTTTAAGAAACATACGATATACGGGTATAATTGACTTAATGATATCTAATAGCCTCTTCAATACATCACAGAATGTGTTGATAAAATAATACGTTATTATCTGCTATTAATATGTTAAATGAATTTTGTTTTATTGATTGAATTGAATCTCTTAGATTTATTTCTCTAGCTTCATTTTTTCTCTTGATCATTTTCGGATTGTTTTTAAAGGTTTTTTTTAAATAATATTGCTTAAGTCTCCTCACATAAGTAATAACTATTCTGCGTAGTTATAATATACTATCCCTAATATCATTGTGTCTTACGAAACCAGCAGGTGATATCTCTCCTCGACTTTCTGGTATACCTACACACAGTATGATGCATTCATTTTATGTTTAATCTCTGAGGTGTAATGAAGAGAATCGAATATATATTTTGGACCTCATCCTGTTGACCGATTGCGTTCAAGATTTGACACAGATCTACAATTTTGGCATCAAGACCATGTGCAAAAATTCATTTTTCTTACTTGTTGCCGTTTTGAGTTATTGCGTTCACATACACAGGAACAGAGAAAACGACAGACAGACAACCTTTCGACGGACTTGGTCTAAATTTTGGTATAGGTCTACAATTCTACTTATAAAAACCATATGTCAAATTTAAGTGATGTAAATTATTGTGTTTTTGAGCCGGACGGACAGGCATCCCGCAGACGGATTTAGTCCAAAATCTGAGAAAACTCTACAATTTTTTTGCAAAACAGCATAGAAAAATACATCGATATAGTTTGTTGCTTTTCTCCACTTTCATGCTCACAGACAGACAGACATAATTCCGGTTTCCCATAATCCATGAGTCTTTCGGACTCAGGCTGGATATTCACGAGAACACCGTTCCTCACCATTTGGAGGGCATCGTTCAAGACTGTTCAAATTTTAAGCCTATCCATTTAGGTGGGTCATTCACGGAACAGACCGCACCAACTGCAAACCCATCTCCTACGTGCACTCCGATCCCCTAGGACCAGTGGCGGCTCGTGAACGAGGAGGGCGGCAAGATAATATTTATCAAGAAAATACACTTTTAAAAAGCTATATCTTTCAATAGCCCAAATTTTTTAATTCCAAAGCCAGATATGAAATTTTCTGCTATTCAAACAAATTAAATAATCTGCATATGACATTTAGCAGTAGTTTTACTAACAGAAAGTTAAGTGAATGTTGATGTGACGATTCTGCTGACGAAAAAAAAAATCAGAGCTCCACATACACACTTGCCACCTCGCCCACTTCACTCGATAACACTCTTCCAAAAATGAATATCTTCTTCAAAAGAAGTCTACACTTCTATCAAGAGAAAGCAAATGATTAATGAACCAGATGAGTTTCTGTCGACGCAACACAAACCGAAACCAAAACCCATAAACAGCCGATGTGATTGCCACATTGTGTGGGAATGAGGAAAAAAAGCAAAATAAATTAAAAAGAGCATCTTTTTCTCCTTCAGTTGGCTCCGTGCCAGGCAGCCCATAAAAGTTAAAGGGCGAAAGAGTTGCTTTTTCTCTCCGGATTTTCTGCGCAGTGAACGAATTTGGGGTGCAGAGTACTTTGCATCTCAAGCCTGCTTCTCTCTTACTCGTTGATTCATTTTCTGTCTCATTTTCAATTTTTTATTACTTTTTGCACTTTCGTAAGTCACGGATATCTGAGAGTGCAAAAGTAAGCGAATAAGATTAAAAACGAAAATATAAGTTTAAAAAAAAATTCAGGGAGTGCTGCAGCTCTGCAGCCCTGATGGACAACCCGCCACTGCCTAGGGCTACTGCGCCTATTCCTGCCCGCACTTTCACAACGGGTCCCCCCCACCCTGATTTCCCCAAACTGACTCCCTCCCACACGGGTGTTTCGCTTTTTGGCGAGAGCATCCTCCCCTCCCGCAGGATCGCGTTTCACTTTTATGAGACAATAATGCAGAATGGAAAACGAACGATGTTGGATTTCCAAATTTTGAAGAAGGTTTTTGGAGCGATGCGTGGCAAATGGAGTGGAGAGGCGTCCTCGTGAATGTCACGCTTAACATGTGTAGTACATCCATCAAAATGTAAAGGTCGAATTTTTCGAAATTTACATTACTTTCTTTTTGTATACTTCGTATACGAAAATCCTCTTTCTTTTGATAACAAAAGTCGCTTCGATTCAGTTTCTCTTCTCGATTTCTTAATAACTGACTTTGTGTATTGTGCATGCTTAAAGATGAGACCAATGTAACGAAATATTTTAAACTTAGACAATGTATAGAATACTGTAAATTTCTTTAAAAGATGCTGCACTTCAGAAACTCGAATGTAAAACCGAAATTTTAACTGTTACATTTCAGGTTTACTTATTACCACATCGTCTAATCTCGGTTCAAAATGGCGAAATCTGTCCCCAATTATTCCTCGTGTAGCTGCGAACGAGACGTAAATATACTAATTGTAACTAACTGCAACCATTATCTAGTAAGTTATTATATTTTATTTCGTTGAAGTTTTTTATTTTCGGGCAGAAAAAATTATAATGCTAGTTTAATCACTATTTATTTGAACATGTTTCTACAAGAACAAAAATAATGAATATGTGATCTCAAGCATGTGATCCCTGGTCATGAGAGTGTATTGCTATATTTTAAGATCAAAAATATTGTATCATGAAAAGAACAACTTATCGATAAAAAATAATTAAATTTCATTTAGCAATTATTGTTGTTTTCATATATGAAACATTTCACCTATTTATGAATAGTTTCATCTGTAGAAATAAATCTTAATTTCGAAAAATTTCCATATGATTCGATTTTTTTTCCGAGAATTCCATGTAAATTTCTCAAGAAATAAAGCTAATTTTTACAAACATCTAAGTTCTTTAATATCAATTAACTGTAGTCACTGATCCTTTCGAGAATAAAAATCGAAATAAAAAGAAATATTTTCAATTATTATTACTTGGACATTTTACCATTACTTCTATATGCTTCTAACCTTTTCAGAATATAACGATTTAAAAAATATAATTAAACAGAAAATATTTATATTTTAAAATATAAATGTATGATGAAATACTTAAAAACAAAATCAAAATGAAACTGTTGCATCAGTTTTTTAAGTTTTAGAAAAGTCTGTACTTTTTAAAAATACTTTAAGAAATGATGCATAAAATTAAAATTTGTAACTAATGCTAAAGGTAACAAGCAATTTTGGAAGAAATGGAGATAATAGTTTTTAAAGCTAAATCATCTATTAATATATAGAGTTTAATACGAACAACTTAAAACAAAAAACATGAAATTTCTCTTTAATTCAGAAAAGAGGGAAGTAGGTATATTAACAAAAGTATAACATTGAGAACATACAAGGTACAACAACAAAAGAGTTAAAGAGAGAGATAAAAATAATTCAATAATTATAGTTTTAAAAAACTAATATTTTTTTACTTTGTTAGAGATAATCTTGTTTTTATTTTCTCGTATACGAAGAGAAAGTATTGTAATCGTCAAAAAATTCGAACTCGAGATTTTGACGAATCTCCACGTTTTAGACCTTCCTGAGTCCGAAAAACACAATTTTGGAATTATGTCTGTCTGTCTGTGAACACGATAATTCGAAAACTATTAGAGTTACGGGGATGAAATTTGGTATGTGGTCTTTAAACATAATTTGCAGGTTTCTGTCAAGTTTTGGACAAAATCCGTCAACGGGAAGTCTGTCTGCCTGTATGTCCGAAGTCATGCGAACACTATAACTCAAAAACTTGAATAGCTAGATGGATAAAATTTGGTACACAGTTTTATCGTCATGAATGTAGGTCCGTATAAAATTTTGGGTCAAATCCGTCTACGGGTTGACTGTCTGTCGGTCTGTATAATCGCATACTCGTTAAGCATTCGTTACAAAACTGATCTCCATGCGCATGCGTACTTAGCAATCTCTGGTACCAAGCGGGAGGATTACGTCACTTTGTCCTTGAGACGGAGTTTGTGATAGATATGTTTTATCTCCAGTTTTGTTTTCGCTCCCTCGTATAATAGCGGATCTTACTGGAGTGTGATGGAAAATAAATATTGCTAAGTTTTAATACATAGGCATCTCTTTTAATATGATTCTTCACTTAAATATTTTACAATCACTATAATCTGTAATGAAAAACCTTCTGATATTCGTTGTATTCTGGATTACAGTAGGTTCGATTTTTTTTATCCACGCAAAGGGAGGGGAAATGGCAAATTTTTGAGCAGTATACGAGAAAGTTTAGGGGAGGCCACTCCCACTGGTTTCTCATTTAAGATCAATACCACTATTGAAAAAATGAGTTCTCATGGAACGGATGTCACAATCATGCAAAAATGTTTTCTTACTAGTTTTTTTTTAATGCAGAAAATTGTACCTCTCTTCTCGCCACTATTTTAATCGTTCTATAACCCTCTGACTACTAAGATTTCTGAAAATCTGAGTACAGTTGTATACGGAGGTCTGTTTACTAATTGATCGGTGAAATGGATTTGTCAGACCCGTTTCATCTTTTCTCCTGGGAAATGGGAGATGTGAATGGCGGGCCTTTCATCTCCTATCTCTACCCAAAGGGGGCCCTTAATGACCACTCCCCCAACTGCCTTCTCCCCCCATTCAGAACAGCAACTGGCCGAAATCCGCCCCACTAGTATAGAAGTTGTATGGACGGCTACGGCCGGCTTAGGAGTCAGAGGGTTGATAAGGAAGTACCTACCTACTTCTCGATCGAGATGTATATGATGCTGAAATCCTATCGTATCTTTTCAACAAAATTAATGCATTGCATATCAATCCCAGCTCTGGATTCCCGCCTGCGATACACTTAACTATTTGTTTCTCTCCTTTCCACCCCCACATGTCATGACTTCAAAACCAAGGCCACATGCACTTCATCATCAAACCTCTACTGAAAACGCGACGATATCCCCAACCCGGAACTGTATCAATTTGATACTTGTATCATGTTGATACTTCGTATCAGCCGACCGAAAAGGAACGCGACGGAAGTGATTACTTATCGTTATCATTCGAGTCCGAGAACTGATACCGAGTACCTAATACTTTTGGTCTGCATTATTGAGGTGTATCTGATACTTTTGCGTACCTGATACAAAGTATCAAGTTGATACAGTATCTCCCAACCCTAAAACCATCCAACTAACCTTTCGAGAATAAAGCTTTTATAGCTATACTAGCAGTACGCGCACGGCGTTGCCCGTGGGATCGTTATTTCAACAAAATAAAAAAAATGCCCACATACAATTACATAAATAAAAGTTTTAAAAACGAAATCAAAACAGAAATATATATTATTGAGTTGGTCCGCCTCTTTTTCCTCTCGACCGAGTACCGTTAAATCCAAAACAATGTTAAAAAATTACAATGTGATATTTATTACACCGCAAGCAAAATATGAAAGGCAAAGAAATAAGTTAAGACGCGCTTAAAAATAATAATCGAAGTAACCGAGTAAATAAACCATCTCCTCGTAGAACGCGAAAGTAATGACGTCACCCTGGCCCTTCAGCCAATGAAATTGCCCGCAACGTTCCGGAGGCTATCGTGGGCGGAAGCTTCGCTAGAGGAAACATATCGTTCAACTACCAGGAAAAAATTAATTTTAAAAAAACTAAAAAAGATATTTTAACCATTCTCATTTTAAATCCGACAGAACCGTTGCAGTTATAAGCTGAAAAAAATTGAAAATAATAGTGTTATTAGAAAGTCGGATGCGACAAATTTAAAATCAAAACCAACATTTAGACGGCAAAACTGACTGATTTTTAAAAAATTCTCAAAATTCAGTAATTTACGATAGAAATTCAAAACTAACTTCATTAGAACGGAAATCGCGTGTTCTTTCCGATGGTCTATCTATTTTTGTCGTACAATTATTCGAAACCATTCTATTGAGAAATTAGTGCGAAAAATCAACCAAAACAACACAAAACATTAAATAAAAAAATTTCTAGATTAAAATTTAAAATTTCGGCTTCGAGGTGCATTCAGCCACCATTGCGACTACCTGTGTGCCAAATTTCATGGCTGTAAGTGCGATAGATTCGTCTGGACATCGCAGACAAACACACACACACACGCACGCACACAAACATTGCCTTTTATAAGTATAGATATCCCAAGCACATCTGTTTCATCAGCATCAAGGACAAGTTTAAGCAACTGTTTATAAAAACAACGATTAAAAAATCGTTTTTCACCCTTGCTGTTAAGCGAGGATGTTACATAAGTTCAGGAACTTAGTCCAAAGATGTGACTAGAATAGCAATGAGTGGTGCAGGTTCAAATCTTTTCTTGCGGAGTTATTTATTACATAAGCAGTAAATTCCAGAAATTTTTAATATTAGTTTAAAGATAAATATTTTTATTATAATACAAAATTAAGTAAAACCATAAAATAATAATAATTCCCAGTATAATAAATTTCAGGTTATGCATTGTATAGTTGCGCCAAAACATGTGATACAAAATATCCAAATTTCCGTTTTTTTTTTAAGTTTCTTGTATACGAAGTATACAAAGAGAAAATGTAGCTGTCAAAAAATTCGACCACAAGATTTTGATGAATCTCTTCCACATTTCAGATCTTCCTGAATCCTAAAAAGGCAATTTTAGAATTATGACTGTCGCTGTATATGTGAATGCGATAACTGAAAAACATAACAAGCTAAATTAATGAAATATGGTGTATGGGCTTTACACCTCAATTGTAAATCTGTATCAAATGAGGAACCTGACTAGCTAAAAACGAAGAAGTTAAATATACACGCTTCTCTTCATTATGGCCGAGTTTTCTGCTTTGTTTATGGTGTTAATGCTATGTCAATGGAAATCTTCAAAAGTTCAGCACTCTGTTTGCAGATGTTAATTAATGTTTGAAGTAGAGTTTTTCAATGTCATGGACTAAGGATACTTTGAAAATACAGTAGAACCCCGATAATCCGAAATTCCGGTTAATCCCAACCGATTTTATTTTCGAAAATTATATGTAATTGGAACGATTATCTGAAAAGATTTAAATATACATACTAAAAACAAAAAGTACTTTTTTCAGCATGCATAATTTTGTACTCATTGAAGAAACTAATGCAATTCGCCGTAAGATAAGGTCACTTCATACAGGAGCACATCCATTATTCTAATGAAAAGGGGAGACATATTCACCTTCTATTGCTTTTGAATAAAAGAATTCAAAACCATAGTAGTACTGAGTACTTATAACTTACTTTTTTTTAGTAACACATCTTTTTCTTTTCTATTTTTATCGGAATTTCGGGTAATCCGAATTTTTTGTAATCCGAACAGGCACCGATCCCAATTAATTCGGATTAGCGGGGTTCTACTGTATTAAATTTGATGTTCCTGTCGCTGTAGCTCTTAATGTTTACTTAAAACAAGTCTCATTTTGTGGGAAGTCTGCCATAATTTTTCGTTATCGCTCTTTTTGGTGACTTCTAAGGGTTGTTTGGCGGTTAACTTTTTAACAAACGATTTGGATAAAAACTAGCGGTTAAATTTTTAAACAAACGATTTAGCTGATTATAATGGTTCCATTTGGAATTTAACCGTTTTAAGAGCACTTTTTTAGCAGTTTTAAATAAAAAGAATTAAACGAATTCAAAGAACACATAATTCAACGCTTTGTCTGTTACAGAAAGAACTGGTTCGAACTTGTTGCTGACTACAGTATCCAAACGAATTTGGCGATTGCTTATATCGGAGGGTTACCAGTAAACGGTCTGTGAATCGAAAATAAATAAAACAGAAAACAAACTTCAATACTAAACACAAAATGAGCCATATTGGGTGAAGTAGGGGCGTCTTCCCTCGCGATTAAATCGACGGAAGAACACGCCTACTGGTTACTAATTAAAGGAAACAAAGTAAGTGAATACAAATTTAATACCTTTTTATAATTGGTCAATTTTTTTTTCAAATATTCCATGAATTTTAATATAAAAATACCATTACTCTAATATTCTATTAGGCAGAAATTATAATTTTAACAACACTAATTTCACTTCTTGATGCTTTAATAACTTATTAAAGTAATTGCAAAAGAATACTAGCACAAAATATCAATATATTATCTAAACGTTTGGAGAGATTAGCTATTCACTTTGGTTTCGAAATTTTTGGTTTGGGTTGGTCGCTGAATAAAAATTTTAACAAAAATAAATGTTTCAAAAGCGAATTGAAAGGAAGCACTTTCTATATTACGTCTGAAGCAAGCATAAATATTTTATTTATTCTTGTCCATTTCACCTACAATATAAATAAAAATAAAAGTCATCGGGGTCTATGAAGTTATTTACCTATTTAAATCAAGAAAGACAAAAATGTTCACCAAACGATCATTTTTAGGCATATCATTTTAACATTAATTAGAACTGTGTTGAAATATAACGGTTTCCTGCAGTTTTATTAATTGAACAAAACTGCAGGAAACTGTTTGAAAAGGCTTAATATTGTGACTAACAGCTCACATTGTAAAAAAAAAACAGCTTTCTAATCATGTTTTTGGAAAGTGGATAGCGGAAAAACCTGGAACAGCTTGCTTCGCCTTTGGCAAAACATGTGTGAAGAAACTCTTTCATTTCAGATCTTTCAGCTTTTGCTTAAGGCTTGCAAAACATATATCTGCAGAAACGTGATTACTTTTAAGCCTTTATGGTTTTCACTTGTACTAAAAGATAATTACAGGGTTTGGGGAGATTTCAAAGCCAAGAAATCATTACTTAACTAAACAAAATCTGTGGCCAAGTAACCCAAAATTGTTTCCAGATGGAACCAATTTCTTAAGACACACTTTTGGAATTCAATAATTTGACAAACACTTTTTCGAAACCAATAAAAAGCTTTATATATCTATATTAAATGGATAAATAATTTTAACATGAAATTGAGGGGCGGGGGAATTAGTGATATATCATGAAAATAAATTGGTAACATCAGGTTCGGCACCTTTATTTCAAAAGAATGGTATGGAATATACCTGAAACAAAATTCGTATTTCGAACAATTTTGTACTTTGAAATATTCATATTCAGGAGGTTATTTTTGAACGCTATAACCAAGAATCACTCTTACCAGACAATAAAAATTTTAACTAGTCCATAGTAAAACCAGCGGGAGTGGTCTCCCCTCAACTTTCTCATATACTTCACAAAAAGGTGTTATTTCCCCATTCCCAAGGGTAGCCATACGTCCCGTATATACGGAACAGTCACCCTATTACACTAGTCAGTCCCGTATTATTATTTGTTCCGTTTTCTTCCTAAACTCTGTGTCATTACAATTTTAAAATAACTTGCGCCCAATTTTATAATTATGTGAAAGAAGAAAGTGATATAATTAAGAAAGTAAAATCAGCTTTAAAGTGTGACTGGGCTAAAAAGGATTAGGCTCACATCTTTTTCTATTATTCTACGTGATCGTTTTATAAGAGTGCTTAAACTTTATTGATTTTTTATCAGAGTAAAATAAGCTAATACGTACCCACTTTATTCATGTTTTATTTTTTTAGCATCTAAAAGTCGCGTATCAATGCATGGCAATTCTGGCAACCCTACCTATCTCTGTGTCGATAAAAAAAAATCGAACCTACTGAAACCCAGAATGCAATGATTATCCACTAGTTTCTTTCAGCGCCCGCATTGAATATGCAATTTTAAAGCCATTTTTTTAATCGATTGAAACAAAAATTGGACAAAAATCTGCAATTGAAGTTACAAGGCCACATACTAAATTTCATTTATCTAAGTCAGTCCTTGTGTTAAGGAGTTATAATGTTTACAAGTATGCGATTATACAGACATACAGACAGTCGACCCTTCGACGGAAATGGTCCAAAATTTGATACGGACTTACATTTCTGATGATAAAAATGTGTACCAAATTTTATCCACCTAGCTATTTAAGTTTGAGAGTTATCGCGTTCACATTAACACGGACATACAGACAGACTTCCCGCAAACGGATTTTGTCCAAAATTTGATAGAAACCTACAAATTATTTGTAATGACCACATACGAAATTTCATCCCCTTAGCTCTAATAGTTTTCGAGTTATCGTGTTCACAGACAGACACAGAGACAGACAGACTTAATTCCAAAATTGTGTTTTTCGGACTCGGGGAGGTCTAAAACGTGGACATTCATCAAAATCTCGAGTTCGAATTTTTTGGTGATTACAAGACTTTCTCTTTGTATACTTCGCATACGAGAAAGTGAAAAAAAGCAAACCTAATAAATTCTAAATTTTATTAATGTTGTAATTGTTACTTGCACATAGCAGAAATTAAGAACACAGACGAGAAAGAACACATACATGAACTTAAAGAAGCTTTAATGGAATTCGAAATTTCAAATGTAAAAGACAGTTACAAATAGTTCTGACTTTCATGAATATTTTCAAGTACAAACGTTAGATTGACAAACTAATCGCGAACGATTTGCAGGCAAAGTTCGTTTGCTTTAAAAGGATATTTTTCACTTTTATCTCACTGTATATAATAGATTTGTAAAATTATTCATTAATATAAACACGGACTATTTTACAAAAATATTTTTTTTAAATCGGCATTTTTTAGTTTTTGATATTTTTTTAATGATTTATTTCAACATAAGACTTGTTTAAATGTGATTGACCTACAGAAAAGGAGATTTACTTCTCGGTGGTTCAATAAATCTTATACATATAAAAGAGAAAGTCACTCACTGACTCATCACCTGATCTCCCAAACCACTGGGACTAGAAACTTAAAATTTGGCACGTGGTTGTTTCTTGGGTAGTAGGTGCTCACTAAGAAATTATTTTTCGAGATTTTAATTAGAATTTTACTCTAAATTTTGAGATTTTTCCGCAATAACTTCGGAGCAAGTAATCGCATTAAAACCGTTTTTACATCATCTTAAAGTCCAAAAAATTAGCTTTTCAACAACATGAATTTCATTTCCGTTTTAAAATCCTTTTATTTTAATTAATTTTTTAAACACGATTTCTAACAATATTTTTATGGTTATTGTCTGCAGTTTTTTTTTGGAGCATGCGCGGCAGAGCTCCTTCATCTATCTTTAAAAAATATCATCTAATATAACTGTTATAATGCGGTAGATGTCGTGGACATCAGCTAGTATTATATCAGCAGCTAAAAAGATTGTCCGAGAATTATTAGACACACTTGAAAAATTAATTAAAAAAACTAATAATGTTACAACAGCAGTTTTTCTTTTGAATGAGAGAGTATTTTAAAAAGGGGGTTTTTTTTCAAATAGGTGGTGTACCATTACGACGCTCTAAATTTGCTACAGCGAGATATTTCCATTCGCAATGGCTTCGAATCAGCAGAAGCCGATCATGTTTTCCAGTTTTCTTTTTTAGTTTTTTCTTAAATATCTCGAAAACTCTTCAGTTTTCGAATTACAGTTGATTTAACAAATTAAAGACTGTAAAATTCCCTACAAATATATGCTTTCATTTTTCTTCTAGCTTTAATATTTTCGCAGATAATTGTTAGGAAATTCTGCATTTTAAGCTACGAAGCTTGCATCTTTTCTAAATTGCCTCTCGTACCTTTACTCTAAGATTCGAAGCATTCTTTCTTTAAGATTTTTACGTCATTTCTTTGAGCTAGTCACTTCACTTGACATCTATATTAGCAGCTATTTAATCGGAATCGTATGACGTTGTCTATTCGATTCCCGCAGCTGATATGTAGATCTACTGATTATTAGCAGAGTATATATGCTTGTCTCTACTATGTCATTTTGATACGGTCTGTAGGTCCTCTAAGCATTCTCTCCTCGGAGAGACATGAGTGCTATGTAAGCTGTTGCTGGTACTGTACCTATAAGATGTAGGACAAGTATCAACCCTGTACAATGGAAGTGTGGTGATCTGTAAATATGTTCTTAAATGTGGTCGTCCAAATAAATGTATCTTTTAACTTATATGATTCGTCATTTCTGAAACAATAAGAAATGCTCTATCTCATAGAAATTCCACTGCAAAAGCCAGGATGCTTTTAGCTCATTAACCAGCAGCTCTTTATAACCAGTGTTACTCAAGCTGCCTGTCTTTACTACAAGAATGAGACTAACAAGTGGTATTGGTAAACTCGCTTCCTGTGCCTAACAATAATGGCTCTCAAAAATGGGAGATTTCCAGTAATTTCCGAGCACCTAGACCACCGTAACGACGCGTTACCTACCCGGAAGAAAACTTAAATGCGCTCTCATTAAAAAAAAAAAAAAACGTAGTTGTAACATTATTAGTTTCTTTTAAATTGATTTTTGAAATGTGTCCAACAATTCTCGGACACCCTGCATATTTTCGTGCATCATATTTCTCTGATCGAATGAAATATCCCTCAAGAGATTTTACAAATTGCTGACGTTATTAGCTTAACCCTGAACTCCTGTCAGTGTCAGGGACAATTTCCTATTGTACGATTAACACTTGCTTATCACGTCTGTCACTGCAATCTCTTCACATCTTTCCCCATAAACGTTCAACAGTTAATAGCTTTTTTATCTTCGCTGCATATGAAAGATATCCTGATTGAAAAATCAGCTATTTTTACATTTTCACTGCTGAAGTACACGATGGAGAAACATGAATACATTGTTCTGTAACGAAGTTTTTAAAAAAGAAAACAACTAAAATAAAATAAGAATTTGTGCTACAAGGAGATCAGCCACAAGATAAAGAATATGCTTTCTGTTAACAGTAATATAATTTAATATTTAATGCTAATTTTATATTTCCTGAAAACCTGTTTTTTGACAGTTTTATTTCTAAAAGTAAATAATCTGACATTTGGAAACGTATCATATAATGACAATAAACTGAAATTTTAGCACGATATTTGACAGTCTATTTTCCCTTGATTAATAAGTTAAAATATTTTAAAAGAATTTCCATTCGTCCTGGAGCTTGCATTGGCTACAGTTTGAAAGAAAATAAATATTGCTAAGTTTTAGTACATACGCATCTCTTTCACTATGATTCTTCACCTAAATACTTTACTATCACTATAATCTACAATGAAAAACTTCTGATAGTCATTGAATTCTGGGTTACAGTAGGTTCGAATTTTTTATCCACGCAGGGGGAAGGGAAATGACAAATGTTTGAGAAGTATACGAAAAGGTTTAGGGGAGGTCACTCCCGCTGGTTTAATTCGTTAACTTAATGTTATTGCTAATCCAGAAGTGACGTGTGACCGCGAAGCCAAGACTGTACCAACAGGCCTCCGCAGCGAAACACGTTAAATTAATGTAAAGTTTTGGATATGAGTTATAGGTTAGGTGCTCAAACAATTACCAGTGTCACTCAGGGTTGCCATATTGGCCGTTTTAGAGCCAAATTATGGAAATTTGGCCTCTTTTCAAAGCCTTTGGCATTAGAAATTTTCAGTTGGCCTTAAATTCAAATTTGGCCTTTTTTGGCTTTATTTTCGTTAAAGACTTTTCGACCAATTTTTAATTACCTACTTATTCTATTGTTTTTTAATAAATTTTTGATATTACATATTTCAAATGAGATATATAATGAGATGTCAAACGAAATAGCTCCTGAACAGAACAAGGATGTTTTTAATTTCTTTCCACTTAAATTTTAGTTTAATAATAGAGCATTGACTATATGCCAATCAAGTGGGAGTCGTTTTCATGAAGGATAGCCTTTTTTTCTAATATCAAATGAGGTTTTCAGTCAGTTTGTCAAATTTGGCCTTTTCTGGCATTATTTTTAAGAAGGTTTGGCCTTATTTTGCTATTTTGATCTGGCAACCCTGTTGTCACACATACCGACGACTCGACAACGATGTAAGCGTGTAGTTTAACTCATTGACTTACGTTAGCACGGATTGCGAGACCATTTAGGTGGAGAAAAGAATTATTAAGAAATGCAGAAAATTTCAACCTCACCGGAACACAGTATTGAATCGCAACACATTGTTCCGTTTTTATATTCATAATCGCAACTCGAAAAACTTTGAATGTAAAATTCAACACACGTTATTTGCTCGGCTGCTGAGGGTAGACTAGTGAGTGAAAAATATTTAGTGCATTGTTATGAATACACAACGAGTTCAACGATTAATATAGAAAAGTTCTTAAGAAAATTGGAATTTTAATCTCATTTAAATGTATTTTTAGTTTTTAGTGATATTTATTGTAGCTTAATTTCCTTATACTGTTGTTCTTAGTGCTTCACACCTTTTCGATTTCGCTTTGATCCCCATATTTTTGATCAGAAAAATAATTTTCTTCTTTTTTTCTACACTTATAAAAACGTGTTTCAAAAATCTTTTTTATTTACTTATTATCTGCTCTGTAGTCTTAATATATTTCATAATTCAAGAAATTTTGTATGTATTTTTTTGTCAAATCCACGACCAGATAGAGCCTTTCATATGGAATCAAAATTTAATTAAATTAATCCTGACAATATTAAATTGTCATTGGTAACCCATAACTGCACAATATTTTAGAGCTCTTATGTATCTGGAAGTGAAAAGTCTTTTACAAAATTCCGTATTTACAAACAAAAAAAAAGAAGTCAAGTTAAATAAAATTGCGTACTGATAAGCAAGCAGTTTATAAGCTCGACTGATAAGTAAGTCATGAAAATATTAAATTGCCATTGGTAACACATTACTGTACAAAATTTTAGATCTCTTATATGTGAAGAAGTGAAAAATCTTTTACAAAATTCTGTCTTTAAATTCTGTCAAAAAAGAAGTCAAGTTAAATAAAACTGCTAAACGATCAGTTTCCAATAATATATATATATATATATATATATATATTCTTATGATTTTCCTAGTCTTTAAATGAAAGAGGTGAGTTTTTTCTCCCTTGAGATTTTCAGCGAAAGTCCACTTAGTTTCAGATTTTCCTTGACCCTGCTTACGTAAAACTAGCGGAAACCTGCTTGAGTGAAAGCGGAATTGCAACTTTTTTCTTTAGAAATGTGACATACTCTAGTCAACTTCATTAGCTCAGTGTAAATTCACTAATTCTAGTTTGTAATGACTTAAATTTATAACCTGGAACGTTTTTGCGCAAACTAACTCCATAACTTGCGCTAGTAATTGCTATATAGTTGCGCGTACGCGCTAAACAATAGACAAATAGCGATACCTGCGTATAAAAGTCTATACGCAAACATTGCTTACAAATGCAGTGTATGCTCATTGCATTGTTTGAAAATTAATATAATCCTTAAGTGCATGGATTTAAAAAAAAATAATTCGTGTTTCAGTGCATTAAAATGGTTGCTGCCTAGTCATTTTTAATTTAGGTTTTCCATCTTAAATCGCAAATAAGAGAAAACCAATTTTTAGGGTAATTTAATCAAGTGTATTAAACATGTTTTCATTGTTTCTATTTTATTGAGGTTTTCTTTTCTTTTCTTTCGGGATGGGGGGGGGTGAGTAAATATTTCTAATCAAATTAATTGTAATGTCACTTAAAGCAATCAGAAACACTACTGGTACAAATAAGCGATGCAAAAACTTATTTTTGAAACGAATTTGCAAATGATTTCTTTGTAAGAGTTAACACACTATTAATATAGTTTCAAATTAAATCAATTAGAAGGAAAAAAAAAACTTTCTACTTTCCCCTAAGAGTCCGCTTGGCAGTCACTCCGATTGTATTATAATTAAATTAAAATATTCATTGAAATCAAGCAAAAGTGTCTTCGTTTCTTCATATTTAGAAAAACAAAACTTCTTTTAAAGCAAAAGGAAATTTTTCAGAAGAATTTCAAAATTGAATGCATCAGAAACATTTTATCAAATTTATTTTTGCTTCTTCAGGGAACTAAACTGATTTCTTTCATAAAACTTCCGTTTTCTATTGGCCCTATTTAAGCATAAGAGCTAGAACAAAATGTTCAGTTGTTCGGGATATACAAACTATTTATTTCCTACAATGACAATGCATTAAAGTTATACTCCGAAACTTACAAAAGGAATAGTTTGAGTATCTGTTTGTTAGAAAAGGAATAAATAGTAATTCAGTATATGGAAATTTAACTTTTACTGAAAAGTTACAATAATTTTTAATTATCCACATTACTATCTTTTACCATTTAAATTCTATCCGTTGTAATTTAAGTTTAAAGTACAATCTTCTAACTAAACAAAAAATAATATATTTATGCAAATATTGTTAAAAAGGCACCAACAACAACCAGTTAAGGTTCCAGTAGTTAATCGTAAAATGTAATTATATCTGCAAAATTGGAATATATTTTTGGAGAAAAAAAATGGTTTTAGGTAACTTATTTATGCAACACAAAATCTCATTCAAGAAATAAAAACAATTGGAAAAAATTAATATGCAGCAGTTTATGAAGATAATTTTTAATACTTCCATTTACAAACGATTTTGCTTTTTTTTTCTTTCAGTTAAATAACAATTGCTTAACAGCAGACGATTCTTACACTATGCAAACAAACAACCAAACAGAACAAACTGAACCTTACCGCAGTTCTGAGACGAAATCAATTTGCAGAATTCCGTCGCTTGTGTTCCGAACTGTTCCAATTCAATAAACGGAAATCCGCGCGAAACGAGGCGAGGAAAAATAGATTTTGAGGTGAAGGAAAAGTCCAACTTAACTTTACGGAGGAAAAAGAGATACCTTTCTGAGATCGAATAGCAGTTCGCTTTCTGACCCTTTTGAGCACGTGACCGCAGGCGATTTGTGACGTAAGCTTAAGTGGACTGCTTTTTTAAAGTAGCACAAGTTGTATTCGTCAGTTTGATAGCATTTGCTTCTCTTGTTTCAAAAAGAATATTAAAAAAAAGATTACAAAGATTGATATTAATTGCTTTGTAAAGAGTAGTTTTATCTGAAATTGTTGAGATACGTTCGGATGATTGTGAGTATGTCTGTAGACGAAGGCAACTTGAAGTAATCATTTCTTTTCCTGTATTGCCGTTGGCAAAAAAATGCATTGGGGATTTCGGTTTTAATATAAAATGACATTACTGTGCTGCATGAAAATGTTGAAAAGATAACAGAAAATTGTTTAACCGGTTTTATCTTGACTTTAGTGAAAACGTGCCTTTTCTTATATGCAAACATCAGAATTCCTATGAAGAGAAAGTGATAATATATACTTTTATTTAAAGATTCCAACGCACAGCCGGTTCAGTTTTTGATGCAAATACACAATTAACTGAAGTATTTTATTCATAAATTTTGTAGTAATAAATGATAAGTTTAAAATGAAAAGTAAAAAAATAATTGAAACCATAACAAACAAATAAATTATCAAACTTAAACTTATTTATATAATATATAAAAAGCTCTAAATACCAAACATAATCAAATACACGCTTGGGTAATTAAATTTGATTAATAATTTATTAAACATGTAACTTAAATTTCATTAAACTGGAATGTAAAACTTATAGAAAGGGGGGGAAAACAAATAAAGACAAGTGTCAGACTTTCATCAAGGAGTCGTCTGACTCAATCAAATAAAAAAAATAAGAATTTAAATTCTAAAAAAATGTCGCAGAATTTATCAATACTAAAAAAATGTATCACAAAAATAAATTAATTTGTTATTATTTGAACCGCAGTACTTCAGAAGTGAGAAAATACTTTAAAAAATTTATCCAAAAATTGGGAAAAATAGAAAAAATATTCACGCTATTAGTAACTAAGTGAACAATCTTTCATATCTGTTATAATGAAATGTTAATATCTAGTTGAGAAATGTTTTGTTTATACGGAAAAAGAGTTGACAAATTTCTCGTTTTAATTTTGGTGAAAATATTCGTACGTGCTAGGAATAGAAGGCGTGTTTACCTCCCTGAAAGATTAAAATAACTTCCTGAAATTCTGATTTAAGAATAGTAAAAATCAGCCACAAAAATCAACGTATTTTGTTCAGTTCAAAAAATAAATCAATAAAATAAAATAAATGCTACACAATTGTTAGTTCGCAAAATTTTGCATGTAAAATGGACTCTGCAATAACTATATCTTAGCACTATACAAGTAGAATCCAAATATAACTTTTATTTGAAAAAAGATATGAAATGGGTAAACAAATAAACAGAAAAAATATCGGTCCCACTTGATGGTAACTTCTTTTTATCACAGACAGAGCATCTCTTATCTACTTCAAACAACTAGTTGCTATGCATGAATGCCACAAATAAATATATAAGAAAAGGAAACAAACAACGGGACATTGCTCTTTTCTAGCTTTTTGAAAAGTCACTGTACTTTTTCAACATTTTCGCTAAGAATGGATATAAACAATGGCGGCTCGTATGTAGTAGTCAGGAATGTGAGTGCTGTAATTTTTAAAATATATACACAAGTAAGAAATTTTCGAATTTATTTAAAAGAAAAATTTTATGATATAATTTAAATAAAAAAAGCATAACTAAATATTACTATTAAAAATTAATTAAAGATCAATTGAATTAACGGAAGGTTTCTTCCCTCGACATTGTCAGATATTTAGATAAAAACGACCCGTTTTGTGTTTATAGCTTTTATTGTTAGTATAGTGAAGAGAATCGAGTATGAATTTGGACCTCATTTTGCTGACTGATTGGGTACAAAATTTGATACAAATATACAATTTTGGTGCCAAGGTCATGTACGAAAACTCACTCATTGAGCTTGTTAAGTGGCTCACGTATACAGATATAGACGATGGGTAGGCAAACAACGCAATAGCGGATTTAGCACAAAGTCCGGCATATATATATAATTCTAGTGATAAAACCATACGCCAAATTTTAGATATCTAGCTCATTGCATTTTTGAGTTATCGTGTTCGCACGCACACGGACAAATTGACTTTTCATAGGCGATTTCGTCCAAAATATGATAAACATCTACTGCATGCCAAATTTCCTCAGTCAGTGGCGTAGCGAGGGAAAGTGGTGCCCGGGTCATAATATGTTTATTCGTCCCCCCCCCTCTGTCATCATCAGTGGATTAGCTTGCAAAAACTTAGCACCCCCCCTTTTCGTATTTGACTTTAAAAAGTGACATAAAATATTAACGTTTTGTTAACATGGTCAGTGGCGTAAAGGGGGTAAGTGACGTCCGGGGAATAACACTAGTCGCCATCAGTGGCTTATCAAGCGTAAATACTTCTCGGAGTATGGTTTTATTTTTGAGCTCCCACATGATATTTTGCTTTAAAAAAATGGCATCAATGTAGATTATTTTGACTCCATGGCACCCTCTAAAACTGGCACCTGGGGCATCCATAACCCCCTTGCCGCCCGGTCACTCTGTCTAGCTTGTTGCTCTTTTTTTTTTTCACACTGGGAAGGGGAGGGAGTCTAAACTAAATTTTTTGACGATTACAATACTTTATTTTTGTATACTTCATTTACAAGAAAGGAAATATGGTTTAGCCCTTGAAATTATGTGATGTAAAAATCGTTCAAAACGCTCTACTGACCTAGAGCTATCAAATTTGGCATGTATTACTTCTAGGGTAATAGATATCCAGCATGAAAAGGTTTTTCAAATTTCAATTAGATAATTAATTAAATTAATCGAAATTTCAACTTTTTCCCTCAATAACTTCAGAACATATTATCGCACAAAAAAAAAATCATTTTTACATCACTTTAAAATTGAAAAAATTGTGTGCAATTTTTCCTTTAATTTTTCTAAATTTGTTTTAAACACAAGTTTTAACCTTGTTTCTCCTTTGTATAACAACAAAATAGCAAGATTGTGAATAATCATCGTGATTATTTTAATAGCTCTCGTGCGACTATGCAAAAATAAAGATTAGATTTTTTAGTTTATTTATAACTAATGCTTTAACATACTTCAAAACACTGGATTTTTTTTCAATGTTGATTTTAGGAAAGCATTCTCTCTGTAAATTGTACGATGTAAAAGTCGTTACGCACAGAATGCAATGGTTGATGCAATCAAGCCAGACTAACCGAGCCTAAAACATTATCATGCTGCAATGACTAAAGGTTCGAATCTTTTTTTCCCGAAATTTTCATCAAACATTTTAATGAACACTTTGAAAAATTTCGCTCTGAAGTACACTTCTCTGGTCTCTAGTGTATATAAGAGCCTAATTTGTAACTCTTCCCTGTATTAATGTTGATTCACTACGTTTTTATTTTCTTGCCAAATTAAATCCACAATGACATGGTAGTCGAGTGTTGGCTTTGAAATAACACGGGTTAGAAACCAGATTTCATCAACGACCTGTCATGCAGGTGAGCCTGATGCATGCAACTCAATCGTCGTGAGAGGTGTGGCTTGGAAATCTGGAGATGGGGTTATGCTTGGGTATCTTCCTCACAATCCGACTTAAAATCACAAGGCCCATCTGAAAAATAGGCTTTGTATAGATTCAAAATGGGATGCTAATCTAACTACACATGCTAAATGAATTTTCAATAGCATTACCCATCACATCTTGTCGTAATCTTTTTAATTTATAACAAGATTCCATATGATAGTCCTCATTTCAAATAAAACTGTTTCAAGTTTTCACAATATTTTCAAGGAAGTCTAATCAACCAAGCTAATACATCAGAAATTGTCTTTAATAAGGCTATCGTTTATAAAAACTTATAATCTGACCTATTATTTACACTTACAATTTTCCCACTGGTTTTCAACCTGTCAACATAAATACTATATGAATACAGTAAGCTTTTCAAAAATCTCAGCCTCCAGATATTAAAAATCACAGTTATCTGAATCATCAAAAAATTCTAAAGTTTTTAACAGACCCAATCAGAATTAGCAAGAATCTAGTACAGTGGTGGGGAACCTGTGGCCTTGCCAGTTATTTACAATTTTCATTATAATAATAATTACAGAACAATAACCTTTAAGATTCTGCTTATGTGGCCTTTTGCCCAACTGCCGAAGTTTATTGAGGCCTTTCAGTGCCAAATGGTTTCCCATCCCTGATCTAGTAATATTATCTCATGTTCAAATAATATTTGAACAACGACTGACAAGAGAAACTTATTGCTTCAAATTCATATGAATATTAATGAGAAGAGATCTGATACTTCTGAATAGTGGTCAGGTGACATGAACCAGACACCCGAGATGGCATTCCATATCTTAAACTTCCACAGCACACTAACACAAGGAGGTTTGGCCCACGATTGCAGATTTAACATGTACCAGGCTCACATACAAATCCAGTGCAATCGGATCTCAAAACCTCAATCTTCCAATTCTGAATTCGTGATCTTGCCACCAACCCACTGTGGCCTTCAAATGATGAGGATATCACCTCTCCATGCCAACCCTCTGCAAACTTCCACACAACACAGAAATAAAATATTTGGGATTTCACAAATTCAATGTGCAGCAAACCTCATATGCGACAGTTTTTCAGTTGACCCCGAGATTTGAACTCGTCAACTACTGTTCACAAAACTATGATTCTGCCACCTAACTGTAAGAATGAAAACCCAGCTTAAAAAAAGTTTCAATAGTTCATTTAATTGACCAAGCAAGCGAGGTCCTGTTTTAACTTGAACATTTGGAATTATGACTGTTTGTTACGCAATCACAGCAGAACACATTCAATTTGGACGAATGTTCCTTGAAGCCATTAAAAACATGTATACGGATTTTTATTTTTTGATTCTATTTCAAGATGGCGATTGTTTAATGCTTCTGTTTCAAGCAATGTTTAGCTTTTTTCAATGATTCCAGCCAAATGCAACTCCAAACATAATGCCTCTAAAAGTACCAATAATAGCAAATGTCCTTTAATTGTAATTTTATTATTGCTGATAAAAGCAGACATTTAATTGTAATTTTGTTAATAGTGACAAAAGCAGACATTTCACTGCAATTTTATGAATACTAATAAAAGCAGACACCTGTGTATATAATTCATTTTTTTTAAAAAAAGGCTAAACCTTTAAAGACTGCAATGAACAGATCTTGGATACATATTTAGTATGTTCTCGATTCCAAAACCCTCCGCGCTTTTGCGCATGTGCCACTCGTAGTTATTTTCACCAAAACAGGGGAAAAGTGAAAATGGAGGGGGAGATGTTTGCATTTTACTTAGCGCATGGCCTGACACCCCTTTCCGGTGTAAAATCGTCCAAAAGTGCTAGTCTCAAAACATCAAAACAAACTATATACAGTCGAACGTCGCAAATCCGGAATCGTCGGGACTTCAGCAATTCCGGATCTTGGATCATTTCAATCTTAAGAAGTGAATTTAACATCATAAAACACAGAATTCAATTTAAATTTTTTTAAAAAAACTTATTTATTACTTGTTTTCTTTGATTTAAAAACATAATTAATATTATTTCTTATTAATTTTAACATTTTTGAAACCATTTCATTTAAAGTGAGTTGCTTCATTAATTTTGGTTTTTGATTAACTTCTCTTTTATTTTATGTATCGCCATTATGCCCGACTTCGAAATAAAGTCTCTTTGCTCGAGTCCTTTTATTGCGGTGTTCAACACTTCCACTAAGCTGTCAATTGACATTTTATCTTCCGCTTATGTTTCTTCGATATTGGATACCGAAGTTTTGGAGTTCATCAACACCATACTGTATATTTCGGCATCGGTGAGCTGACACACTGTCGGAGCTTTATCGCCGCAATGCAGTACTTCAAAGGCATCATCTTCGGCGATTTCTTGTCCTCTTGACTTACATACATAACCCACGCCGACCAACTCACCCAAAGGGTTTAGAGTCAGCAAGGATCGACGGGGTCCTCTTGACTTGTCGTACTCAAAGTAGTTCATTTTTTTCTTCTTTCAAGATTCGAAATCGGTATCCATGTTTTCTTCGTCCTCATAAACTATGTTTGCCGGCCACATATATCAACTCGCATAAGAGAAGCACTACATTCACAAGGGCTAGAGTTTGAAATTAAAGACAACTGCAAATTTCTACAATATTCCCTTCGTTCTGGGCAAATCCTCTTTGTGAGCCAGAAGGGGAGAGAAAGTTGCGTGCACTTCTTATTTGATAACATTTCTTACATTCTAGACAAGTTCGTTTTGAGTGCTAGAGAGGGGAAGGTATTGTAACTCTGTGATTCGTTACAATAGCTCCCCGTAATACCTTCATTGTAAACGTGGTTAAATATTTTCCCTCCCCAGATGGTTACGACTGGTTTCTGCTGACTCTGGGAGCCGATTTGTTAGACAAAAGGCAGGATTTTTTTTTATCTTGGGGGAGGGGGGGGGGTACGGAATGAAAAAGGTCCGGATTTTGGATCATTCCAGATTTTGGACGTCCGGATTTGCGACGTCTAACTGTATATATTCTAGATGCGAGGCCTACTGCTCACAGAACTACTAGTGTTAATCTATCAACCCTTTGGGTACATTTCACTGCTGACATTTGTCATGCGATACTTTAACATGTAAGTGCAAGATGACCAGTATAACTTGCCATTTAAATTAAGAAAGTATCTATGGCTTTTAACTACTACCCATGCAGCAAGGAATTAAAATTTGTTTCATATGCAAATTTCTTTTCAAATAAGCAAGGTTTTCAAGCACCCAAGGGGCTAATGCAAAAATTTTTTTAACAAATAAACTCAGTCTCTAATGTACAAATATAATTTTATTAAAACAGACCTCAATCAAAATGCTTTCAAACAAAGCAACAAGATATAAAAGTATGGCTAATAGTATTTGGCATGTACATGATCATATTTACATGATTTCGGAGCATAGAGAAGAGGCTGAAGAACAGGATAATATAAAATATTTTAATATTCTTCATATAACATATGCTAAAATATCTTTTACATACTTTATTTCACAATGGCAGCTGAATGCAAAGATATTTGGTAGCCATTATTGGCATAAACTTTACAACTACGGCAGTGACGGTAGAATTGTGACTTTAAACAGTTTATTCCAAAGCATATGTGTACCAGTAAAATAATGCATATATTTATACTTCGTTATTATAGTAATATCAAATCTCGGATAGTTTTATTCATTTTATGTAAGCATATCTAGATATTTGAGATAAAATCACATGGCAAAGAGTAAGTTGCCTGAAACATATGATAATGCATTGTTTTATTGGAAGAATAAGTCTATATTTTAGGAAGCATCACTTTTGCAAATTTTCTTGGAAGTCAATGAAAATTGATTATTTTTTTTATTGAAATTTTACATAGATGGGATAATTTGATAACAACATAATTCAGAAGGATCTTAGTTGTGACATTCACTTAAAATACATAATACTACATGTATATATATATAAAGATCATCAATTGACATTTAATTAGCTGGAATAAAATTACCAGAAATGCAATCTATACTTTTTCTAAAATTTTAATTACATTAATTACTCAGTATTAGGCATTTCTGCATGTTTGTATCAAATTATTATAGCAGTTAGAAATACACTGATGGCATGATTACAAGTTATATTACAGAATGCAATTAAAACATAATACATATTTTTAATTGGTAATAACATTTTCTCTTCTATCAAAAACAATCATTGTTATAATTGGTTTGAACACCTTGTTTAAAATTCATAAAAGGTATTTAAACAATATTCTTTTTAAAAAACAATAATGATGGACTACTGACAGTAAGTGAATTTAAACTGTGGTACTAAGAATTTAAAATCGTTAATACAACTGAACTTTTAATTTTGAAACATGATGTGTTAAAAATCTAACATTTTTAATCTTTATACACTTGTGATTCATTTCTCAAATGATTAAAAAAAACTCATCATCCTTTGTATGTACAGAAAAATTTTAGACGATTCCAAATATTTGGGTTTATAAAACAAAAATATATTGATGAAATTTTGCTCAATAGTTATTAGGTAAATTTTTATGAAATATTTTGAATCAATATGACATTTCGTTTTTCCTTTTCATTAACACTGAAAAAACAAACTAAAAAATTTTCCTGTAAAAATTTGGTGCATCC
The DNA here is from genome assembly GCA_013235015.1 of Araneus ventricosus. Lineage (NCBI taxonomy): Eukaryota > Metazoa > Arthropoda > Arachnida > Araneae > Araneidae > Araneus > Araneus ventricosus. The sequence continues at coordinate 130,064 of BGPR01000196.1, forward strand.
AATTTCAACTACATTATCCATTGGTGCCCACAGTCTAAGAAATAATAATGAAAATAATAATTAAAAAAACTATTTCAAAACAGCAAGATACACAATAAATTTTAGTCAACTAGATCATTCCAATCAGTGTGGCATTTATAATTAAAAAAAAAAAAAAAAAAGATGATCCTGCCATGAATATAATATCCATCATTATAATATGCTAAAATCAGAAATAATTTAAATTATGAAGACTTGTGTGATAGGGATTTCATGTTTTTTTTTTTATTTATTTATAAACTTTGGAATATTAAGCTTTGGTAGGATAAAAGTTACTTCCATCAATTTATTATTACCGTTATGATTCATTCTCAGACATCAACAAAAGAGCTTCTAAAATTTATTTACTTTCTAGAAGTGAATAATCAATGGTTTTGGAACCCCAAAAAATTATTCAAAGGAATTATGACAAATAACTCAAGAAACCATGCCAATGAGCTATTGAATGAGTTGAATAAAATTTTATAAAATGAAACCATTAATGACACATTAAAAAGATGAGTAATATAGTTTTGAGTTTGACCAAACACAACAAATATTATATATATATATATTTTATTTGCTTTTTATTTTCATCGTGATGCTTCATTTTTACACTTAATGCATTAGAATAAACACTTCCTACTACATTCATGTGCTTCATGCTGGTTTCTTTTTTATGCCAAAATTGAACAGCAAAACTATAACATGCAATAAGCCACCCCAATTTATACCTTTCAATTATTTGTACACTTCTCATCTTTATCTAAGGTAAAGGTAGTATTATCTAAGGTAAAATCAATGATAACAAAAATATTTGTATTTTGTCAACGCAGGACAATTTTGTACTTGTGGCTCGTATTAGACTGCAATGATTTTAAGTTCATCAATGTTCAACAATTAACATTAAGCCTCTTTTCAGCAAGGGAAAAATTTGTACAAAGACTATAGCTTAAAACAAACAGATCACACCAACAAATAAAATGCTTAGTGAATAATTATTTTTAGAATTTTTTTATAACCTAACGGACAATTTGTTAAATGAAAATAATTGAAGAAAGTTCTTTTACTGGCAGCTTGTAGAATAGAATACTTCAGTTACCACAAAATACTTTATATGCTTTGGAATAACAACAATAAAAAGAGCCACAAATAAATACATAGATGTCCAAATGCACTCAAATAAGAACATGAACTCATAACAAATGCTTGAAAACTTTTTCTAATACTGTAATGAGATCTTCATACTTGAACAGAAGAGATGAAATGCGAAAGCTTCTCTTTTCATTATGCATATGAAATTTGCACCCTGTAAACAAATTTGCTAATAGTAAAATGTAAAATCATAATTACAGTGGAATAAATGACAAGCAGACTTAAGTAGATAACACAGGAAGGCCTGAAATAAAAATAAATAAATAATCAGCTTCTATGTCTTAAGGTCAATTAAAACAGGTAAACAAATAAAAACTTATACAAAATAAAATGTTCAAATACATTTTAAAACTGTCTTTAATTATTATACTGCCTTACAAAAAAATCCCAGTTGGAAAGCAAATGTAGATTCCTTTTGTTTGGAGATATAAGGAAAAGAACATTTTGTGGTCTATTTTCATTACGGTTGGAGCTGCAAGAATGAAAGAGGGTGGAAGAGACTGCAAATGATGAGAGCTTTCAAACAAGGTGTAACATGCATAGGTTAAAATGCAATTTTAATTTGGAGGGGGCAGAAAATCACATTTCAGCTCATGACTTCTAAGCAATTGCAGCTATAAAAAAACTTTAAATACAAAAATGGTTCGATATAACGCGATAATTACCTAATTTGAATTTTCTTTATCTTCAATTAGAAAGGAATTCTGGGGAAATGAAAATTTCAACCCCCACCATTTTCACCCCCTTTAAGCTGGATAGCCCATCTACAAACTCAGCCGAGTTTTTCATTATCCTTGCAATATATCCCACGCAGGTTTAATTTAAATCAAAATTACTCCAATTATCGTGTTCACAAGATAACATAGGCAAAGCATTATACATATATAAATAAACTTTTGAACAAAGGGTGGTTTGAGATTCTAGGGTAGGGTGGGACGAAAAAACTTTTTTTATAAATTGATTTTGGCATAGTGTGGAAAAGTTGTGCAATAGATACATTAAACCCCTCTAAAAATGTTATCAATTTTGTTTAATAATTAGCCGTACCCTTTTTGTATTAGAAAATTGAAATTAGTTTTGACATACAGCGGAAATGTTACACAATGGATCAGTTAGAACCCTCAAAAACTTTTATAAATTTCGCCCAGTATTAGCTATGCCCCTCTGACATTAAAAAATTGAGAAAAAGAAGAAAAATTGGGCTTTTTTTAAAGAAATATAATTTGTAAAGTAATTTTGAAATTAGTACTGGCATATAACAGAAATATTACATAATGCGTTAGCTAGAACCAACCTAAAATTCAATCAATTTTACTCGATATTTATTCGCTGATTTAAAAATATGCACGCAAATAAAACCTATCCTATATATATATAAAACCTATCCTTAACATCAGAAGCGCATGTAGCATTAATAGAGGAACCAGGTAGCAAGGATACAGGTCATATATCATTAACTGTTGGTGAAAGTGCAAAAGAAATAACCCAAGGTATTATCAAATTTACAAAAACGTATAACATGAGTTTGCAGAACCTATCGGTTATCGGATGTGACAGAACAGATGTGAATACGGGATGGAAAGGAGGAGTAATACGTTTGCTTGAGACATACATTGGAACACCATTACAATGGAATATATGTATGTTACATACTAATGAGTTGCCACTAAGGCACTTCATTCTGGAAATGGATGATTGCACAAAGGGAACATATTCATATTCTGGACCTATTGGATTGCTTCTAAAAGATTGTGAAAAAATCCAGTTGTCAAATTTGATGAAATTGACTGTACTCTTAGCCTTTGGATCGGAAAGATATCAAAAAGCTAAGTACTGACCAACAATATTTGTATCGCATTTGTGTTGCCATAAAAGATGGAAGTTGCTCTTGCATGATGGCTGACCTCCGCAAACCGTTTGTTATGGTTATACATTGACACTCCAAGTCCATCACAGAATCTTATAATACTTGTGAAGTATGTAATGCTGATTTATGCTCCAATGTAGTTTGAGATAAAAATGAAATTGAATTGCCAGTAAGGTGCCCAACATTTCTGGAAAATGATTTCCCTTGCAAGGTAGCTTCCAGACAATGTTAAGCAAATTATTTACAAAGTAGTCTCAAACATATTTTGCGCATCCCGAACACTTATTCATGCATTAATTAATAGCAATGCTACATGATTCTAGAAAACACATCCAGGAATTAGCAGTTAGGCGCATTCTCGACGCCACACATGAGGAGATGTAGAACTCGGGTGGTTTGCATTTTTTCAAGCTTCCTAAACTCAATTTCAAAGCAGCCGATTATATTGATTTAATTTATTGGTCAAACTGTGTTGTAACAGAGCCACCTCTTACAATGCATATAAAGAACAAAGACTTGAAAGAAATGTGCAAAGAAGAACAGTTTCCAGCACTAACTTTCGAGGAATTTCCATGTCACACATGCAATCTGTTGAACGATGTGTTAAACTAATATCTGAAGCTGCAATGAAAGTTTGTGGCGAGATTGCAAGAGATGGATATATTCATGCCAAATTTCAAGCAAGGAAAGAACTTCCAATGTTTCACAACAAGGGACAACATTATTCTAACACCTAATATTCAATATGCATGAGGAATTATTATATACATTTCAAATTCCTAGATTTTTGTTCTAATCTGTATTCTGTCAGCATGTAATTCTAGATAAAATATGCTAGTATTAATTTCGCAAAAAAATTGAATAAAAAGTTAAATTACCTAATAATTATAGAATTATTATTTATATTATTCTTTAATTAATTAATATCAATACGAATTTCGAAAGATAATTTTCATACTACAGGTTTTTAGAAAATCTGCTATTTTTTTCATTTTTCTCCAATTTTTCATGTCAGAGGGGTGGGGTTAAATATTGAGAAAAATTGATAAAAATTTTTGTGGGTTCTAACTGACCCTTTATGTAACATTTTCATTGTATGCCAGTAAAAATTTTTGAATTTTTTTCAAAATATATGCTTTCACAGAAAACGATTTTTCTTTTTTTTTCTGTTTTTCAATGGCATAGGGGTGCGGCTAAATATTGAGCAATTTTCAAGAAAATTTTTGTGAGTTTTAACTGGCCCATTACGCAACTTCTGCATACTATGCCAAAATCGATTTCAAAAAAAAAAAAAAAGCACATTTCGGGCCACCCTATTCTAAGGATTATGATCGGTGAAGATATGCAGAAATTTTCCGGAAGTCGTGTCACGAGAAACATTGCAATAAGTAGAGTTCCTATAAGGAATCTACCTAATAAGAAATAAATAGAAGAAACAAAATTAATCTATCCTATTAAAATTCGAAGGTAAACAAACGTATGTATGTATGTATGTATGTCCTTCTATCTTCTCACGAACCGCCAAACGGAGAAGCGCGAGGAAGGTACCAAAAGATGGGGAATAATCCAGGGAAGCCATTTCGGCCATTTAAATATCGAAATTTTAATTAGTGAAAAAGATATTAATTAAAAACTAATTCACAACAATACTTTTCATTGTTTCGGATACTTTATAACAATACTTTTCATTGTTGCAGCGCAATTCAAAATACATTTTATTGTTGAAGTCGTTTACTTTAAAGAACATTGTTACAACAACAATAAAAAAGTGACGCTGACAAAAATAAAAAAAATGTATTGTTGAAAGTGTATAAATTCTTTTTTTTATCCCGTGATATAACGTCCAACAAAATCATTTTAACGAAATTAAAAGGGGTGTTTTGTTTCTGTAAAGTTATGTGCCGAAAGATGTAGATTAGTTATGTTAATCATTATTCATTGATTTGATCAAGTTTAAATATTTGTAGAAGATTCTATTTTAAGCTGATATTTGGAAGTTACTATTTTTGCTTTGTTCAATTCTCGCTTTTTCCGATGCCTAAAAGAAAAAGAGGAATTACAGGGGATGTTGCCAGTAGACGGGAGGCAATTAGAAAACGTGAAAGGAGAGTTGTCGAAACTGAAGAAGAAAGAAGCCGCCGATTGTAACTATGGCACAACGTGGCCAGGACAGAAGAGTGGAAGAAACAGAAGAACAAAGAAATAGCCGATTGTCAGACATGGCACAACGTGGGCAGGAGAGAAGAGCCGAGGAAACAGAAGAACAAAGAAAAGAGAATACGTTTTGGGGGGAACGTAACGTTTACGTTAGCGACAATATATGTAAAAAAATAAATCGGAGGCGGGCATATGAAAATTAGTAATAAAAAGACTAGATTTGTGTGTGAAAGAATATTTACATTTCTTGGAGAAAGTAAGTGACAATATTTGTTGAAAAAAAACGGAGCCGGGCATATGAAAAAATATGGATCCGAAGGCCTCACGTGATCTCACTTCTCTCCGCCCGGGAATATCCCATTATTCAAGATTGCCCGTGCAACGCCGGGTCATGCATCTAGTCTATCCTATTAAAATTCGAAGGTAAACAAACGTATGTATGTATGTATGTATGTATGTCCTTCTATCTTCTCACGAACCGCCAAACGGAGAAGCGCGCGGAAAGTACCAAAAGATGGGGAATAATTCAAGGAATCCATTTCGGCCATTTAAATATCGAAATTTTAATTAGTGAAAAAGATATTAATTAAAAACTAATTTACAACAACACTTTTCATTGTTTCGGATACTTTATAACAATACTTTTCATTGTTATAGCGCGATTCAAAATTTATTTTATTGTTGAAGTCGTTTACTTTAAAGAACATTGTTACAACAACAATAAAAAAGTGACGCTGACAAAAATAAAAAAAATGTATTGTTGCAATATGGAAACCTGAACAATGCAACAAGTCAATATGGATAGAGTTTTGTGTGGGTTTCGGTAATTGATATAAAGAAACAGGGAAAATTAAATCCGCTCATATAGGGTTTTTACTAAAAAACTATTGTTTTCTATGAGGTTTCACTTTTAGATTTCATGTACTCAGTGCATCTTGCTTCATGTGCATATAAACTGGAGGCGGACATATGAAAAAATACGGATTCCGATCAACGCTGGGTTATCTCATTCCTTCCGTACTAAAGTCAGACAAAAAATAATTCCGGAATCGTAATTTTACAAAATAAAGATTATTTTTGCGATTTTTTAAAAGTATATTTTGAAGCCTTGACGCGGACGGAATGATTGAACCGCTCTTTTCTCCTTATTTATTTAGGAAAGAATGTTGGGCATGTGTCACATGACCTCACTTTTTCTCTCCGTCAAGGAATGACGCATTATTCGAGATAGCCCGTGCAACGCCGGGTCACGTAGCTAGTAACTTTTATAGTATTTGATAGAAATATTTAGATAAACTGTAAATTATTATTTGATACTAATGACAATATTATGCATTTCATATCATATATCTGAGATAAAATATTAGTTTTACTACTGGCAATAATTTCACAAACTAAAATATGGAATTAATATTTATGAGAAATATGATACAAAACACAGTCTAAAAGAAGGGAAATAATTAATTGCCTAGACTTCAACTTGCTAAAGATTACAAAGACAATGATTAAAACATTCAAACAGTATATCACTTGGACACTAAGGAACTTTACTGTTAGCTGGGCAGCAGCCAAATATACAATGAATGCAGCAACCTTACTCCACACCTCATGCAGACTTTGGAACAGCATCACTGGCAATAATCTTGTATTGGCAACTTTTTGTCACCTAACCGAACATCGTATCGTTACGTCACCAAAACAAAATATCCCCAATGGGGTCCTATATTGAAGCCGTTGAAAAAAGTCACCGAAACAAAATTAACGCCTGTGATGCCGCATATCAAAACTGTACCCAGACATATTGCAGTGGAAGGTTACAGTACTTGGCACACATTTTGGAAATTGCCACGCTAAATCAAGTGATGTTTTGTGTAATCATTTATTCCTGGCAACAGCAGCTATGCAGCTAACAGAAAAGTATCAGTACAGGCAATATGACTTTGTTACTAGAAAAGACTCATTACACATGTTGAATAAGTCACGATAGCATGTGCACTTTGTTTCAATCTCATGAAGCAATAGGCACAGGCTTAAGATTTTGCTGTTTCAAAACATTCTAGACATTTCTGAGATCTAAAAAAGCAGATTAATCATTTTTAATCTAATAACAATTACAAGTATTTGATGGTGAAATTTGTAAGGCAGTGTAAATTTCTACAGCAGTACAATTTTTCCTCATAATTAATAAAAGTATCTGACCTTTCAGGAAATCCTTCCAAAATGAAATAAATAAAGGGAATCATGCATCTTACAAATTCCAAGTTACTGTAAATTATTCCACAGATGAAAATCAATATAAAAAGCCAACAGCTGTAAAATAAATAAATGATTAAATAAAACACATAAATTAAACATAAAACATTAAATAAACACATTAAAATTAAATAACTTCCTGTACAGAAGGAAAATGTCATATTTTCAACAGTTAAATGAAAGAAACTTTTACTACTACTTTTCAAAATGTGAATAAACTTCAATAAGTATTACTGTATGCCATTGGCATATTCATTTTCTTAATAACAAATACAAGAAAAAAATAAGCTTCAATTTTGTTCCGTGAAAAATTTATTTACTAACCAAATTATGTACACAATAATGTTGAGGTACACATTCAATTAATATGCTGTAATAAAACATAATATAAAATTACTAAAATCACCCACATCAAAAATATCTCCAAAAATAGTCAAAAAGATGAATAAAATTTTGAACAAAGTATACTGTCTGAAAAAATAAAAAATTCAGCAAATGGTGTTTTCAATACCTATTTCATTATGACCCAAAAGATGCACAAACATATATGCAAGATGCGATTAAACATATTTGGTGATTAGGAAGTATTTTAGAGCAAAAGTTGCATTCTTTCAAAAGAATTTAAAAACATAAAGCTTTAAACTAGGACTTCAAAAATTGTGGGTTGTGACCCCAAGTGGGATAGCTTAGAAAGATATTAGGTTTGAGAAAATCTTAACAGTACTTTTTCAGATTTTCTAACATATGTCAGGAAAAATAGTTATGAAAATAATCTTGAATTTAAAGACTTCATAAAAATTTTATAATTAATTTTATTTTATTTTAGTTATCATTGATTTGTAATTCATTTTGTTATTTATTATCCTACTTGCTGATATACCTGGCATTGCTCAGGATGAAAATAAGTTCACGTCTTTTTTAAAAATATATATAATATTTTTAATGTAAAAACCACTTTATATCAAATATTATAATATACAAAAGTCTCTTATTTCCTGCAACTTTATTTTTTAAAACATGAGAATATCAGTAGCATTAAATTATTTTTAAACTCCACAGCTTCTCGAAAAATTACAGACTATATCAAACAATTTTCGAAAACTAGCAAAAGCTAATTTTTTTCCATAAGTTATTAACGCTTCGACTGCCAAATTTTCAAAAATTACTATTTAGATGCAGCGTTTGATAACATGTTCAAATACCATTGAGCCAAGCAAATTGTTATTTACGTTCAAGGCTTTATAATATAATTCAATGTTTTAAAAGTACTAAGTAATCCTATTAGCTTGCGAAAATCATAGAATGCAGCTGAAAATAAACTTGCTTCCAACCCACGAAATTGCACGATAAGCAGTCAGAGGGTTAATAATTTTTAACCCTCTGAGCAGTTATCTATTTCGATATATACTAGCATTAAAGTCTTAAAAATTTGCTTTTAAAGAAAATAAGTGAATCTTTATTGTGTTTAATAAAGTCTCTTAAGAATATTTTACCCATGGCATTATAAGAAATTATGCACAACATAAATTATCTGATTTTAAGCTCAATATGAAAAACAGAGTAATACGTGTGAAACGCTTTGAGGGATAAAGAATAATACAAAATATACTCAAACAATGCAAGTGGCAATACGGAGAAAAATAATTAAAATTTAAAATAACTGCAATATTTTCATTCAATAGGAATGGCAAAACTAAAGACAAGATAATTTTTTTTTACACATGGAATCATATTTTTAATTAATAAAAAATTATTTTTAAAATTGCCACAAAACCTACACTAAAAACCTTCCTTATGCTTCCGAGTATTTGAGTGCAAAATTTGTAGAGAATCTCTGAGTAGTTTAGATTTGTATAGCGTGCAAACTATTTATAAATTTTCTCTTTTATTTACATAAAGTTGTTTGATATTGAGGCAAAACTTTTCAGATGGAAATGGGCTCTCAAGTACAATAAATTCAAGAAGCCGAGTTAATAAGTTGAAGCAAGGTTTAATCAAAATTGCTCTGATACCTTTGGGGGGGGGGGCCCCCCTAACCATTGTGACTGGCCAGTTTAGTTACCCTGAAAGGCTGTTAAGATTTAAAGAGTATAATGATTATTTCAAATAATTGCATTTGAACACAGAGCTATAAATATATAAAAATTCCAACTTACATTTCTCAGGGTGATAATTAAAATACTAATGTTCACATTTCAAACATGCATCTTTGAGCTGAATTTCTTCTTTAGATGAAAGAAGTTTCCGTCTCTTTTTGTTATTTTCACGCTCATCAGTTGCCCTGTTACAGAAAAGCTGTATTAGAATTCTGAATCGCTTGGTTTATATACATGCATTAAATAAAGCAAAAGGAATTAAAGTATGAAAAAAATAATTACAAGATTTTTTAATTACTCAGAGAATAGAATTCAATATTTTTAAAAAAATTTTCATATTTATGCTCCACATAAAAGTGTGTTAATTTTCCATAATTTTAATGTTCTCATTGAATTCTAAAAATGTATAAACAAACCCTGATAACTCACCCACTTATTACAACAGAAGAATTATCTCAACATGAATTATCAGCAAGATTTGAATGCATTTGATTGTTATAAAGACTGAAATCTATTCAAGCCACAGTCAAATAATGTTAAACAGAGTGAAAAATACAAATAAATAAATACAATATTTAAGAAAAACCTATTTATGAAATATTTGGTGCCTAGAATTGAATCCCACAAAACTTATCTTCATGTCCCCTTTATGAAATAAAGCTGTACATTCTGCTCTTTACTCATGTGTGCAGTGAGAGAGAAAAAAAAAATTATGAATCATAATACTCAAGATATAAAAATAGAACAGACAAACAGAAGTAAATAATAATAATAATAAAAGTTCCCAATACTGCATCATTTCTAGAACAATTCAGAACAAATTTTATGAGTTTCTCTTCACAAAACAGCTTACTCTACCACAGTATCTTTTGAAATGCTTGTAGTTGCATACCTAAATAAAATGGCGCCCAGGGCAAATACTGAAACTGTGCCCCACCCCCCTTCTTTTGAAATGTGTTCCTCATTTTCTTTTCGGAAACTTTATGCCGGGGAGTGCAAAGATTAAAAATGCAAATAAACTTAAAAATTAACATACAAAACATCTTTGAGTTGATAGGATTTACAAAATTTTTAACAAAATTTTGCTAAATTTTCACAGAAAACTTGGTGCATTCTAACATTAATCCTTTAAATATGGCTGAAATCAGAAACTTTTCGTCAGTCCGGTTTTTTGTCAGAAACTTTTGATATATTAGAAAAATATAAATAAAAGGTGTATTTCCTTTATCTCGTATTTGAAAAATATAAAATGTATACAAATCTATAATCAATCGAAAAAAAGCCCACATATATGCAAATAAAAATGAAAAAATTATATACATTACTTCTTGCTCATAGACAGTATATAAAAACTCAAACATTCAAGTACATCTTTCGCTAACACAGATAAAATCATACAAAAACCTTAGTGATTAATATATTCAATAATATTCATAATATAATTCATCACATAATTTCATACATATCTTTAAATGTAGTAACCAAAATTTACAACTAATTAAGTTTAATAATGTATTATCTAACACAGGATGGCCATCATTTTTGCAGTTTGAGTTTCCCTGACTTTTCCAGGTTTTATAAAAAAAATTTCCCTGACTTTTTCCGGAGGTACTCCATCAACCATAGAAAAAATTCACCTGCACATTGGTCATACTAAGTTTTCATTCAAGCCAGTATGGTTTGAATAAAAAACCAAAATGTTTGAAAAAAGAACATTTATTTAAAACTTTTAAACAATAAACCATAAAATAACTGATACATTTTTACAATTCTACTGTACTAATACAGTTCTACTGTACCGAATTTTCCAGGCGTTTCGGATTAAAAATATAAACTTTAAAAAAATCTTTAGAATGATCAAAATCTCGATAAAAATATACGATGCAAAATAAAATAGAGAAAGACAAAATAGAGAGAGAAAAAATGTAAGAAAACGATTTTTTATTGAAGTTTATAAATTAAAACACAGAAGCATAATCACACGAATCGAATCGTTTTCAAAAGAAAAAAAAGCAACTTTTTATTCCAGCCAACTTCCTTCAATAAGGCTCAAAAAAAGAGAGAGAAAATGCAAGAATTTATAAATTATAACAAAAGAAGTCGAGTGTATATGAAATAACGAAGAAAAAATAAATTCGCGAAAATGGAAAAAACCCGAATTTACCACTTAAAATTAAATAAATAGAAATATAATTTGAATTTAAAGAAAAATTAATGCGGCGTCCCTTGCTAATCCATCGCTTTGCTAAATTTGGTCTCATATGTCAAAGGTCTGGACATGTGTAAAGAACAACAAAAAAAAAGGTGAACAATGCATACATAAAACTAAAAAAAATTGTTCTTTTATATATATATAGTTAACGGCTGTCCCATACTTTGAAAATCCCACAATTTATCAAAATGATTGGTATTCATAATGTCTCCCAGCACTCAGAGAAAAAAAAAGCATACACAAAATAAACAGCAAAAAAAAAAATGCCGAAAGAAAATATTAGCACTCATTTCCAATACTTCATAATTCAATGAAAAGATCTCCAGAAGTGTAAAAACGAACTAATTCTGGTATAACTCTTATTTGATATTAAACCATCATAAAAGCAGGCAGCAGTGTGGATGCTAACTTGTAGACAGATAAAGAGAAATTTACTATCTCGTAAGCTATCTGAATCTCCTTGACATGTAGCCAAATCCTGGTTCTTCTTCGACATCTGAGTGTGATTCAACTATTGATTTTCATCTCAAGAAGTATCTTCTAATTAACTACTAAAGGGAATGAGATTTTGTTAATATAGTCCAGTCAACGAAGGTCCAAAATGGGGGTGAAAAACATTAGCTTGTATAGTTTTGAAAATTGGTACACATGTTCGTGAGGGGCTCATTATGAACATACTAAAAGTCCCCGGTCCTTGGGGGGAAGCCCGCACCACCATCTTGGATTTCATCCCCCCTTTTTTAGTTTTTCCTGAATATCTCAAAAAATATTCAGTTTTCAAATTACAATTGATCTAAGAAATTTAAGAGCGCAAAATTCCCTACAAATACATACTTTTATTTTTCTTTCAGCTTTAATAGTTTCCCAGATAATGGATCTCAAAGGTTACCACCATCTTTGATTTCATCCCCTTTTTTAGTTTCTCTTAAATATCTCAAAATCTATTCAATCTTCAAATTACATGTAATCAGCAAGTTAAAGAGCGTAAAATTCCCTAGAAACAAATGCTTTTATTTTTTGTTTTAGCTTTAATAGTTTCCGAGATAGTGGATTTCAAAATTTGCCGTCATCTTGGATTTTATCCCCCTTATTTTAGTTTTTTTTTAATATCTAGAAAACTATTTGATTTTCAAATTACATTAAATACAACAAATTAATGATCGTAAAATTCCCAACCAATGCATGCTTTTATTTATTTTCTAGCTTTATAGTTTCTGAGATATTTAAGAAAAATTAAAAAAACTGGGGGATGAAATCCAAGATGGTTGCAAATTTTGAAATCAATTATCTCGGAAACTATTAAAGCTAAAACAAAAATAAAAGAATGCGTTTGTAGGTCATTTTACGCTCTTTAATTTTCTGATTACAGTTTATTTGAAAATTGAATAGATTTCGAGATATTCAAGACGAACTAAAAAGGGGGATGAAATCCAAGATGGAGACAACATTCAAGAACCATTATCTGGGAAACTATTAAAGCTGGAAGAAAAATAAAAGTATATATTTGTGGGTAATTTTACGCTCTTTAATTTGTTAAATTAATTGTAATTTGAAAACTCGAGTTTTCGAGATATTCAGGAAAAACTAAAAAAGGGGGAATGAAATCCAAGATGGCGCCGTGAGCTCACTCCCCCAGCAATGGGGACTTTTAGTATGTTTATCAGAAGTCCCTCACGAATATGTGTACCAATTTTTAAAACTATATGATTTAATGCTTTTTTCACACCCTTTGTTGACTGGCCTAATAGCCAAAATTTCGGTCCCTCAGAAGTTTAAAAGTAAACACCCCTGGCGAGTGCACAAAAACACGAATGGCATCAGTTTTTGACTGTCAGTAACTGATTTTGATTGGTTGCCAATGGTATTTCATTCCATTTATTAAAAAAGATCAGCGAATTTTCGCATCCAATAAGAATTATCAAAATAAAAAATTTCTAGTTTTAGAATAAATTTCCCTGGCTTTTCCCGGTCTCCCAAAATTCCCTGACCATTCCTGATTTTCCAGGTTTCCCGGTCGGATGGCCACCCTGTAACACCTTACAACAAAGTTGAAATTCATTGCATGAAATTAGGGGATACTCTATTTCAGCGGAGGAAAATGCTGATTCAAATATGAATTAAAATTACAATGTTATTAATATGTCTATGACATGTAAAATCGCACTTCCTTATTATTTTAGTAGATTTTATTTATGTGCATAAAAAAATGATACATTATTTCTGAAAAAATTTTGAAGGCTTTAGGGCATCCGAAATGTTATGAATTAACCTTTCTGACTTTTAATGAAGCAAAAGTGTTTATAATTACAACACTTTAGTATTTAAATGTTTCTACATGTACTTAACATAAGGATAACAAACAAAAAAAATGACTGCCATATTTACATATTTAATAATTATATTATGTTGAGTATTGGTAGTTTGATTTGATAGTCAAGGCAAATTTTGTATTTTTTAACAGTAAAATTAATTGGTGACAATAGCAAAATTTAGCGAAGAAAAAAAGTGCTTCACATTATGGCAACAATTGAATTTCTCTTCTTTATGTATTTATTCTAGTTAATTATTAAAGAAATAGTTATCAATTATCTTGATTTCAACGTCAATGTGGACTGATAATTTTTACCAGCAATTACAAAACTTTATGTGGTCTTTTCTCTCTCTCTCAGTATTTTTTGTTGTTTGCATTTGACAGAACTGTATCTAGGTATATTTTGTGAAATAAAATTTAAAATAAACATTATCACATTTTCATCATACAAATAATTGAAATATTCAGTACTAAAAACAATGTAAAGATAGCGAGCTTACGTCTTTTAAAGTTGCTGGAGTGCTCTTACACTACGGGGAAAAAAGAAAAATAGAGGTATATTTTCCATTCTTCACTATTTGCTGATTGAAAATAGGAATGACACTTTTGAACAATTTATCACCAATTTCAGACAAAACTGACATTCAGTCAGTTTGAATAACGCATACTGCGTGAAACCATCAGAAACCCTGTTGAGATAATCATCCTTAACCATCTTTCCATATATCCCACCACAATGAGACTCAAATCCATGAAAAGAACCTTCCTTTTAAATGAGTTTTTAATTTCATTGATGGGGATTTGGGTCGGCAAATCTCTAAAACATAATATTACTTGTTATTTTGTCACAGCTTGAGGCTTCTGGGTTGTAAAAACGACTGTATCATTAAGATTTTTCCAAACCTTGTTGAAACAATTTCAATTTTTAAAAATCTTGGGAAAAAGATCTTCAAGAAACATACTTTTCTTTTAAATATAGTAGATTCCCTCTTAACCGGACTTTGTTTAACCAGATCTCCTCTTTAACTGGCTGATTTTTTTATCTTTAAAATGTAAAAAATAGCTACAAATTTTAAAAACACACATTTCATTACTTAGTATCAGTATTGCACGTATTTCAGACATGGGGTGGTTCTGGAATGTCAATATGACAGTTCGGGGGGGGGGGGGGGGTGGAATGCAGCTCAGTAACTGACAGGCACTTTTGGGCCTTGACAACAGAAGGGCAAAGGTGTACCCTACCAAACGATTGTGGTGATTGGTTGAACTTATAATATTTTAATACACTGAATAAAATGACGCAATATTTTAATTGTGTATTTATTTATAAGACAAATACATCCGAACTTTAATTTATTTCACTTCTCTGGTTTAACCGGATTTTCACTTAACCGGCTTATCCTCAATCCCATTTAAGCCAGTTAAGAGGGGGGTCTACTGTACAACCAATTGATTCCTTGATTTTATGCCCCTTGGAAATTGCGCCAAAGGCACGTGCCCGACCCTGGTTACACCACTGAATGTTTGTACAAATTCTTTTAAAGATAATACAGTTTCTAAGATATAATTAGGGATGTAACGAATATTCGGCAACTATTCGGTATTCGGCCCTTTTGCCAGATATTCAGTAGGCCAAATAGTAAGCAAATATTCGACCGAATATATTCACGACAATAATTTTTACTTTCTCGTATACGAAGTATACAAAGAGAAAGTATTGCAATTGTCAAAAAATTCGAACTCGAGATTTTGGCAAATCTCCACGTTTTAGACCTCCCCGAGTCCGAAAAGCACAATTTTGGAATTATGTCTGTCTGTCTGTGAACACGATAACTCGAAAACTATTAGAGCTACGGGGATGAAATTTGGTATGTGGTCTTTAAACATAATTTGTAGGTTTCTATCAAATTTTGGACAAAATCCGTCAAAGGGAAGTCTGTCTGTCTGTATGCCCGAAGTCATGCGAACACTATAACTCAAAAACTTGAATAACTAGATGGATAAAATTTGGTACACAGTTTTATCGTCATGAATGTAGGTCCATATAAAATTTTGGGCCAAATCCGTCAATGGGCTGACTGTCTGTCGGTCTGTATAATCGCATAGTTGTTCAACTCCTTCACATACGTAATGGTAGAAATGCCTGTGCAAAGAAGGGACACTCCGAAAACTTGGCACTTTGTCCAAAACCAATTCTGGCAGCAGGATTTTGTAAGGAAGCAAACATTTAGGGTGTCTCGTTTTACTTGCGTACGGGAAGCAATCCCTGCGCATGCGCAAGCTATTCAGCGAGCAAGCTATTCTCCTGTTTTCTTCTCCGCACACGGAAATTGCATTGCTAGAGTTTGATAAAAAAATAAATATTACTAAGTTTTAATGCATACACATCTTTTTGAATATGATTCTTCACCTCAATATTTTACTATCACTATAATCTACAATGAAAAATCTTCTGATAGTCATTGCATTCTGGGTTACAGTTGGTTCGAACTTTTTATCAACGCAGGGGGAAGGGAAATGACAAATGTTTGAAAAGTATACGAGAAAGTTTAGGGGAGGCCACTCCCGCTGGTTTTTTCTAAATGTGCTTTTAAATACACATTTAACAAAGAATTTTGAAGAATTACATTTCAGGACATCTATTATCAAAAAAAAAAAAAAAAAAAATCTAACATTTACCCAATATTAAGTTGCATAGGTGTTTTTATTAAAGTTACAAATAATTTATCATTGCAAAGCCTCAAATTACGATGCAAGAACAATAATTTTTCAGGAGCGAGTGTGTTTTGTTTGATTCCATACACGTATAATATCAACTAGGAATGTAGTGAATATTAAGTATGAGGCCTATTCAGCACTTTCCAGAATATTCTGTCTGGCAGAATGCTAAACAAATATTTGACAGAATAAATTCAGGATAAAATGTTTTAAAAAATGTTATTATAAATATATTTAATAAAAAATATTGCAGAATTACAATTCAGTACACTTATTATTAAAAAAAAAACTAACATTTATCTAATTTTAGACATAAGTGTATTTCATAATATTGCATATCGTATATATCACCAGCTTCAGAAAATTAACGGTCACTATATAATGCTTGCAGGTGATGAAAGATATTTTCTTGCTAAATTTGTGAACCTTGGAAATTTTTCAGCATTTTTTTTATCACCAATTAAGTGGACATTCCAATCCCACCTATTAGAACTTCTTTATCAAAATAGGAATTTACTTCTAGTAATTTTAATTTATCCATATACAATGATGACTCCTTTAATTCTTTGAAGTAATTCCAAAATGAAGAGAGTTTCTCAATTCTTATTATTGAAAATAATGTATTTCAAATATATATAAGGATATTGACATTTTTTTAAATATACAATAAAAACTCAATTTTATTTAATTTAAAACTTTTTCACTTAAATTTTAAAAATATTTCATTTACAATTAAAAGTGAAATGTTTCTAACAATTAGGTATTCGGCCAAATTACTATTCATTACATTCCTAGATATAACAAGTATGGGTTACTAAGAAATTATACAGTCAATGAGACTGTGCTATTTAGACCTTCTGGCAGTTGAAACAGTTTTATTCATTTTTCATTTCTAGCTCCAAATTACTTAACTCCAACTATTTTATATTATAAATATTTATTAGTACATTTTTTAAGAATCTCCCCATTACATATTATTTAAATTCTAATAATAAAAAGATTCAATTATTTGTTAATAGTATTTGTCCACTTTTAAATTTATTTAATTATTTTTATCAGAAACTGGATGTTTTCATTCACAAACTTGATTTGAAGAATCTTCTAGGCAGCTTATGTGATTTGCAAATATGTTAAACTCTATATCATAACAAAGACTTTTTAGTTATTAACAGGAAAGCAATTATTATCAAGCATTTTAAAAGAATGAAAATAAAGAACTTTGGATTAAAAAAGGCAGCAAAAAATCAAGTTAAAAACTTCACTTCAAGATTAAAGTAAAAGAAGAGAAATAGAGAACACAGTTTTAAACTTTTCTTTCATTGTTTAGCATAGCTCAAAAAATAAAACAAGTATATGGCATGGTATTATTAACTCGTAAATCATTAAACACTTCAAAAGAAAACACCTCAACAACACTAAGAATTTTAAATATACTTAGCAAAAGTAGCATTAATGGTTCTCCAAGGTAGGGGCAGCTGTGTTTGGGAATATAATGAAAATTTCAATCTAGCCCAAGGAAACCATATGCAAGAAAAAATCATCAACCCAAAATGACAAAAAAATTAACATTCAATGACCACAATTATATGATGCTCTAAATAAATATACAATAAAACAGTGGTGCAGTCAGAAAATAAGCAGTGTCAGGACACTCTAAAAGCAGTACCAAAATGCTCTAAGCTGGGTGACAAAAACCACGCTATTTTAAGGATGTTTTCATAATTTTTTGTTATTTATTTCTCATAAAAACAAGCAGTGCCAAAATGGCATTTCAGTTCCACTACACACCTGCAGTGAAACCTCTCTACAGCAGCCACCCTCTGTTCCAAGGAACAAAGATAACTCTAAAGGGGTTTCATATTTGAAAGTACAAAATGCATATTTACACAAGTCCCAATTTGTCATTTCTGACAAAGTGAAATTTTTAAAAAAAAAAAAAAAGAAGAAAAGTACTTTTCTCTAAAGAAAAAGGTACTCTATAATTTTTTTTTTTTTTTTAAAAAAAGGTACAATCATGCCACTTTTGCCACAATCCCATGACACTTTTCAGCTTTTTAAGGAGGAACCTTTTTCAAATTTTTTTAATTGGTGAAAAATACCCAATTGTTTTGTGGATAGTTGTTGAAGAATAGACAATTTCTATTTTTCCTGAAGTCTGTTGAGCTGAAAGCTTCATTTGCTGATGGTTGTAACCACAACAGCAACTTCTTGGTCACAATGAACTCTAGAATACTAACTCAGATAGAAAGCAAAGGTCACTTTTCACATTGGGAAAACAATGGTAAATTATCTTGTTTTTATATGTGTTTATTTTCTTTCCTTCCTTTTTCTCGTAATAAAAGGTCCAATATCAGATAGACGAAAGGAATTTATTTCACTGAAGTTGAATGGGCAACCCACCTGGCTGCTCAGAGAGGTTTGAGTGGCTATTAATAGAAGTTATTTTATTATTATGTCTAAGAGACAAAAATCCCATGCCAAACAAAAGTGGCCATTGAGAAGTACGGCTGCTTAGAGAAGTTTTACTGCATATAAAGGGTTTCTTGTATTTCAGTTTATAACTATAGTATATTAAACAAATAAATAAATGTTTGATCATTTCTTCCAGAACAATTTTCTTTGTAATCTAATTTCATTCAATGAAAGTAGTTCACCATTACAAATTTGACTAATTTAGCAGTTGGATGACATACAAAATTTTTATAAAAGTTACATACGTTCGTTTAATTCTTTTGTCAATAATCTGTATAAATTTTATTTTCTTCTGGCTCCTTCTTTCATCATCTTGTATCTGTTTTAGAATCTTATTTCGTTCAAAATGTTTTCCTTTTGTAAAAACAACTAGATGTCCATGATCATTTTTTGAAGCATATCTGAAATAAACAAATATGAATTAAAAGTATCTAAATAGAAACAACAAAAATGATTTTAAAATTAGGAAAAAGAGGGAAAAAAATAATTATTTTTTTGTTTCTTCAAACACTCCAGGGAGATCATAGATATCAATTTTCAGAACATCTTTGATATACAGCCTCACTAGCGAAAATCTTGTATTGGCGACTTTTTGTCGCCTAACCGAACATCTTATCGTTAAGTCGGCAAAACAAAATATCGCCAATGGGGTCCTATATTAAAGCTGTTGAAAAAAGTCGGCAAAACAAAAGGTTGAAATCTAGAAGTTGGTACACACTCTTAAAATGTCGCCAAAGCTAATACAGGTAATACCTGCATATAGCTTTGGCGACTTGGCACCAATGACATGCGGCGGTCAACGTCTTGCTTTGGTGATTTGGCAGCCCTTTAAAAGTGTATACCAACTTCTAGATTTCAACCAAACAAAATTATTGCCAGTGATGTCGTATATCAAAGCTGTACCCAATTTTCAATGGCAGAATGACATGCAGTAGCTGTGAATGGGAGTTTTAAGTGTAGTGGAGGGACAAAAGATTTATAGAATACTAAAAGTACTGGTGAATAAAAGGGAATATATAAAATAAAATAAAATTTTTCCTGTGACTCCCACCCAATTTCTCACCACTGATGATACGCGAAGATCCATTGATATAAAGTAAACAATATACTAAAATGGCCAAGGGGACTCCAAGGAGAAATAAATTAAAATAGTCAAACCAAATAATAGTATGGGCCAAATTAACTGTTATAAGAGGTAATATTTTGATTCAACAATTGCTAATACAACCAAATTATAGATTTGGTTTATGAAATGCATTCCAAGGTTTTTGAAACAGAAGTCGCAGACAACATATTCACTCCCCTAAACAGATACGTAATATTTGCAGAATTGTAAAGAATTTAATTAACCCTCTAAGCATCCAATTATTTTGACCCGATAGCTTTAACACGTTAGTCACCATGACTTGCATCTGAAATTCGAACCATCTATCGAATTAAATGACTCCTTCTCTGCTATCTCTTAACTACAGTAGGGGAGGGGTCATCTAATTAGATCGTAGGTATGAATTGTATTTGATCGCCAAGTGAATTGTATTTGATTCACTTGGCGATTAACATGTTAAGGTTTGAAAAATTAGCTTTGAAAGTAAATAAACCAAACTATTTAGCACCCAATAAAATCTCTGTTATCTTAAGAATAATTTATCTCTTGAATTTTAAGAAAATATACATTTAAAAATGAATTTTCTGCTTTTGAACTGAGCATGAAAAACAGGAAAGACCAGTTCAGCCACTTAGATGGTAAATTTTTAGAATTCAAAATTATCTCATATTCTTTCTAGTCTCTAGAGAGTTGAATGAAGCCTTTACATTCCCATATTAATAACAAGGTTAGTCCAAAGAATGAAACTTTACACAAGGAATATCAAAAAGATAGATCACCAAGTAACTATATATGAGATACAAGCCAAGGGAAGTTCAAAATAAAATTTAAAAAATCAATTCCTATTCAACATTAAGCACTACAGAGATGCCACTCACAAAAAAGCAAAAAAGAGGAAATCACGTGCGAATTAAAAAAAGCAAAAATGAGGAAATCGTGCGTGAATTTAAAAAAGTTAAAGTGTGGGAATCGCACGCAGATAAAAGAATTTGTGAAGTAAAATTTCCATTTTTCATAACATTTATGCATGAATTTCATGAATTAATATATTAATATAATATATAATAAAATAAAAATTTGGTTATAATTGAAATCAATGTTATAAAATGAAAAGCTTTTTTAAAAAATAAGCTGACTGCATAAAAATAAGGCTTACTCGCACATACAAATATATATATATATATAATTTAAATTTGATTTTTAATTAATATTTTTACCCAATAAAGCTGTGCATGAATATTAGAAACAGAAATCCAATCCAAATCACATATTTTTACAATTAAAAAATGTACAACACTAGTACAGAATTTAAAATGTTTAAGTTACTAAAAAGTTAAATTACTGCATTCTTCACACAAATTAAAAATTTTGAAAAATACTAACAATATTATTAATTTCATTACAATGCTGTATTTTTACACTCAAATGCAGAAAATCTATAAAAATAAAACATTTTCATTTTTTATTTTTAATATTTGCACACAGAAATATCTCTTTGATAGTTAGGATATTATTTTTTTTTAATTTTAACATTTCTCTTAGAATTAAGTTCAGAATGAAAGTTTTTGACAGCTTCACTTTTACTTTTATCCTCAACTTTTTCTGGATTCTTTTGGATTCATTTACATTTTCGCCACCATTAAAATTTGGTTCATGCAGTCTCTTTAAACACATGTGTTAGTTTTTTCTTATGATTTATCCTTTGCCTTTTAGTTGCATCTGCAGACATCTTTTTTGCAGCTTTTTTTGTCAGAGCTTTTTCTTTACTGGCATTTAATTCTTTTATTCTCTCTTCTCTTAATGCTTTATTTTGTTTAAGTTTATCAAAGTAAACATTCCGTGAATTTCTTGCATTTCTCGCCAGTTTCGGATCAACTTTTTCTTTGAGAAAGTCATGTTTGGAAAACATACAAACTGCAGATTTCTTTTTGGGTGTGTGTGTGAGCACAGCTTATACTTAATGCACTGCACAGCATTAAATGTTGAAACATTTAATCTAGTGGCAGTTCTTTTATCAATTCTAATGCAACAGAAGTCTTTCTATTGCATGGATCCAGTGAAGAAACTGCCTTTAAAAAAGGGTTGGCAAAAGGCATTTTTTCCACAAGCCACTTAGCACACCCAAAATGCATGCCTTAAATGCACATATCTTTAAATTTTTTTATCACAATCAATTGAGATTTTGGAGCCAACTATATAAGTTGTTTTGCAGTATCACCCACAAAGATTGAAGAAAAAGAAAGAAGAAATATCCGCGGAAATTGAAGATTGATTTAAAAAAAAAAAAAGCGGAATTTTTCAAAACGCGATTCCAGCGGATTTATAAAAAAACAAAAAAAAGCGGAAATCCGCCGTTCGGCGGAAAAGTGGCATCCCTGGCACTATCAACATTTTATTTCAGATTTCACAATTGTGTTTTTAAGCATAAAATAATTATTTTACACTTAAAAACACACATACTACCATTATCCAAATCACTTCCCTATAATTAGTTCCGATATTTTGCAACTGCAATATCTTATTAGAATATATACAAATAAAACAATTTCAATTTAGATAGAAAATACCCCTAAAAACAGAATAATAAAAAGAAAAGATAATGAAATTATATAAAAATGATGGTTGCACATCTATCTAAAAATGAGTAGAATTAGGTTTCACTTACTTAAGTTCATAACCTAATATCTTATCTTTAGCTTTCAGTGGAGACTTTCTAGTTGAATATGATCTTTTGATAGTATTTAAATTTAAAGCACTTGCAACATTCCGAGGAAAGTTTTCTTCAATAGTCCCTAAAGGGCTAGAGTTTTCATCACTGGACACAATGACAGACACTTGCACTGAATCAACTGAAGCAGGTTCTTTGAGAAAATTTAAAAGTCTCTCCTTGTGATCCTCCTCATTTTTTGCATCTTTAAGCACAGGAACATTTGCACTGCTAGGAGAAGCTTCTAAAAGCAATAAAGAATTTTCAACTTCAACTATAGTAGCAACTATACTTTCTAGTTCATCATCCGAGGTTTCATCAAAATGCTCGGTTGAGTCAGAAGTTTTGATATTTAGAAGAAGAGGAGGAGAAGGAGAAACAGTACTCGATGTATCGTAACCACTATCAAGACTGATTGGTGATTTACTAGCAGATTCAAAGTTCTGCTTTGGAAGAATTAAAGAATCGTATGACGAATCATTGCTGTCACATTCTTGTGTAAAAGCAGCATCACTATGAGTGGGTTTCTGATAGTCATCAGAGGTAAGAAAAGGTAACTTGTCCAGCTCAGATTTGATACTATTAATATCACCCAGTTGAATATCAAAAACCTTTCCTTGCTCTCTAAATAAAGGATAATAGCTGAATGATTTACTGGTTACAGAATCCACAGAAAACCAAGGAGGCACACCTTGTTTGTAGTCGTCTACTTCATAATTTCCAGCTTTGAAGTCGCTTTTTATTTTATTTTGTTGCTGAATTACAGTTGAAGAATCTGCAGATAAGTCAGAAGATGGATTTTGATTCTCTTTATATTCTAAATTGTATTGCAAACTATTATGTTTATCAGATGCTGTACATTGAAGTAATGATTCAGTTCTTTTGTGTTTACCTAAAGCTTCAGAAGAGTCAGAAACTAAGCCAAGAGCAGACAAAAAATTACTCTTATTTTCCTCTTGTAATTCTGGAGCAGCAGTAGCACCTTGTAACACATCACAATCTTTCTCTTTTAAAACAGAATCAACACGACAGTTTTCTCCATTTAAATTGAAGATGCAATTTTGCACATCTGCACCTCCACTGCATCCATTTTCGTCAGTTCGATTCTCCAAGGAGGATAAAGTGTCTGAGACATCACTTGGAATGTTCTCTAAACTTAATTTGCCTAAAAGTTGTATTAAAACATCAGGATCAAAATCCAGATCTAAGAGATCATCTCCACAAGAGTTCATTTTACTTGTCTTTTAATCATCAAACCAAAACGTGTGACAATTCATTCTAAAACAGCTTCTGTAAAAGAATAAAAAAATTAAAAAGCAATGAAGTGTATACATATATGTAATAAATTAGAAATTTTTGCATTTTTAAATTTTTTTTTTTCTCTCTACTTAAATTCTAAGATAAAAAAAGCTTTCATTTTAACTTCCGAGTCATGCAGGTTTTTGGTTCTTCTCCATGGCTCTCAAAATATATTCACAGTAACTGTAACTATCTAGCATTTGAGTGGCAGTAACTCATTCATGTCCCTTTTAAACTGTATTTAAAGTTAGGATGCATTGTCACTTCACCTTTTCTGTTTTGGCACTAAGCCGATTATAGGCCAGCTGTGTTTCTCTCTAATGGCGATGGATTGGATTTCTCAAAAATATCTTTAAAGTTGTTCTAAAATATTCTGCATCCATTAAAATTAGTGCATCAAGCTTTAAATAAACTTATTTCTGGATTGAAATAACTGCCACCTTCTTTTAAGATACCTTTACACATTATACAACTGAAATTAATGAAGTTGTAAGTTTCAAGGTAAATGAAAGAAAAACGCTTTCACAAAATATCTATTAAAACTGCCAAAATAATTAGTTGGTTTTGATATAAAATCAGAGCATGCAAACAGTAATGTCATTTAAAATACTCTTATTATTAAAACCAAATCATGCCGACAAAGTGAGAGTCGAAACTGCTAAGAATTCCAAACTTTACTTTATTATCACACAACTTCTCTACTGATAAAATGACTAACATGGTTATAAACTTTTTGATACTCACTTTCTGTTTTGTTTTTACATAAAAGAAATAATGTTTATTAAAAGATAGTAGTATCCTAATCATGGATTATTAATAACTTTTTAAAATGCAAGTTATCCTTGTAACTTTAATTCTTTTATGGTACAACTCGTACATAACTTGTGTAGCATGACTTTGTGGAGGCAATAATGGGATTTCGAATCCTTATACTTTGCAACACAATAAAAAGTGTTTCACATGAAAGCAATGTTCACATTACCTTGACATTCGTGACAATTCTAATTAATCATTTTTTTGAAAGCTCCAACACATTATTTTAATAAAACCTTCTTATAGACTATTCATTAAATAGAAAACAATACTATTTTATATTAAATTTATACTTAGCTGTAGTTATGAATTTTAAAAAGTCTTATAAAGCTAAACATTTGGAAACCATTAGTTTAATTAGACTAGATCATGAATGCTGCAATATAATTTGTTTAATGCGTCATGATTTTGGTAATGATGGTAGAAAATGTTAATTAGGAAATCATTAATCAGAGAAAATAGCTGCAATCCCTCATGAAAGGCTCCTTACGATAAATTCTTTCACCTCTACAATGCTCTTGCAGAAAACAAAATTAACTGATAGTATAAAACTTCCCTGAACCCTAATTTCAAGTATAATAAATTATTCTCTGATTTATTATAATGTAATCAATGGCATATCAGTTGGTAGAGCAAGTAAAGATACTTAGAGTATCAGTCACCCTGTTAATGTTTTCTAAACACAATCTTATTGTATCAGAAAGTAATAAAAATATTTGAATAGAATTTTGTTTAAAGCAAAAATAATTGTCATGTAATAAATCTCTATATTTAAAACAAAAGTTGAGTATTTTCAAAGAACTCTTTCTGATGTTCAAACAAAAATAGAAAGCATTACATTAAATTGCATGATACATTAAATCACAGAAATACATTAAATCGTAAATGACATGACCATCAGCTGCTTTCTTCATACAGTTAATCCGAGTTATGATTAATAATAAAGAAACCATACTAGATATAAAAAATTTAAATTTTCATTACTTTCATTTTATTATTTCAGAAATAAAAACCTTAAACTTCCAAAATCATTAAATTTGCAGAATTGAACAATTGCCTATCCAAAATCTTATGATATTTATATTTGCATATACATAAATTGATCTAAAAAACTTAAAATATCTAATAAATCTAATAAATTTAAAAAATAAAATACTTTCTAAAATTATTTGTCCAAAATATTAAATTAATATTCTACAAGTACGAAAAAACCGACTAATAAGACTATAGGAAAAAGAATTCAAAATTTTCACGGTTAGAGAAATGCAACTCCAAAAGTATATTTTTTCAGAAACAGTATTTCTAAAATATTTTTACTTGGAAAAACTTTTTACTTATAGTTACCCAGATTAATAATTCTCCTGAAATCGGACTTTCTTTAAATTTTGCAAATATTTAAAAACATCTCTTGATTGCTATAGATACTAAATAAAATACTTTAGTATATCTACTACAGAACGGATACGTGTAAGAAACGTTTAACTGATATCATCATCAGTAAATTCATCATACAGAGCAAAAGATATTTACCTATAGTTAATACTTGCGTACACAAATCCAAAACATTCGGGAGATGGAGAAGTAACAAATCTAACATTAATACAGTTCATGCATGCACATCAGTACACAGATTTGTAATAACTCCTTTACGCAAATAAACAATATCTGATATTAACTCTACATAACAATTTGATGCAAGACGCAGTAAATAGTCATAAAACGAACTGACATAAATTATGAATGAAAATAAAATGATATTTCGTTCCAGGACATCGAAGTTGTAGTACATGAATGTAGTTCATCAAAATAAATAATGATGGAATAATTATAAATTTAAATTGCTCCAGTCGCTTTTGGATCTCTGTCACTTTATGGTAAAATTAAGCATTATCTGAACAAGTAACTAAGTTAGAAGATAACTAATAATGACTCGCGATTTTAATTTAGAACCATTAATTTCCTAGAAAGTAAATTTCTACTAACTATCTTGTGGCAACTCATCCGTTCCGTTGCTACCAAAACAAACTGAATTTTCTGGGTTGGTCGTCGTATAAAAGTTTTGTGATTTATTATACTGTCCTTTATTTTTTGTATATTCCCAAGAAATCGGAATTAGAGTAAGTGAGCTGCTCAAATTTGTACAAAGTTGGATATTTCAACTTTTTATTCTGTTTATTAAATGATTCCATAGTTCTACCGCTTCTGTAATTCAATATAGTTGAAACATGCATAACTACTATATTCAAAATTTAAACTGGTAAAATCGGCTAAAGGTTAGGGTTTAATTAAGTGAAAAGATTTCTTCTTGCAATTGGAATGAGTGTCGTAATTTTTGGTATTTAAAAAAAAATTTGGCTGAACTACGATGACTCTTCATACTTTTTTTGACAGAACACAGTTAATGCCTACGGAAACAAACTTAACCCATGTTTCTGTATTAATCTTGCATATTTAGATGCATCTTTATGTTTCGTAAATATAATTTAATGCTTCATATCAAAGTGTAATTCAATATGCATTCCTTTTTTTTATTTTTATTCCATCTATAAAATTCATTAACTGTAAAAAACAAATCTGATAATGACAACTTACTAGCCAGCCGCAGCTTGATAATTGCTGCCATTGCATCACTTGCAATTACTTCGTGACTGTTTTCAGATATAAATATTTGCCGATTTTTAATAAAAAAATTTGGGGTGACCAAATGTATGAATTGTAAATCTAAGATAGCAATGAATATGTTGAGTAGCTATATTAATGATGCATGCTAAATAAAAAAATTTCAAAATTTGAATGAATTACAGATTGCCTTACTTTATCTTAAGAATTTTAATAAAAACTAGTAATTTATTTTGAGTCTATTTTTGAGGTAATTTTATTTATTGTGAACTTTTCATTTTACTTGTGAATGTCAGCAAATTTAACCACAAATAAAACATTATACAGAAATTATCTGCCTTCTAAATGCAATGATTTGTCACATTCTTTGTATATATCTTTTATACATGTATTGCAAGATCGTTTTGTAAAATTGTTTTTAGTTCAAAAAAGCATTTTTTATTTTTTACAAGACATTATCTAAAGATTTTTATTTTGCAAAATGTTATTGGAATTTTTAGCAAGTTACATAAAATCCTCATTATTTTAGAAATATTTTTATATTTGTTAGTATTAATTATACTTTTGTAATTAATTATAACTAGCAATTTATTAATATTTTTCATTTTACTTTATTGTCCCTATACTTAAAAGAAGGCATGTAAGAAAGCATTAAGATTTGTGCTGACTAAGTCAGTATTCTATGAATTTCTTTGGCCCAGAAGCACTCTTTCTGAAAATGTCTGCCATTAAGCAACATTGCTTGTGAAAATAAGTGCATAAAATTCAACCTTTTGAGCGACCAATTATTTGAACTTATAGTTTCATGTTAGAACACTTAACTTTTAAAGTGAATGAACCAATCTTTTTTTTGTGTTTAATCATGTCTCTGAAATCTTAAGAATACTTTATGCATGTATGTTTAAGAATATATAAATACAAATTATCTACTTTTGAACTGAACATGGAAAACGAGAAAAAGCTGTCTCTGCCGCTAGGATGGTTAAAATTTATTAACTAAAGAGGATGTTTCTCCCCTGTTCTTAACCCTCTGAGCAGCTAATTATTTTGAACTTTTAGCTATCAGGTTAAAAAGCTTAGTTTTTAAAGTAAATTAATCAATCTTTTTTGTATTTAATTATATCTCTGAAATCTGAAGAATACTTTAGCCATGATTGTTTAAGAAAATATAAATACTAGCTGTCTGCTTTTGAACTGAACATGAAAAACGGAAAAAGGCTTTTGCGCTGTTCGGAGGGTTAAATAATTATAAAGATGCATAGAAAGGATAAAGGGGAAAAAAATCTTATTTCTCTTCCCTCAAGCATTGCTACATATTATTTATATTCTGGCCTTCATTTATCCACATTAACTTTTAGATTGTAGTCTAAAGGAAAAATCAAACATCTTTTTACGATGAGGATTTTGACCGAAAAACAAGAAGGTACTGTTCCTTCCTTTCAATTAATGGAAGATAAGTTTTATGTCTCTCTCTACTGCCTCTGAAGTGGCTGTTCTTGTTTTCCCTCATGACCAAACAACCAATCTACCTGTCACACATGGGGTGATTGAATAGGGCAGAACAATAAAATGATCTGCCATGTGTGTTTGCACGCCATCTGTATTGCCTGTAAGGAAAAGGGTTGATAGAGTTCAGTAGTGAGACATGAAAATTTTAAGGATTTCAAAGATAGATTTAGATACTATTTTAGATAAACTTAATGAATTACAATTTGAAGCTTCCCTTAATATACGTTTCTTGACAATCACATATTTAGCATGTGGGCAAGGCGCTTTTATGAAAAATAATTAATTGAAAATTCTGTGAATGTAATTACTTTCATAAGAATTTGAAAGAAATCTAGTTTATGCAAGTTTGGGGAACATAATTCTGAACTGCAACCAGTAGCTTGAACATATAAGGGGAAAAAAAAAAGAAAATTCTGTGATTCCTTAAAAAAATTTGTTATTTGATTCTTTTGCATGTTCAGAAATGGTAGGATTATCCATTAAGAAAATAAATAATTAACAAAAAGAGACTGGTTAAATTATGTTTGAATAAATGCTAATTAATTTTGAACCTATTTGTAATATTCTTTAAATGAAAAACATTTTTTTTAATAGAATATATGATATCTTGTAAGTATATTGACAAAATTATGTTATCAGAAAAAATAATTGTCATCTGTAGGATGAATATCAAAACATTTTTGAAATTTTTTTTTTAGTAAATCTGTTCTTTGAAAGTCTGTCTTCTTTAGAGGTAATAATGATTTCATTTACTGGTTGATTTCAAATTCCCACCATTGCAATGCTTAAACTTTTGCTAAAACTTCAAGATTGATGTTTGATTATTGTAATTGAAGAATTAATCTTTTTAAAGCATTTCTGTCCTCTGTAATCTATTTTCCAATTTTTTTAAAGTATACGGAAAGCATTCAGTTTCTTAATTCCAAGATAAAACTTGCATTAAAGTTTTATTGATTTATTATTGCCTTTTTCAGACATACATATCACAGAAAACTATCTTATAAAAAGCAGTCAAATTACACCTGTTATGTATTTTTGCAAAAGGTAAGGAAATTGAAGTTTCAGCTCATGTTATTCAAAAGGCTGTTTTAATTATAACCATTTTTAATGCAATAAATACACTGTTATCTAGATAAATGTATAACTTTTTGTTAGAAATAATAAAATGTTGAGCCTTGGATAGGGATGTGCAGAGGAAGTAAGTGAATCGTAAGTTATATTGTATTGTTTTTATGTTTCAATTGTACATTTATTTTACCATTATTAAACATTATTATTTTTTAGAAATTTGAGTTTGTCTTGATATATACTATGATATATTTATATTTTATGAATGTCTGATTTTTTCTAATGTGTAGCTAAATTCTAGAACATTAAAAGCATAAATGCTAAATATTTAACATTGAAAAAAAGACTTCTTTACGGCTATTTATGCATAAAGATTTTTCTAAAATTTTATTCATTCAAATATACCTGTCTGTTCTTTTCTGTTTTTTTTATGTTAATGTTTATTCTCCCCACTCCCCTTTTTTGCTGCACATGATTTTAATTCTATTCCTTTTAATTGCATTTTTGTCATGTACAAACCATCTAATTTATTGATTTTGGGCACGACATATTGGGGTCATTTTACATGGCATGATAAAAGTGTGGTGGCTCAGAATGAGCTGTGGAGTCAAACATTGGAAATGGTGCTCATCATGAAACCAAAACATCATCTTTTATGAACTAAATTGAAGTAATTTTTAAACTCTCCTCTCTATTTTCAATGTACTGTTCTGGTTGTTAGTCTCTATACTCTTAAACCATTTGAATTCATTATTCTTTTTATTAGATGTTAACTTTGTCAATTTTGAGTTATTCATTGAATCTGGTGTTATTGTAGTCTATTTTGTACCATTCAGTGTCTTTAACAATCTCTCTTCCAATACACAAACCATTGGACAAGTGTTTCATGCTTATGCAAATTTATTGCATCTACTGCTGTTTTTGATTGGGTATTTGCCGTTGGCATTTCATCTCAAATAAAAGGAACCCTATTCTATTCCTTTTTTTCCTTATATTTTATACATGAAAATGAAATTTCTAAATAATGTAACATAAGTAATTAAGTTTTTTAATCTGAAACAAATTTCTGCATTTATTTTTAAAAAAGTTTTGCAATCAATATTCTCCTAATTTTAGATCCACACCATCATATTTCATTGATTTCTTAACTTTGCGTGCCTTTAGCGATGGGGAAATGGCATAGTTTTATAACCAGTCAGATTTACAAGGACAATATTTAGGGTGATATCTTTTTTAGTTACCAGTTTTTTAGAACCCAGTTTGAGTTCTTAATGTTAAAACATGATTCCAACATGTGTTGTTTTATAAACAAATTTAAAATAGTGCCATATCAAATTTTCTGTATGATTTATTCTATTTTTCTATTGTATTACTGCTTTGGATTAATTTTTGATGATTACTGGTTCATCATCCAAAAAAAAGGAAATGTTATTAATATTGGCCAAGTTCAGTTTGTTTATCTAGTGTACAAAAACTGCAAAGTAAAATGAAACATGGAAAAAATTTCATCTTTCGTTCAAAAATTATATGGCTTGTATTTATTTTTAGGATGGATAGCAATGTTGTTCGCAATGGAAGGCTCATAGATATCGTTGATGGCCCTTGGCGTGATGAGAAGCTTCCTGATGAGTCTATAGCCGTTCCTGCTGCGGAACTCCCAGATCCTGAGCCAGATAATGGAAATCCCCAAGAGACTCTTCGTGAACAAGAGCAAAAGTGGACAGACTTGGCCTTGAATAAGATACACAGAATTACCCCAACAGTGTCTTCTTCATAATTTAGTCATGTCATATTATGTCAGTTCTTCACAATAAATAAGAATCACTTGTAAATATAAACACAGCATTAGAAGTTCTGTTGTATATTTCTCATATGTATAAGCTTGAATAAATGCCATTATAATTGTAATTCAATTGTGTACTTTTTAATTAGCTAATGAAAGGTTTAAAATGAATAAATCTCATTTATTAATTCAAAATTATTTTTCCTCTACTAATTAGTAGAGAAGAATCAGTGGCCAGGGAGAAAATAATGAATATAGAGTTCCAACATGTGCAAAAGAAATGTTCATTTAATCCGAAAGCATTTCTTGTAGAGTTGTAAAAGCTATGTATATTTTAAAATGTTATGGCCTGTTGGTGGAGTATTGGCCCCATTTGAGACTCGATTCCACAGAACATTTGCTGCGTATACAGACCTGTTGCTTGTTAAATCTGTCGAGGGTCAGATGTCCTCCCACTGGGCATGGTGAAGTTTGAGGGGGGAATGCTAGCTCAGATGTCATTCTCATCAGCTGAATATGCTTCAAAATTGTGAGATCCCTCTCAAGATAGCCCTAATGTAGCTTCAAAATAGGATGTTAATATCACTAAACTAAACATTAGAATTTTATTATTCATGCTTCTTCAATTATTTGTAGGCTTATGTCTCCTCTCAGATACAAGCACTTTTTTTATATCTGCACTACAAATTCATTTGATAAAAAAATCATGATTCTCTAGTCAGTGGCTTCTTGCATGGGAGTCATGTAAATAATGTGCTATCTTTCCAAATAAATCTATTCTGTAATTTAAATTATTTTAAGAGAAAAAATAACTGCACAGAGATTATCATCTTGTTTTGGGCCAGTATTTAGTTTATCAACAATTATAAATTCAATTTAAAGACTTTTGTACATGCTACAGTGTTTTTGAATCCTGTATAGAAACAAATAAGTTTGAAATAGGACTTGATTTTTTTTTTAACATTAAGCCAAAGAATTGCCAGCAAGTTTATTATTTTGATTTCTTCATTGCAGTAAAGGGGACTTAAGTACAATGTGCACAAACTTCTGAGAGAAGCAGCTGAAAGATGAATCGGAATCATGTAGCTTTGCAGGATTGGATGTGCCATCGTCATGTAGTAGTGCGCAGAAAAGCAAGAAAATATACATAAATGAACATGCCTTTTTAATGATAATGATAGCCACATTTTCGAAATGCATAAATATTTAAGTAGGTGTACAAAATTCCCTTATTTTGTGTTAGTTTGTCTTGGACAGGTGAAGTCAGGTCTCGCCAGCAAAGATTCGACTTACTTGTTTGGCAAAAAATTGAAGTTATTGAAACTTCATCCATTTGAAGAGGGGTGACGATTTAAAATTTGAGATGTGACATATCGTTAACATCTGCTGATTATTCTCATCCTAAACGCCGTAGGGAGTTTTAAAAATTTTTAGCTCAGGATATTTATTAAAAGGATATCATTATTTTTAGGTACTGTACCCATGAATAAAACATCATTTGCAGGTACTATAACTAATCAAATGTTATTCAAAGGTGCTGTGCGTGCTACTCAATTTAATTTTAACATCATAAGGTTTTGGGGGTTGGCATGATACCTGTAACTTGCATGATCCGAACCCAGCCTAAAACATCATGTTACGATATTTCGGACTAGAAGTTCAAAATTTAAGGAGATTTTTTTCTTTTATTGGAGCTGCTTAAAGGGTCTTAAAATATATACTTATTCTTTTTATAAATTTAGAACATTTGCAAGTATGAGACATTTAAAATAGGAGTTATTGTAAATATGTTTGATAATAAACTAAGTTTGCAAAAAGAACTAAATTCAAATAAAATATTGAGTTTTACAGGCATAACTTTTAAAACTGACTAGCCAAAATTCAAATTTTCAAATGCAGCTGGCAAAGATAGAATCTAACCATTAGTGTTTGGTTGCAGAAGGCGGAGATTTTTCGCTAAGCCCTCATTCAAAATGTTTTCAATGAAAGTTCGCGTTTTGTCAATAGGGCAGTAGATTTGAGCTTCTCAAGCTCAACAGCAGGGGTGGTTTAATCTGGAGTTTAGGGTGCAGTTTTGTTTCGTTCAGTGATGTAGTGCAAAATAAGCAGTGCCAGAACGCTGTGAGCTGAGTAAAAAACCGTGTTGTTTTAGGGACGTTTTCACAATTTTTGGTTATTTCTCGTAATATAAAGCAGTAGTAAAGTAGCAATAGTTCCTGCTCCACACACCTGGTTTCGTTCGTCTTAGGATCGGCAACTGTTTGCCGCCAAGAGATGGCGGGCAGTGAAAAAACA
Source organism: Araneus ventricosus (assembly GCA_013235015.1). Classification (NCBI taxonomy): domain Eukaryota; kingdom Metazoa; phylum Arthropoda; class Arachnida; order Araneae; family Araneidae; genus Araneus; species Araneus ventricosus. Next base: position 164,521 of record BGPR01000196.1, read on the forward strand.
TTTGCTTTGGGTGCGCATTGCTCCTTTTATCGGTGTCACGCGCACGCATTGATTTTTTTTATTGGTGTCTTGCGCGTCGCCATTGATTGCGCCTTGTTTTAATTGGTCTCGTATTTTCTCTTCTCGGTTTATTGGTCGATTTAAGTGGAATTTGCATAGTATTTCGGTTTGAATTTTTCGTTTAGAATTGTCACACTTTTGATCACTTCGCAATGAATTTTCTTTAAGTGAGTGCTGATTACGGATTTTTGATATCAGATATGCCTTCAAATAAGTGCAATTCTTGTGGCAGAAAGACCGTTATTTCAGGTAAAATTTTTCTCGTTTTTGCACATTTTCAATTTCTTTCGATTCAGCAGTGTTTCTTCTGTGTGTTTCATTTCTCAATAAATAAGCGAAACTACGAGGTTCCCGCTTTGCTGAGAGCGAAGTGGCTGATATTTTTTTTAATTAAAAAAATTTGCCCTGTACCCACTTGAAATACCACAGACATAGTGTACTCAATCTTTCCCTTTTAGATGTCGCAGGCATCGTGTACGCAAGAAACCAATAAGAAGCTCGCTGCGCTTCCAAAACACTATTTGGCGATGTCAAATGAAATTGCGCCAAGATAAATTAGTGGAAAATAAGACTGCACCATAAACTCCAGGTTTACCCAGGAGTATAGTGGAGCCAGAACGCTATTCCGACACTTTTTTTAAACAAGAAAGGTAAGATCTGATACATTGCATATTTATTCTTGGACATGAAGCAGCAGCCAAGTCCGGTTTCTACGAAACGGCAGCTGCCTGGAGGTGTTTAATCGCCGTAGACAAACAGGAGAGTCCGGTCCCCTAGTTTTGATCTAAAATATACTGAAAACAAATTAGAACATCCAGATAGAAAACTTTGAAGTAAGTGATGCTGGCGCAATTCATTTAGATTCGATTTTAACATTGTATATATATATATTCTTTTGCAAATATATTATTTTTGTGAAGCGAAGGTTTTAGCTAATAAAGAAATCATAAGGATTAACAAAACGTTTAGCTGCAATGGACGAAATAAAACATATCCTTCTAATTGAAGCACAGACTAAATTGAATTATCATTAAGAGTTCCTCGAAATAAAGAAATAATTAGCGGAGCAATAAAAATTATTTTAATGTTAACGAACATTTTTATTTGAGAACCATTGTTTCAATGGTTCATAGAAGTTTCTAGAAGAAAGTGTAAATTGTTAGAAAAGAGTTTAAAAATGTTGTACCGAATATGAGAATGATTGCAAGCATCATTTCCATTCTGTTTTAAATCCATTCATCATGTAAAACTCAGAATTTTAATTATAATCGCGAAACTCATTTTCTATGGCAGTGTGAAGTTTGTACGATAATTAACGTAAGAATTTTGAGCATCAGAAACTCTTCGTGTAAATGCCTCGAAACTAAGAAACAGCGTCGGTTATTGAGTAACAGTCTCTGAAAGTTAAATTTTAGAAGCAATTAATCGATTTTAAGACAGGCAATTAAAAAAACAACCAAACTCCCATCATTTCTCTCCACATTTTCTGTTCTTAGGTGGATAATTATGATGTTTTTTACATCATTGCAGTGACAGAATCCATTTTTACATTTTAAATAACTGTAATTGTTGTTAAGTTATTTTTAAAAGAATTCCATCTAATCTTCTCTAAAATGTTAACATGTTTTGCAGTTTTATTATTATAGTAAAAATCCGGTTAACCGAGTTGGGGTTAATAGAAACCCATGCTGTCCGAAATGCCTCTGAAATCGCAAATCCAAAAAACACCCTGCACTGTGCACGGAAATAATGGCGAAGACGGAACTTTTTTTGCAACGATAATCCCACTTTTTCCTTTAAGCTTCCCCAAGAAGGGCAGCGATTAATTTTAGAATGCTAAAATTAAAATTAATGGATATTAACAATATTCATTACGATATTGATTACTTGTACCTGTCAGGCGCATTGCGCCCAACGTAGGGTCACCCACAGATGTCCGCGACAGGCGCGGAGTTAAAAATAAACACGCCCCTTTGCCCTGCGTCATTAATCGGACGCACAAATCACAAAAAAAAAAACTCCGACAGGATTTGTTTTTTATGTAGATGTCGAATACGCACTTGATTTTGGCTACGTGCCAAAGAGATTCTGCTTCTTAGATTAATATTAAATAGGAGTTATACTAGAATTATTTTATTTTTCCGCTTCTCGCAGATATCTTTGTTGAATTAGGAAGTACCGGAGCATTTTTTTTTTGTTTATTTCGTGTAAGCCTTTTTTCTCTGATTATTAGGAAACGTTATGAATACAGATCTATTTACTAAATTATGGGATCTTCAAAGTATCGGACGGACGTTATTGCTAAAATTTGCCAATGGGCATGTGATTTTGTATTACGTCTTTCGTAAGTGAATCTGTTATCTGTTCTGAGATATAATTGGCGAGCTAAAAGCCCGTCTTAGACGGGCACAAATCTTCTAGTATGTTTATAAAAATCAACGCTTCGTCATTTAAAAAGCCTTCGTGGGTCAATGTCTGAGCCGCAAATCATAGGTTCTCCACCATTGACCTGAAGGGCCCCACAACTTTGGGGAGTCTCCGAAATCCCGAGGTGTTATTAAGGATAATTTAACTCCTTGCTTTCCTTTGATTTTTACAAGAGCCGTGTGTATTCGAACGTACTCAAATTATAACCAACTATATTTTTAAAATGGATAGCGTTATTTGCAGGTACTGTTACCTGCGAATAAAACGCTATTTGCAGGTACAGTACCTGCGTATAAAACGTTATTTGCAAGTACAGTGCGCCAACGTTCGGTTCTTGTCCAATCACCCTAATTAAGTAGCACCAGGCGCGGTCAGTACTTGGGAGGGTGAGGAACAGAGGCCTGAGGAACACTGCGTGCTTTTGGCTTCCTGTTTGAGTTCTTGACTCATGGACTTAGTTATACCAGATGAAGTAGAATGAGTTTCAACGATTAAAATATCTGCGAATAAAATGTTATTTACTGTTTTGAATAAATAATGAGTGGTCGTGAATTTTTTCTCTAATCTTAATAATTTAAAAAAGGATGTTTAAATATAATTCTAGACATCATTTCTCACTGCTGGACTTGCATTCAAACCTTTTCTTCATTTCTAGAAAAATTTAATACACTGAAGAGCCAAAAAAACTGGGACAGGCGTGCATATGCAAATAAGTTAGTATGTCAATAGATTCACGAGTTCTGTTTTACATGCTATTAATTTAGAATACTTTCGTTTTTGTTAAAAAACACTCTACCAATGTGCATGAAATTTTCTACTACAACTTTCGTTAGTAAATCAGTGACAATCAGATCTGAGATATTTTTGGCAGGATAAAAGACATATTCTAATAAAAATAAGAATAGCTGAGGGAGAAGTTTAAAAGATGTTACAAAATAATTTAACTTTTCGAGCCAAGGAAAACGTCAGCATTCATTGTATGAAATACTGAATGAAACCTTTTTTGGAAAAAAAAATTGAAGTAACAGTTTCTCTCTCCTGTTTTTTCCACATACAACCACCCGAGTTTACAGTAGAATAATCCTCAAATTCAAGTAATCGTAAAATCCATTTGGCTACTATTTAGAGCACTTCATACATAAATGTTGATAGATTTAGTGACTCTTTAACCCCTTAATTGGTTTGTTTTCTCAACTATCTAACTCAATGACACTCACTTCCAGAAGTTAAGCACAATTCTTAAGGTGGGAAAAATTTGGATTTAGTATGAATACTATGGTTCGCAATCAGTTGCGGAGAATCGGGGGACATACTATCGTCGTAACTCACATTTTACATTGAAGATTCGGTCACGAGGGCAATTAGGGTGACCACCAGAAAAGGATGAAGGCGAAAATAGAGTTTGACCCATCTTGTGTCACAGAAAGCTGATAAAGAGATGTAACTTTTTTCAATGCTTATGTTTGATGTGCATAATATTTACATGCATTTTCGTAAACACAGCACAAATATTTGGGAGGATATAAAGGTTTTCTTAAAAAATCCCAAATTTTCCCGCATGTCTTTTGCTTATACCATGCAGAGTTTTCCACCAAAATGTGCGAAATTTACAGAATTCTTGGCAATATATAACAGAAGAATTGCATTAAAGTTTGAATAACAACATTTCAAAATTACAGGAAATATAAGCATTTGTAGTAAATAATTTTTTACTGAGCATGTGCGAAATGTAGCGTAATTTTTCTTTCATATCTTTAGAACCAGAGATATAGGGCAACTTATATAAAAATTCCAGTTAAATACGATTAGTATTCGTAAAGATATCGGCATGGCAACTTGAGGAATTTCGGTACACTCTAAGCGAAGTTAAAAAACCTTCATAATTTTGTTTCTCTTAGAGAATAAAAGCAATTCAGCTCTTGCAATGCCTATATCTTTCTGAATACTAATGGTATTGAACTTGGAATTTTTATATAAGCTGCCCTATATATCTGGCTCTGAAGATGTGGAAAAACAGCGGGAGTGGTCTCCCCTAAACTTTCTCGTATACTTTCTAAGTGGAGATTCGTAGTGGAGATACTTTCTCTTTGTACACTTCGTATACGAGAAAGTAAAACAAAAAAACAAACAAACCTGAAATCAAATATCTGTTGCCACGTTTCAGAAAAATATTACTTTGAAGCAGGCGCGATAAAATAGGCAATGCAATGAATACTAAAGCGAAAATTCTGCTTTGGAATTGAATTCCCAAGAAAACAATTTATACTACCACAACCGTAACAATTGCAAAAGCGCGTGAATAAAAGATTTGCTGAAATAATGAGATCGGTTTGATTTACAACAATAAAAAAATTGTTAACAATTGATGCTTGAAAACATTATTTATTGTTGTAAATAAAATTTACAACAATAACAGATTGCTACCAATACGCATGCGCATGAGAATCGGATTAAAATAAATTGAATATGCAATTTGAACGCCTCTTTTTGACGGATTTGGCTGAAACTTTTATACGGACCTACATTCATAACGATAAAACTGTGTACCAAATTTTATCCATTTAGCTATTCAAGTTTTTGAGTTATAGCGTTCACATGACCGCGGACATACAAATAGACAGACTTCCCGTTGACGGATTTTGTCCAAAATTTGATAGAAACCTACAAATTATGTTTAAAGACCACATACCAAATTTCATCCCCGTAGCTCTAATAGTTTTCGAGTTATCGTGTTCACAGACAGACACACACACAGACAGACATACCGACATAATTCCAAAATTGTGTTTTTCGGACTCAGGGAGGTCTAAAACGTGGAGATCCGTCAAAATCTCGAGTTCGAATTTTTTTACGATTACAATACTTTCTCTTTGTATACTTCGTATACGAGAAAGTAAAAATTATGCTGCATTTCACACATGCGCAGTAAAAAATTATTTACTATAAATGCTTATATTTCTTGTAGTATTGAAATGTTTCTATTCAAATTTTAATACAATGCTTCTATTATATATTGCCAAGAATTCTGTAAGTTTCGCACAATTTGCCGGAAAACTCTGCATGTTATAAGCAAAAGACATGCTGGAAAATTTGGGATTTTTTAAGAAAACCTTTATATCCTCCCAAATATTTGTGCTGTGTTTACGAAAATGCATGTAAATATTATGCAAATAAAACATAACCATTGATAAAAGTTACATCTCGTTATCAGCTTTCTGTGAAACAAGATGGGTCAAACTCTATTTTCGCCTTCATCCTTTTCTGGTGGTTACCCTAATTGCCCTCGTGACCGAATCTTCACTGTAAAATGTGAGTTACGACGATAGTATGTCCCACGATTCTCCTCAACTGATTGCGAACCATAGTATTCATATTAAATCCAAATTTTTCCCGTCTTAAGAATTGTGCTTAACTGTTGGAAGTTGAGTGTATTTTGGGAATGCGTTGTTATTTTAATGCAGTTGACAACCTAAAAGACAGTTAAAATGTTTTTGGATGCCACGTAATTTTTGAATCGAAATATAACGTCTGGGAATGACTTTGTTTCAGTTTTTAAGTTTAAAATTGCGAGAATTAGATGCACGTACGGCGTACGGGCAAACCAGTTAAGGGGTTAAAAAAATTACATAAGTTACGCGATTTATGAAAGTTCGCTTTGGGAGAGGAAAAGATGTAAGGGAGCTGTGCAAACATGATGCTTATGGTATTTATAAAAATGGACTCGGGGAAATTTTTTTATGGAAAATAGTAGATTTTATTATTAAGACTCATTTTCAAATGATCATAAGCTGCACGCATAAAAAACAAATCCCACTATAGACGCCTATAGGGCGTGTTTTTGATCCCAATATTTGGCGATATTTCGGTTTTTTGGCGAGAAATGCTTTGTAAAGTGTTTCTATTTCGACAACGACCGAGAGATGCAATCTGTTATAAGAATGTAAACATATCTACTTTGTAGTTTTTGGGCATGTGTATGTGCGTGACTTAAAGTAGAATGAATTCCTTCTTGAGTATCGTAAAGTTGAAAATAATTTGCTGTTAATTGTAAATAAAGATGGAAGGTTTTCAAAACACGTAGAAGAAAAAACTCAGTTTCGCGTCAATCAAAGTAAATACGGAAACCCTGGCGGGCACAATGATCAACTTGGCGTGGTAAAAGACATTCCCATAGGCGCCTATAGTGGGATTGGTTTTTATGCAAGCTGTACAACTTTCAACTTACGTAGACGAATATATGGTCGATCCACCACAATGCCTATGATATTTTAATTTCACTTAAAACTTAAAATTAATACAATGTTTTCCCCATCGACCCTTTACAACACTCTAATTCTCTTGGGTGAGTCGGCCAACGTGGATTTAGAAAATTAATGTGATTTGACGTAAACTGAGAACGGTTTGTCAGATATCTTTGACTCTCTCGATACAGAAACGTCCCATCAAGGAAAAGACGGTGGCCGTCCGAAACTTCCGAATATAATTGTGAAATTTCCACCCCCTTTCGTTGAGTGTGATTGATTGCACACCCTCGGTTCCCGTTTTCATTGTTAGAGTGGCTCGCCCAGATGGATTTGGAGAAAAGTGTGTGTGGGGGGGATTTCTTAGAATTCGGATAGTGCCAACTGCCATTACGGTTTAAGAGGAGGGGTGTGAATTTCCCTTATCTTTGAAAGAGGAACTCGAGCGTTCCCATATTTTGAGGTCGCTCTATTCTAATGATCTCAGGAATTAGAGGGTTGAAAAATCCTTTCCACTGATACCTTATTCAAAACTACGCTCTTTCTACTAGTTGAGAAAAAGAGATAATGACAGCAGTAATAATTTAAAAGATAATATAGCTGCTCGATAAAGTTGCTGACATCGTTAGCATAATTTAAATGGCATCGTTTCAATTTTTCTTTTAATTTAAATTTTAAATAAGCAATGTGTTGTATCGTAAACTGAGGTTTGAGGATTTCTTAGTTTAGGTTTATGATCATCTCACAGAATGATGGAAAAATATTTTTGGCAGCCTTACAGTAAAAGTAGATCGTATTTTAAATAAACATCCTAAACTACAGTAACAGTAAAACTCCCAAGATTCCTAAGCATCCTCAAGGCAAGAATCTAAAAAAAGTCTTTAAATGCCAATTTTAATATCGTTGTACCTAAATTCTGGCGATCTCCAATCACAAAGAATTGACATCGAACATATGCACAGGATGTTCGTTACCCAAACGAGACAAAATACAAAATTCCCACAAATTTCAACAATTTTGCGCCAAATCCTTAAACAAGTCTAACTACAATAAAGGGTCAACTAATCGCCATTCGTTTAACCCCTTAAGGGTCGCGCCCGTCATATTGACGTGCATCGACTTATTATCGCATTTTTAGGCTTATCAACTAAAATTTAATCATTAACTCTCTGACTGCTTATCCCGCAATTTCCGCGGGTTGGAAGTTCGTCTGTTTTCTGCTGCATCTTGCGATTTTCGCAAGCTGATGCGTTTACTTAGTACTTTTAAAACGTTGAATCATATTATACTAATCAAGGCCTGAATGTAAATAACAATTAAATTGGTTCAACGATATTGAACATGTTTTAAAATGTTGCATCTAAATAGTAATTAAAAAAATTATGCGGTCAGAGGGTTAATTAGCTTTATAATTTGACACAAAAATATAATCCATAAGCATCTCATGTATTCTATGCTTTCTTATATGAAGGAAAACGACAGCCCCTCTCCAAAACAGGAGGGGTGATCTTATTAGATAGCGAGAAAAAAAAAGCGACCCTTAAGAGGTTAACCTTCAGTTTCTGTTATCCGTCATCGTCTGAAAAAAGTCTAATCTGTCATTTCTGTTACATTACTATTCTTATATTGAATTTTATAATGATCATTTTGTAAAATTAAATATAATATGTATGTATTATTCACCTTAAAAGGATTATATTTTCATTTCCGTTCCAAGCCAGCAGTGTATATAAGTACTGAGAGATTTATTATTCGGTTATTCTTCGCAGCCCTGGTCCGAATGATGACTGATAACGGAAACGGTTTAGGAAGTTTTGAACAGATTCGAAGATTATCGCCAGTGTACAGCATCACTGGCGATAATCTTGTATTGGCGACTTTTTAGCGCCTAACCGAACATCGTATCGTTAAGTTGCTACAACAAAATATCGCCAATGGGATCCTATATTGAAGCTGTTGATAAAAGTCGCCGAAACAAAATTATCTCCAGTGATGCCTATATCAAAGCTGTACCGGAAGTTTTACTGTAGTAGGAAAATTATTTATTTTCAGTCTTAGGGGTCTATTCTGGTACCCCCGGTTGGGTTGGGTTCCGCGCGTTAACAACGGAACCCAATCCAACCTCGGGTACCAGAATAGACCCCTTAAACAAGTAAACGACAGTGAACAGATTTTTATTGGAGCCAATCCGGGTAAACAGGTCTAATCAACAGAAATTTCTAATCGATTCGGGTCTAATCATTGTCTATTTCGATCCCATGAGATATGGAAAATTGTTTCATCATTCATCTAAACAAGAAACGGCTAGAAGCGTGACGCCTCTTGTTTCTAGGAGGTCTTCTCATATGCCTTCTGGGAATGGGAATAGTGACGGATAACAGAAACTCTTTAGGAAGTTTTACTGCAATACGAAAATTATTTTATTTTCAATCTTGAACAAATAAACCACAGTGAACAGCTTTTTATTGGAGCCAATCCGGGTAAACTGGTCTAATCAACAGAAATTTCTAATCGATACGGGTCTAATCATTGTCTATTTCGATCCCATGAGCCATGGAAAATGGTTTCATCATTCATCTAAACAAGAAAACGGGTGCGAGCGTGAGGCCTCCTGCTTCTATGGGGTTTTCTCATACGCCTTCTGGGAATGGGAGTGCGACACAGAGGACAGTTTCTGTTGCTGTTCAACCACTTGTCGACACATGACTGATGGAATTCATGTGAGCACCGAAGACGCTTGACTTGTCCCTGGCGTATAGCTCTGCCCAGGCAAATAGGGCATGCAACTGCTGCTGGAGTGTCCACGGCACGAGGCTGACCTTCTGCGCTGGGGCTTGACTCTTGTACACTGATGGACTGGGTGTCTGGATCTGTTCCAGTCTGCACTGAAGATGACGTCCGTCTATCTCCCAGTTCATTTGGACCGTCTGGAGAATAACTGCGCTTTCGAGTGGTAACCATGACTGTTGTTCCCTGAAAGAGATGGGGGAAATTAACAGCCTATCATGAAAAGACATCGAAGATATGATATGGAATGGCAGAAGCGGCAAGGACTTCCGCTCCGAAACAATCATGCCCAGCTAATAGAATCGAGATTAAATAAATATTACGGAAAATATTGAAATTTCTTTTGCAATTCATTAAATTAATTTAATTTTTGGAAGACATTTCATGTTAGCTTAAGCCATATATTTAACTGTAATTTGCAAAATTGCATTCAAAATTCCCTCAGTGGTACCGATTAAGAAAACTAACGTTCAAAATATCTTACAAAAATATTATGTAGACACTCTCGCGTGTACAGCAAGAGCCTATCGTTATGAACCTCCCGCGGATTTTTCCATTGAAAAAATCAGAATAATGAGATGATGACGCCAAATACTAATTTGAACGTCACTGTGCAACCAAAACAAATGTCAACACATCGGTAAACCGTCTTCCTCTTGGCGTCAAAAAGTTGGCGATAGAAAGTGTGGAGAAACTGTTCAGTACTCTAAACTTAACTTTCACTTACACTGATACAATTGCCTCCTGTAGGGTAAAGGCACGCAACCCAACCTAGATTACGCGATAATTCGACAAGTAACTCATTTTTGTTCACGAATTCGGCAAGGGATTCCAATTTTTTTAACAAGTTAGCTGACAAGACCCACATCTGAGATTCTAACTATCTATCTAAACAGATGACCCTTCTCTGCTATCTCTTAACTACAGTAGAAAAGAGGTAATCTAATTAGATTACAGGTATGAATGTTATTTTATTCATACGGATTAACGTGTTAAATAAATTCCCGTTTTGGCATTCGACGGCTTTTTTAGTTACTCGACTTCATTTCGCAGACTTTCTTACTTCCCCTCCGTGTTTGAACTTTGTTCCGTTTTACGGTTACGTTTACGGTTGAAATCTAGAAGTCGGTACACACTCTTAAAACGCTGCCAAATCGCCAAAGCAAGACGTTGACCGCTGCATATCATTGGAGCCAAGTCACCAAAGCCATATGCAGGGATTACCTACATTAGCTTTGGCGACTTGGCGCCATTTTAAGAATGTGTACAAACTTCTAGATTTCAACAGCGTTTACAACTGAGCTGTCACCACCCATTGCTCAGAGAAGATATTTAACCAAAATATAAAAAGGCATTGTCGATGAAATGTGGATACTTTTCAGTTAGTATAGACCCAGTCTTTTCCAAGCTAAAATATTGGCATTGTCACCAAATATTTGGCGCTTTAAAGGAAAAAATACCATTAACCAAGATAACCAATCTTCCTAAGCTAAAATATTTCCGTTAATTGTAATTAAAATATTGGAGTGTTAGCGCTTTTTCCAAGTTAACGAAAAACTATCGAAATGTAATACGTTTCTCCATAATAATGAATAAAGCACTGACTGAAAATGAATTTAAAAAATAGTCGGAATAAATAAACATATGGTTGAAATCTAGAAGTTGGTACACACTCTTAAAACGCTGCCAAATCGCCAAAGCAATATGTTGAAAGCTGCATATCACTGGAGCCAAGTCGCCAAAGCTATATGCATGTATTACATGTATTAGCTTTGGCGACTTGGCGCCATTTAAGAATGTGTACCAAATTCTAGATTTCAACCAAACATATTAATCCATTATATAATTAAATTTTTAATATTTTTCCGTTAACTGAATCCCAATCGTCGCCAAGCTGAAATGTTTGTGTTATTCTATTATGGCGCCAAAATTCAACTAAGAAAGCTACTGTTAAGATTTCGCGAATTATTGAATCGTCGCCAAGCTGAAATGTTGGTATTATTCCATTTTGGCTCCAACATTCAAATAAGAAAGCTAATACTAAGATTTGGCGTGCTAAGATTTGGCAATCTGTAGCTAGGATTTGGTGATTTTTGTCTGAGGATTGGTTAACCGAAACATGCCAAATTTTCAAATGCGTTGACAATGCTAAAATGATCGTTAACAGTAAAGCAGATTACCAAAGTAACAATCGTAAACAAAAAAGACTGAATAGCTTTTTGAATATTTAAATAAGAATTAATGTAGAAAATTAAGGAAATTAAAATTTGCCTCTTTCTAATTAGTTCAATACCTATATCGTTGATGGCAGCCAGATAGCGCTATTCGTAAATACGAAAGTCGATGACAACTGTTTTGGCATAGTCTATGTTCATTATGCCATAAGATATCCGATTTCGGCTAATTTCCTGTTTTGAAACATTTCGCTAAATCATGGGATATTGAATAGCTGTAAGAATTTTATTTCTTGGATTATACTTTGAGAATTCTCCATTTTCCGAACTGACAACTTTTGAAGCGTAATTTAGGATATGACAAATTTATTTCATTTACACTTAAAATTAAAATTAATTTACGAAATGGAAGATACGCTCTAATAACTAGAAAACAAATGTATAATGTTATTAGGCAAATTAAAACAATAAAGATTTAAAAGACATTAAAATAATAAATTATCCATTCCATACGAAAATTATAAAAACAGTTGATTAAATCCTTCTCTTACCTCCAAAATCTCTATCGATGATTCTCTTAAGGAGATAGCAATATATCTCTCTTTTCTGGTAATTATTAATTCTTGATGACCATTAACTTTTTAATCATTTAACTCTTTACTCTCTATGTCTACTAGCTATTTTGGAACACATCGCAAAAACAGGAGGGAAAAAATATGAAACTTGCGAATAGAAAAAAGAGAGTATAAGTTCCAAGTCGTTTTTTTGAAATAAATGACTGGAGAGCGGAGTTGAGACAAAACCCTCTGCTGATTATAATCACTGAACAAATTTGATAATCGCCTCTTGCCACGCACTCTTTTTGTATTTTTTCATTGGTCAGTCGCGACTCGGCTAGCGTCCGTCTCTGGTATGTCAGTGAAGGAAAAAGAAAACCATATACAAATTTATACCTTTTAACCCTCTGACTGCGGATTTTTTCTTAAATCACTATTTAGATGCAACGTTTGCAAACGTATTCAAATACGGTTCAGCCAAGCGCGTTGTTATTTATATGCAAAGCTTTATTAGTGTAATATGATCCAACGCTTTAAAAGTATTAAGTAAACACATTAGTCTGCGAAAATCGCAGGATGCAGAAAAAAATAAACTTGCTTCCAACCCACAAAATCGCGGGATACGCAGTCAGAGGGTTGTTAATCGAGAAAAAGCATCATATTCCATATAATTAATCTATTCTCATAATTAATGGATTATCAATGAATACATTTTTGTAATGTGGCATTAAATTACGCCACTTTCATAATAATTTATGGATCATCAATTAATACATTTTTGTAATGTGGCATTAAATTACGCCGCTTGATAGAAATTTTTCATCCACTCAACCGATTGGGGAATGTTCGGCTGAAAGGGAAATAAATTTCATACATCGGAAAGAAGAATATTTGAGCTAAATTTTAACTCTCAAGCTCAAACAGTCGCAAAAATTGCGCCCCGAGGTGAATTTTAACATCTGCTTTAATGACGTCAAATCATGGTCACGTGATATCAAATAAGGGATTATCAAATAGGCAACTACTTAGGGGCCCCGTGGCATCGAGACTATCTCAATGACTTATGGTTAACACTTGACCTAACTTATAACCTAATGGCTTAGGGTTAACACTTGACCAGAGTGCGTAGTGAGAAATTGATGCAAACATTAAGCACTTTTTAAGCACATTAACCAAAACAATTAAGCACATGCATGCATACGTATAGGGCTGTTAGAAGCTTAAATTAGGAAATCCTGGTTACATTTTTTTCTATAAATTTGAACCATAGTATTTTTTTTTTATTTTTCCTTGTAATCTTCAAAAAATTTTACCTTGAAATTTTGATGAATCTCCACGTTTTACATCTCCCCAAGTTCAAAAAACACATTTTTGGAATTATGTCTGTCTTTTACACGACAACTAAAAATCTAATAAACTAGATTAGATCAATGAACAGTGACGTACCTACACAAAATGGCATCCAGGGCAAATACCGAAACGGTGACCCCTCCTCTTTTCTCTTTTGAAATGTGATCCTCATTTTGTTTTCTGAAACTTTATGACTGGAGGGCAAAGATGAAAAGTGCAAATGAACTTAAAAAATAACATTTGAAACATTTTTGACTTGATAGGATTTACACATTACAAATTTTTTAACAAAATTTCGCTAAATTTTCACAGAAAATTTGATGCATTTTAACTTTACTCTCTTAAATATGTATGAAATAAGAAAATCAAAGTTTTTTGTAAGAAACTTTTGATATATTAGAAAAATAAAAATAAAACATCATGCAATTACGACTGGCCTGCCAAGAGCCAATGGTCAGATTGAACGTATCAACCAGACCATCATATCAGTTCTTTCAAAATTATCCCTGGAAAATCCAAACAAGTGGTATAAGTTCACAAATGAACTACAGCAAAAAATAAATTCCACCTATCAACGAAGTATCGACACCACACCTTTCGAATTGCTTTTTCGTATTAAGATGAATACTGGAGGCTTAGATAAGCTCAAAGAAATGGTCGAAGCTGAATTCCAAGCCAATTTTCAAGCTCAAAGAGAAGAACTAAGAAAGCATGCAAAGCAGCAAAATTTCAAGATTCAAGAAAAAAACCGTAAAACGTACAATTTTAGAAGACGAGAACCAAAACCTTACACAGTTGGAGATTTTGTTGCCATCAAAAGAACTCAGTTTGGACCAAACTTGAAACTTAAGCCGAAGTATTTTGGACCCTACAGTATCACTAGAGCATAAGGAGGAAATACCTACGACGTTATTAAAGAGGGAAACCACGAAGGACCCAATTTTACGACAACATGTGCTGAATACTTGAAACTCTGGAACACGATGTCGGAACTCTAATATCATGAACTTTTTTCTTTTTTTCAGAACTTTGTAATCTTCGATTTCTGCTGTGTTTCTTTTTCTCTCTGTTTTGTTTGTATAATTGCAGTGTCGTCTGGAGGACCAGCCGAATCCAGGAAGGCCGAGATTGTGGTGCCAGACTGACGGCAACTCTCGTCATTCCCGCCAATTGCATGGCGCCTCTAGCGGATCTAAGCAGAACTCAGTAGTTGACGCTCTGACATCCAGACGGGATGCAGGAAAACGACGCTTTCTCCAAAGACGATTGTGACGAAGGGAATGTGTGTGACTCTGCAACGATTATTTCTTTGTATTCTGTAAATAATTAATTATTTAACCTTTATTAATCATCTAACTGTAATTCTAAATCATCATTAAATCTTTTCATTTAAAAGAAGTTGTCTTCAGTCGGCCATCCCTGATACCCACATACATTACTTTTTTGCCCATAGACAATATATAAAAACTCTAAACATTGAAGCAGATCTTTTGGTAACACAGATAAAACCATACAAAAGACTTAGTGACAAACATATTTAATAATATAATTTATCGCATATTCCATACATAAATTTAAATATATTAATCAAAATTTACAACTAATAAAGTTTAATAATGTTTTATCTAGCAACTTATAACAAAGTTAAAATTCATTGCATGAAATTAGGGGATGCGCTAATGCAGGGAGGGAAAGTACTGATTCAAGCACGAATTAAAATTCTAACTTTATTCATTTGTCTATGACATGTAAAATTGCACTTCCTTATTATTTTCGTAGACATTATTTATGTGCATTAAAAAACGATACATTATCTCTGAAAAATTTTAAAGGCTTTAGTGTATCCGAAATGTAATAAGTTAACCTTTCTGGCTGTTATTGAAGTAAAAGTGTTTATAATTACAATACTTTATTACTAAAATGTTTGTACATATGCTAAACATGAGGATTACAAACAAAAAA
The DNA here is from genome assembly GCA_013235015.1 of Araneus ventricosus. Lineage (NCBI taxonomy): Eukaryota > Metazoa > Arthropoda > Arachnida > Araneae > Araneidae > Araneus > Araneus ventricosus. The sequence goes on from BGPR01000196.1 coordinate 180,079, forward strand.
ATGACTGCCATATTTATATATTTAAATGATTACTTTAGGCTGAGTATTGGTAGTTTAATGAATTGTTAGTCAAAACAAATTTTAATGTGTTAACAGTAAAATTAATTAGTGACAATAGCGTAACTCAGCTAGGAAAGAAATGCTTCACATTACTGCAGGAATTGAATTTCTCCTCTTTATGTATTGGTTCTCGTTAATTGGTTTTGCGAAATAGAATTTAAAATAAACACTATCGCATTTTCATCATACAAATTCTGAAAATATTCAGTACTAAAAATAATGTAAAGATAGCGAGCCTACGACTTTTAAAGTTGCTGAAATGCTTTTACACTACGGAAAAAATAGAGGTATATTTTCCATTCTTCACTCTTTGCTCATTGAAAATCGGAATGACACTTTTTAACAATTTATCACCAACTTCAGAAGAAACTGATATCAGTATGATTCAGGCATACCGTGAGAAGCCATCGGAAACCTTGAAGTGATAACTGATTCCTAACTACATAGATAGCAATTTTAGTTTGCAGCAATCTTGCTCTGCAAATCTGCAACAAATTTGACATCACAAGAGTGCAAGCTTGAAGCAAGTTTGCAGCACGTTAACGTCAGCTTCGAAGCCACTGCGCGACGAACTTGCAGTAAGCTTGTCGCGTCAAACTCATTTCAAACTATAGCAAAAACAGAGTACGAACACAACCTCGGATTAGAACTCGCGACGTACCGGTTCGAAAGTTAAACTCTGAGAAGAGAAGATAGATTTAGCTAATACATCGTTTCGATTCCTATACGATTTATTTTAAACTATTTTCTTGATTTCATTAATTTTTTGAGTTCAGAATATGATTTGAAGTCAAAGAGAGAGAGAGCGATTTTCGCTAATAACTACGTTTTGCTAGTAGAATAAATGATGAAATTAGAGTTCAAAAGTAATTACTTAAAAATGGGATAAAATGTATAAGTTATTATTTTTCAACAAACATTGACTTTTTTTTCGGTTTAATTTTGTTTATAAATGTTAAAATTTCAACATTAAGAAAAAGGCGATATAGTTTTCTTTAAAGTAAAAACTTTTAGTAAAAAGATGGAAAATGTTTCAAAATTTTTTTTTATAAAAAAGTTATTTTTTTAACAAATTATCATTGATTTATTGAATTAATAAAAAGAAGGACGGTATAGGAGATGCTATTAAAAATCGGATGTTTTTTTTTTAAAAACAGAGACAAAATTATCTCTTTGTGCTATCTTTGCATCAAGCTTTTTTGCAAATTTGCATTGCAAAGGAGGTGGCGCTATTTGTCACGGTGAACTTGCAGCAGACTTGCAATGCAAGGAAGGTGGCGCTAGTTGTCACGGCGAATTTGCTACAAGTTTGAAGCGTCAAATTTTGCCATGACAAGGGAATATCAAGTCAAAATCAAACTTGCTGCAGACTTGCGTGCTATCTGGGATGTAACTAGGGAACTTTTAACCATATATGACATTTATTGACGCACACACAATAACCACCGGTTACAAGCATTCGATTCTCAACATAAACAAACCGCGCTACAGTTACAGCTAAACGCTCGGTTCTCAGGCTTTGCTTATGGGTCTATTCTGGTACCCCCTGTTGGGTTGGGTTCTGTTTTTAACGGGCAGAACCCAACCCCAACCGGGGGTACCAGAATAGACCCCCTATAGTACATATAGGGCACTGCTCTACCGGCCCCACACTATTTACGCCACTGACAATGAAACTTGGGATGCGGTCTTGACATCAAAACTGTACACATATCAGATCTCATCTGCTATGTACAACTCAGTTTTTGAGCAATTTAATTTTGCAACTCATAACGCATCTTTTTTTTTTTTTTTTGAAAAAGTGGTGTTACCTGAGAGATAAACAAAAGTTCTTCGCAAAAAATGAAAATGAAACCATTCATTCGATTTTCCTTAACTGTGACTGTAGTAACGAAGCGCAATGTTGTAAAACAAATTTTTGTTTACATTATTTTCTGCTGCTAGAGTAGAGTTTATTTTTTTCCAAGTTGCTTTAGTAATCTTTAAGTTATGAAAATATTAGGATATTTACTTTGTTCCATTATTATTGGACTTGAATATGATACAGGTAAATTTCAGATACATTTATAAAAACGAACATTTCTTTTTGCTATGGGTGTGGTTTATGTTACTGTTTAAGTATACCACCTGTGTAACATTTTAACATTTCTCCTTCAGAGATACTTCATATTTTAGAATTGAATACCTTAAATAAACGAAATGTTTGTAATATTTTAATATTGTACTCAGTTTAGAGATAATGTATGCGAACAAGTGACGAATAATTTTGTTTGCATAATGTATCTAATTTCGTTTCTGAGTTTGTGGAAATTGATGGCAAAATAAAGAACTATAAACTAAGAAAATTGAAGCTTTAACAGTCAAGTTACCGTTAGAATTAGAATAGCAGCGAATATTTGTTTTGTACCATCTATGTACTTAAAAAGATGTTATTTGTATAATAAGTAATGGAACATTAAATTAATTGCACATTCCTGAATCACTTTTTCTCTTTATAAAATATGTATGCTGTCATATTAGTTTCCATAGAAAATGCCCATTTTGACTTTCTAATAAATTAAGAAAGTACTGTAATTGTCAAAATTTGGCTTCAAGATTTTGATAAATCTTCACATTTGAGATATCCTTAAGTCAAAAAATGCCGTTTCTGGGATTATGCCTGTGTCTATCCATTTGCGTGTGAGCATAATAATTCAAATGCATTAACACATTAATCACTATGGGCAAATTAGATGCAAACTTCAAGAAAGGTAACTTCTAACAAGAAAGGTAAGGTTCTTAAAGGTAACTGCTCACTCTAGACAATTTATGAATCAAAGAAAGAGGTGAACATATTCTGTGGACATCTATTAATATGTTTAACTTAATAAATTTGTTATGTAAGTCAAATTCTAGTGTGCATTGGAGATTCCTGAAGGACGAGATATCTTGTCTATAGTGATGAATGTGTTAAGCTGGACTTTTGAAATTTAGCTTTGTCTTGCTCTAGAATTATCAATCTAAAATTTTGGACAAAAACTTTATATTAAATAGCTTGTGATTTTTTCCATTTTAAAATTCATATTGTAAATTAATTTCATGTATATTTTATTTCAGTGCTCGGACAACAAAATCCTTCCATTTCATACATAACAAAAGAACAGTATTCCAATATTGGTGACACAATTGATCTTCATTGTTCAGTGCATTATGCCTCTCAGTTTCCTGTAAGATTTTTTTTATTGTTTATTAAATCTTTGAGCTTTCAAATATGTATTCTTTGTTTTTAATATCAAAAATTAGGTTTTTATTAAACTATATATTGTTTTTAACTTTTCTTTTTTTTCTTCCGTCTCTCCAAATTAAAATTTTACAATCTGTGTCGATATGGGAAACCTTAATATATTTTGAAGAATACCTTAGAGTAGCGGTTCCCAACCTGTGGGCCGCAGATAGCTTATTACTGGTCCACGGAACACTACTATAGAGTCGAAGACGGGAGAGCTTCAAGAGTCGTTACTCGTTTTTTGCTTTATAAACAATATATTATTCATCCTTTTACAGTAAGCTTTACTAATTACTAGCATATACATGCATATAATTTATATATGTATTATGTGTTTGTATTTTTTTCCATTCATATATTTAATTAATGGGCCTCAAAATATTTTTTACACTCCAAGTGGTCTGCACAACCAAAAAGGTTGGGAACCATTGCCTTAGAGCATAATATTAAGGCTTTTAATGAGCAATGTATTTTAAAAATGGGTGTTTTGAAGAATGTTAAGTTGTTTGTCTTTAATTTTTGTAAATTGGTAGTCGGTTATTTAAATTCATATTATTAAAATTTATGAAATTTCATGTAGGAAGGGACGAAAAAATACCAAGATTTTTAAACTATCCACTTTTATGAGTCATTTACATCATTTAACAAAGTAAAATTCCTAATATGTTATAAATTTTAATTGTCTGCTTTCTTTAAGCATATTTGGTAATATGTTTCTGTTAAATTAATATAGCTTGGTTTTTTTTTTGTAAATCAATTTTAACCTAATCAAATTTTTTATATTGGTATGATTTTGTTAATCTTTTAACATAATTGAAAAACTAATACATATTTTTTAGTTTTAAAGTTCACCATAAAATAATTCAATAGAAAATATATAAAATTATAATTTTAGCTATTCACTGTAATCATTATTTTTAGCAAAAATCTTTTTTACTGGAAATGGAATCTTGATTTGGAAAAAGTTTAAAAGGCTAAAACCATACAGTGTAATAGAATGGAACATCAAGAAATTCTAAGCATTGACTATTCGAGAACTTGAAATTATTATTAGGATAAAATTTACATTGTCTGAAAATTACACAATGCTGAAAAATGAAAGTTTTTATGTGGGAAAAAAAAAAAAAAAAAATGCATATTCTGAAATTGTGTTAATAATATTAATTTTTTAAACTTTGCTTTCATTTTTTTTTTCTAAACTCTACTCGATTAAGATTTTTTTATACTGAACTTAGAATAACCTCTGTTTTGAGCAGCATATATAAATTTTTCTTTCGGGAAATGAATATTAAGTTATTTTTACCTTGATATATTGTTAAATGTTTTGCACCTTCAGTTACTTCTATAAGTAATGTGATTTACTGTAAGTGCTAAATTAAATTTGATCAAAGATTATCTTGTGCTTGTTCAATGGCTCGAGTCTAAAATTTCTGCTTACACTATCTCTGCCTATTATGATAAAATATTTCAATTGTATAAAATTCAGTTAATTAATATATTTTTACTTACTATTGATTAAATAGAAAAAGAATAAATCTGCTACAGGAGGGTTAACAAAATCTTCTGAAAGTGAATATGTAGTTATTTTTACCATATAATATATTGTTAACACTTTGCACTTACATGTCAAGTCTGACTCGCTATTGTGAATGATGTATATTACTGGCCACAAATATTGCAAGATTTGTAAAATGTGAAACATATGGAGATAATTTGAATATAGGGATTCACAATCAACTGCGGAGAATTGTGGGATGTACAGTAGTGGGAACTTGCATTTTACAGTGAAGATTTTGTCACAAGGGCATTTAGGGGACTGACGAAGACAAAAAGAGATTTCATCTTACCATGTTTCATAAAAAGTTTATAGTAATTTGAAACTTTCATATATGATTTTGTTTCCTATGCACATGGCTTACGTGCATTTTTGTAAATATAGCATTTGGGAAGGTATAAAAGTTTCTTTACAAAATCCCAAATTTTCTGCATGTTTTTGCTTATAACATTCAGAGTTTTCAATCAAATCATATGAAAACCATAGAATACATGACAATGTAATAGCAAAGCATTATGTTACAATTTAAAGTAAATGCCTCAAATATTTGAGGAAATAGAAGTATTTATAGCTTTGTTAATCTAACCCTTAGCTTCGATTAACTGTCACCATCCAGACCAGAGCTATGATGTATCACTGAATAGACAGAAATCTTTTTGTACATATGTACAATAACATGATTTCACTGCTGGCCTGGCATGAAAATGAAAATAAAATCCTTTAAAAGTGAATAATATAAGAGTAGTAATGCACAGAAATGTATTTTAATACTATAGACCTACCCTTGCTTTAAGATAAACTGTCATCTCCTATGTCTTTAGAGCTGGAGCTTTAGATTTTTGATGATGATGGATGACAGAAACTGACTGTTAAATGAGTGACGTTTAATTGGAAGTTTTATTGTAAATGTTTAACTGTGCACGCACAAAACATAGCATAATTTTTCTTTCATAACATCAAAGCCAGATATCTGAGGCAGCTTAAATAAAAATTCCAGTTGTATACCAATAAGATTTAGAAGAATATCGGCATTTCAGCAAGCAAAATTTCTGCTGTTCTCTAAGAGAAAGAGAAACAAAATGATGCCAGTTTTTCCACAAATTAATATTTTTCAAACTTGAATCTTCGGACAGCAATATTGAATTTTATGAAGGTTGAATATCCTGAATACTTATGTACTTTTAGTTTAAATACATAATTAAAATTACAATCCGATTGTTAATACTCAAAGATTGAAGTTTAAAAAATATTGATTTGTGGGAAACCCCTTATTATTGTTTCTCTTGGAGAACAACAGAATTTCTGCTCACTGCAATACTGATATCTTTCTAAATATTAATGATTTTCAAATAGAATTTTATATAAGCTGCTGTAGATATCTTGCTTTGTCATTATGAAAGGAAAATATTACACTATGTGTCACGCATGCACAATTAAAAATTTACTACAAATACTCAAATTTCTTTAAATATTCAATTTGTTTGCTTCAAATTTTAATATAAATGCTTTACTATTATATTGTCACATATTCTGTAAATGTGGTGTGATTTGGTTGGAAACTTTGCATGTTATAAGTAAAAAACATATGAAAAAATTTGTGGCTTTTTATTTTCCTTTATATTTATAAACCTTTATATTTTCTTGAATATCCATGCTATTTGTACAAAAAATGCGTGTAAGCAGTGTGCATAGAAACAAAACAATTGATGAAAGTTTCAAATCATTATTAGTTTTTTATGAGAAGGGTAAAATGAAATTCATTTTCATGAATTTCTGTTTGTTCCCCTAAATACCCTTGTGACAAAATATTCATTGTAAAATATGGATGCCAACAATTGTATGGCCCACAATTCTCCATAACTTATTGTGAACCATTGTGTTCAAATTAATGTCAAATGTTTCTCATTTTACAAATCTTGCAATACTTTTGGCTAGTAGTGTATAATTTTCTCATTCTTTTTAGATAATGATGCTTTTAAAAAACATATAATAGCAAAAACACTAAGATTTAATTTTAGGAATATAAACATATCAATAACTATATTCTTCAGTTTTTTAAGTGCTAAAATGAATCTTTGCAGTATATATAACTTTGCATCTTATACTTTTCTGAGTGCAAAGTGTTAAATGTTATGCATTTTCAGCTCCTGCATTTACTTCCTTAGTAATGTGATATCTTATAAGTGCTGAATTAAATTTGCTGAAAGATTCTCTTGTACCTCTTTAGTAGCTCGAGTCTAAAATTGTTGCATACATTTTAACTACTTATTGTGCACAGATATAATAAATTCATAGAATTCAGCAAAATAAGATTCTTTTAGTGTATTTTAAACCTTTCAATCAGACAAACTGGCCTTTTGTGTACAAGCTGCCCTTTCTAAAAGCATTTGAAGCATATTTTTACATTTCATGTTGTCTTTTCCTTAAACTCTGAAAGCGATTTTTCTTTATATGCTGCGTTGTATTGCAATATAGTTGACCCAGTCTTTTCTCATCATTTCATTCCCTGCTTAAAGATGGTGTTGAGACATTGATGGACTGAATATGATGAGCATTACTAGTGACCACATAGCATTTATACAATTATTATAAAATTTTAGATATTTTTGTTGTAACTCTGATAGGAAAGTATGGATTTATGTATCTCAATCATTAATTATGCATGTAAGGCACATCATATCTTCTCTCTATTTAGTTAGTAAATTATAAATGCATTGCATTATAAAAGTTAAATGCACATATTTTTATTTCTTGTATTCATCTCTGTATTTTGATGTTTTACTTTTTTGCTATAGGTTTTATGGGTGAAAATAGATGACAAAGGTCATAACTCAATTATTTCAAGTGGTAGTTCTCAAATTATTCCTGATCAACGTTATTCTATTCGTCATGATGAAGCTAGCAGTACTTATACTTTACAGGTAATAAATCTGTACCTATTGACACACTGCAAATATTGTATGATGTTTCAAAGTTTCTTGCAGGAATTGTGTATTTGCTTGCATATTGACTTCACTCGAGGCATGCTGGTCAAATGAAGTAAATGCATTTTATTGAATAGAGATTGAGTATACACTTTAATAAAAACAAACATAATGTATAAATATTATTACATTCACTTGAAACTTAGTGGTTACAGTTGCTGGAGTTAAAAAAAAAATAGCAATATAATTCTCTGATTTTGCATGAATCTGAATTTTTTTCTTTTCAAATCTTAGATTATTTCAAAATTGATTGAATTTCAAGATCCATACTGTTTTTATATCATTTGGCTAATGAAGAAATTTCTGAAGATTTTCTGAAGTAAATTTTTAGCCCCCCCCCCAAAAAAAAAGCACAAAACTTTAAAATTTGATTCTCCCGCCCATAAATTTGATTTGCAATCTTGTTAAAAAATCACTACTTGCTTCTAGTCGACAGGATTTCTTATTGACATGTCCATCAACCATTTCCATAAAGTAAATAAAAGTTTTCACTAGATCTCTAACAGTTATTGTCCAGCACACTTTGTTTTTATTGCTGAAAACCATTTCCAAAGAAGTGACATCATGTAAGAATGTTTTTTTTTTTTTATATCAAACAACATTTCTTAAATTATGGATCCTAACTCCTAGTAGTGTTGTGCAAATGAGTTTTAGAGTCATCTAAACTTTAGCAACAAGTATTTATATTGGCTTCTTTAATTCAGCAAATCGAAAGTAATTCAGAAATCTATCCTTACTTAAAATATTATAAATAAAAACTTTAAATCATCTTTTTTTTGTATTTTTAATTTATTAGTCCTTTATTTTCCTCTTGTAGACATTTGGGGTCACAAATTAATGTCTGGTTTTAAGATGGTTTATTTTTTCAGCCAAAATAGGATTGGAATTAGGAATGTTTAAGAAATCATGATATAAAAGAAACTGAATAACAAATTCTTGGTTTGAAGTCAAAGTAACTTCAAACTCGAGTGAAAGAGTCATTTGGAAATATCTGCAATAGTTGATATCATTTAACTCTTTTTGTTGTCTTTTAATGATAATGAACCACCATGAAACTCATCATTTACTTTCTGTGTTTTTTAGATTACTAAAGTACAAAAAGTTGATACTGGATTATATCAGTGCCAGGTCATTATTAGTTCAACAAGCAAGTTAACTGAAGATTCTTGGGTTTATGTCAGAAGTAAGTTTTACGTAATATATTTTATTATAATGGTTTTTATCTTGGATATGTACAATCTTCACTATGATATTCACTGAAATATCTGTGATGAGTGACTTTTTTTAGCTTTTAGAATGTGGAAAAGGTTTAGTGACTTGACATGAAAAAATAACCACTGTGCATAGTTCCTTTTTTTTTTTTTGTGCATAATTTTGTAATGTTTGCTCATCTTTCTGCGTATGCTTTTCAGTTTCTACTTTTAAAAAATACTTGTTTTTTTTATTGTGATTTTGATTACAATTTTTTTTAATATTATATAAGTGGTGGTGTAATCTTGCATGGTTATGATTAGGGATTTTAATTTTGAAACTAAATGGAAATTTTTAGATAATTCTTCCTTTATCCATTATATAAAAATATTTTAAGTTTGAAACTGCTTCCTTTAAAGGCTTTTTTAACTTCTTTTATGCTTTTCATATGTGTTTAGTATTGATAAATGTGACATTATTATTATTTTTTCTATTTTCTCAAAGTCACAAGGGGATTTTTATTTCATGCTAATTGTTCTTGTGTAATAATAAATATTACTTCAGCATTGTAATGTAAACTCTGCTGACTGTTTTGTAATATGGCATACATTTTTCTTATTAGAGACATATTCTTATTATACATATTGTTAATAAGAAAATTTACAATTCCTGCTATCTGAATATGAGGTAGACTTTTTTTTACATTAAAGTATTATATTGAAAATTAACCAGATATTTCTCTACTCCAGTCCCTCCAGTAATATTGGACAATAGTACCCAGACAGTTCAGACTACTTCTGGTGCAAAAGTGTTCTTGCAGTGCTATGCTACTGGTTACCCTGACCCAAAAGTATCGTGGAGAAGAGAGAATAATGACATTTTGCCTACTGGAGGTGTTGTGTACCGTGGGAATATTTTAGCTATACATAACATTAGTAAACATGACCGTGGAACTTATTACTGCATTGCAGATAATGGTGTAGGCAAGGGAGCTCGAAGGCATGTTGGAGTAGAAGTTGAGTGTAAGTTGCAATATTTATTATTCTGATTCAATAATTAGTTACTGTAAGCTGTCAAACTTCATTTAATTCATTATTAAAATTTTTTTTGGTAGTGCATGTTGAAACCTTAAATTAATTTCAAACATACTGAGAGTAATGTTTTCTGAATAGAGAAATAAGATTTGTTTTTATTAAAGTGTTATAATAAATATGGTAGTGAACTTTAAAGACAATGAAGATGGTACTTAAGATCAGTATTATGAATTAAAACAAGTTATCAATATAATCTGTTGGAATTAGTATTCATACTACTCTAAACATAGTTCTGTTATTTTAATTTTAATGTTATGTTCTGAATGTTCAACTTCTCCAGCTTGACACTTTTATCACTACATGAAGATCTCGCTTTCAAATACTCTGTATTGACTCCAAGATAAGATATGTAGTTGCTTTACGTTATATTTCGAATAAAAAAAAATCTTAAAGCTGTTTTAGATGAAAAACAAAATGTTAAATTCAATTTTGACTGTTATTCAATTTGTTGTTTGTTTGAGATCTCTTATAAAGTGTATACATCAAGCATCATTTTCTTCTTTATAGCTTTCATTTAATTTTATGTATTTTTTATCATCAGGATTATGAGCCTCTCCTTGATGTAATATCATATTTGGAAAATATACATATGTATTAGGATACTTAGATTTTATTTCACTTCTACAAAGCATGCATTTAAAATCATGCTTGAAAAATTGACTTTTATTACATATTGCCTCTAGTATGCATAAAATAAATTACTGCCAAAATGAAATTGGGATGATGTATAATTTCAAAACATGTCCTCACTTTTGATGTTGATCAAATTAGCTTTTTGCTGGTAAAATCTGCAATCTAGATTTAGAAGATATTTTTATTATATACAGTTAGATATATAATTTTCAGTCAGAAAAGTCCCTTTATAGGTAGCTAGTAGAAGCTGAATTTGTTTTTAATAATTTCAAGTTTTGTTTTTGATGGCTTTTCTTTTATTTCTTCTTGGAATTATGTGTGCCTCCTAAATCTTTGTTTTTTACAATAAAATGGGCAAAATTTATGTTTTGATATTTATTTTTTTGAAAGAGTTTGAGTTTCTGATATTTAAATATTTATATTCTTTCAGTTGCTCCTGTGGTATATATTCCTAAGGCTAGGTACAGACAAGCATTGGGGTACGATATGGATTTATACTGTCAAGTTGAAGCTTATCCAGAACCATCCATTTTATGGTTAAAAGACCAGCATCAAATATTTGATAATCAGCGTGAACATTTTATCACAACATTTAGTTCCGAATCTGGTTTTCTTGAGACAAAACTACGAGTTGCTGAAATCGAAGAAGACGATTATGGTGTTTATACTTGCAAAGCGATTAACAAACTTGGGCATGATCAGAAGTTCATTACTCTTGAAGGTAATCATATATCAGTAATTTAAGTTATGAATTTCATAAAATTTAATTATTTGTTTTTAGCTAGTTTTACCATATGTTTTATGTAGTAAAACTCTGTTTAAGAAAAAATTTATATTTTACTATTTTTTTCTTGCGTTTTTTAAAATTTTATAACAGTTCTCCTTAATGTGTTTGATCAAATTGATGAACCTAATTTTAATGGTATTTTTGTATTTGGTTGTTTAGCTTAACCTTTTTATTGTTCCATAATATATGGATTTGATATTTAAGTGACAGGTAGCAATTTTTTATTTAAACTTCATTTCTATTTATAGAACTTTGTTTTCATATTACATATTAAAAGTCTATAATAAAGCTGATAATTTTTTTATTATATAATATCAGATTTTTTTAAAATAAAAAGTCCAGTAAAGGACTTACAAAAATCTAGAGAATACAGAAATTATGGAAAAAGTAGTCATTTTTTATATTCCATATTTTTATTGGGGGTTCCAATCACCACACCTACCTCACACGTTACATCACGTACGAGGCTCGACTCTGTCTGCCAGAACAGATTCTCAAACCGAAACTAAAGGGGGTTACCATAATCTCCGCGGCGCCATGGTTGGGTTTACCACAGAGTATCCCCCCAGTGACTGAGGGTTAAAACCCAAGGGAACGAAAGTAATACGAAATTTTACAAACATTACTTTTTTTGATTGTTTGAGAATCCGCACTGGAAGAAATACATAAATAATGATGAATATGAAATATACAAAGAGAAAATAGGAACATAAATGAGATATATACATATATATACAAAGAAAGAAAAAAATTAAGTTATGTAAGTAGTCAGTTTTTTTGGGAAATGTACACGTCTTCCTGATCTCGTGACATATGTTGGAGGTTCGTCTTTTTTGGATGTATGAACATCAGTGCTTTTTAAGTTTTTGATCACTGGAGGTGGAGATAACACAGTTTCCGGGAGAAGATGTGCCGGTTATCGTTTGAAGGGTAATTCTTTTAAAAGCTTATGAAAAACCGTATCCCTAGAAATAGAAATTTGAACCGAGTGGAGATTAGCATACTTTAAATGGCCTACTGATTGCAATTTTGTTTTTGTATCTCTAAGGCATTTGTTCCAGAGATCTGGGACCAATTCAAAATAATGGAGGAAATCTGCTCCAAGAATAGGTGTACTTACATCGGCAATCAGAAAAGTCCATATAAAGTCTCTTCTTAAATTAAAATTCAAAGATAATGTTTTCTGTCCATATACATTAATGTTGGAAGAATTTGCAGCCAAAAGGGTTTGTTGGGAAGAATTTCTTTTCTGATAGACATTAGCAGGGATTAAAGACACGTCAGAGCCGGTGTCGACCAGAAAGGAGATATTTGTTATCCGGTCTCGAATGAACAGGCGACATGATTCTTTAGGCAAAGAATAAATCACCGCTATTCTTTGCTGGTTTCGTTTCCCTGCCATGTGCACGGTTGAACACATTTCTCTACTCTACATTTGTTTCCAAAGCGCCTGTGATACCAGCAAATAGAAAAGTCACGCTTATTAGAAATGCTTCTTTCGCGAGAGTTTTTGTTTCGACGATATGGCGAGCGACCGCGAGAAAACGAGAGACGATCTATTCTTTTATTTAATTTTTCAATTTCCAGAAATAGTTTAATTTCGAGTGATTGTTCATTTTTCTTAGAAACTGCAAAAGTTTCAATAGGAGAAGGCGAAACTTCAATAATTCTGTCTGCAATTTTGGCAGCTTTGTCTAACGTGAGTTCGGAAACTGCAGCTAAAATCGTTTGAACCGAAGACGGCAAACGCTGCAAAAATAATTCTAACATTAAGTTATCTGCTACATTCAAGGACTCTGCACGGCGTTTCATGTTGCGTAACTGTTCGGATGGTTTACGATTACCTAATTCTTCCCCCGAAAGAAGTTTTCGAATTTTGTGCTGGGATGATTCACCCGAACGATTTATGAGTTCTTTTTTGATTTGCGAGTAGGGATCAGTAGCATCTGGTTTCATAAGTACGTCTCGAATTAAAGACGCACTATCGGGAGGTAGGTGAGAGACTATATAATTGTATTTGGTTACCGATTCAGTTATTGCTTTTGGAGTAGCAAGAGCAAAAGTACTTTCGCACATTACGAACCATAAACCAGGATCTGACCTATTAAACACTGGAATTTGCACAGCATTTATGTCAGACATTTTGCAAGGTTTTAGAACAAGGTTACCATATAAATAAAAGAAATCTCATTCCAGTGTTCGCAAATCATTCGAACAACTCAAATGGAATGAAAACGCAGAACAAGCTTTTCTTGCCGCTAAAAACGCGATTGCCGAAGCCACTCTTTTGAGACATCCTATTCCAGGAGCTCAATTGAGCCTATGGGTGGACGCCTCAGATGTTGCTATAGGAGGCACTTTATCTCAATTATCGCAAGGGAAATGGGAACCAATAGCCTTTTTCTCCATGAAACTGAACAAAAGTCAGCAGAAGTGGTCAACCTATGACAGGGAATTATTTTCGATTTATTCGGCTATAAGAAAATTCAGACATATGTTAGAGGGCAGAAATTTTTCAATATATACTGACCAAAAACCACTAATTTACGCTTTTAAGCAAAACCCAAATAAATGTTCTCCTCGACAATTACGCCACTTAGATTTAATTTCTCAGTATTCGACCGACATTCGGCATGTGCAAGGTTCTCAGAATATAGTTGCTGATGCACTTTCTAGAATCGAAGTTGATTCTATTACTAAATCTCCAATTCTAAATTTTAAAGAATTTGCAAGAGCACAGAAGGATGATTCAGATATTCAAAAATTCCTCCACAATGATGCATCCTCTCTACAATTAGAACTCAAACCCTGCCAGACTTCCAGCTGCAATTTGCTTTGTGATACCTCAACTGGAGTTCCACGACCTTTTGTTCCTACTTCCTTTCGAAAACTCATATTTGATCATCTACATAATCTTGCGCATCCTGGGATTGCAGCTTCAACCAAACTTATTAGTGCTAGATACGTATGGCCAGGTATGAAATACCAAATAAAACAATGGGTTCGGTGTTGTGAATCATGTCAGAGATCGAAAATCCAGAGGCACACTAAAACGCCTCTAGGCACATTCTCTCTTCCCGATGCCCGATTCACACACATCCACATCGATATTGTAGGTCCCTTGCCACCATAAATATATATAATGATCTGTTATAATAACAAGAAATATTATAGTTAATGATAATTTGGCATTTTTAACCTTATAAAATATGATTTCATAAGAAAGTTTTTTATATGCAAATAATTAATACAAGTATTAAAGATTAAAATGAAAGTAAAATATTAAAACGATAAAACAATTTCCGATTTCAAATCAATTGCACAGAATAATGAAACAGAAAAGAAATAAAAATCCACTTATCTGCCAGACATTTAAAAATGCTTGCCATTCCCGAAAACGAAACCGGGAAGTCGTCACTCTAATGCCAGGAACAAAGGGATGGAACGATATAATATCGAATTGATAGAGGTAGGATCTGCATGTACTTTTTTTTTCGGACGAAAAACTGTTCAAACGGGGGTTCACAGGGTCACCATTTATGGAAAAAGTAGTCATTTTTTATATTCCATATTTTTATTGGGGG
>BGPR01000196.1:197741-212168 GCA_013235015.1 Araneus ventricosus
TTGTATGTTAAGTTTTAAAAAGTTAAATTGCAACTAGTTGTATTAAAACTGACTTTGGGGATTCTACCTTGAATCATTGTGGCGTTGTTGGAAATTATTCTGGTAAGCTTTCATTTCATGTTTCCTACCATTGTCTGAAAATCCAGTTCCTAAGATGTTTTTTTCAGATGTAACAATGGCCTGGGTGGGATCTGGGTTTTAGATTGATTTTTATTAGCTTGTTTTGCTAATTAATCGTGTCTATCGTTATACCGGTGCTCTCATGTCTTTTAATCCATCATAGTGTTTATATGTTATTAGTTTTTTTTTATATTTCTTTGGTTTTTGCGGCCTTTAGTTTCTCAGGTTGATTACGTCCAGAGCAGCTTGGTTCTTGATTCTCACTTTAGCGTTTTTTAAAGTTTTCAATCCCACTCTAAAAAAAGTTTTTATTTTATTTTTGTAACATTTGTGTGTGTATATTAAAGAGGATAAAATGTCTACTGAACTTTCCATTATTTTTATAGAAAACATGACCATTCAGAATGATGTACATAAATATCTTACTACATATTTATTAAAAGAAATATCTGATTTTATTCAAATTATGTCCTTAAAATTCTATATCGTACTACATATTTATTAAGAGAAAAATATCTGATTTTATTCAAATTTATGTCCTTAAAATTCTATTTCATACTGCATATTTATTAAGAGAAATATCTGATTTTATTCAAATCTATGTCCTTAAAATTCTATATTCAGTTTGTTAGATAGCCCATTTTTAATGTTCTGTAATTTAAAGTTGTTTTTTGTAATATATTAAGTGAAAAAGAGACAGCTTGGATCTCTGGTTAAGAATATATTAATGTTGAATGATGCATTCGGATAAATTTGTTTTAATCGTGTTTCGATTTTGTGGCTGGTTGCTACTACTCGACAGAAATGGGAATTTGTTTTAGCTGCATGCCCCATTATATGTATTGTTGATTATAGTAAATTGCACCTATTGCAGGAAATTGAAATCACACTGTGTTAGCTGAAAATGGATTCATATTTTTCCAGTTATTTTCTTAGTGTCAAATATTAATTTATAGTTTTGCTTAATGTTTTATATCGCATTCCTATTATTCCAGTTTGTAGTATAAAACAAGAGTAGATCTGATTTTCATATACATGCTTATTTTGTGCATAAGAAATTTGCAAAATTTAGTGTTTGCTGTTATGCATTCCACTTGAGATCTTTTGCTTATTTATTAAAGCAATGTTTGTACAATATAGAGACCGTCCACAGCAATATACTCTTAAAAAAGTACCTTTTTAAAGATAATTGTTTGTATCACTTTAATGAGTATTTACAGTTAGCTTATGAACTGGAGGTAAAATGTTTAGTTTTTTTTTTAATATACATTTATTGACTTATTTTGTATTTTGCTCCTTTGTTATGTTGAGGTATTTTTATTTGGGAAATAATGACTTATTTTATCAGATCTGATTTTCTATAAAAATGTTTTGCTATTTTGATTTTATATTCATAATTTTAATTGAGATGGTTGTGTTTGTATAATACATATATATTTTTATTAGAAGAATGGTACGCACTGTTGTTGATTTTCTATATCTGTATGTATACATTTTTTTTTATTTTGCATTTTTAAACCGGTGATGGGTTTAATTGTGATATTTAATCAAAATTTTTATTGTTGTATTTTTGTAAGAATCTCGTTTCAACTATTTATACTGCACTGTCAGTTATAAACCATTTATTTCCTAATTGCTGGGAAATGAGAAATAATGAATATAAATTCATTTTATGAAGTTGAAATTTAAATTGCTTTGAATAGTACTTAACGCAATTAACTAGCAATAGTTCAGTTGGTTTTGTTTCATTTCTCTCATCTTTCATACACTTTTCTATTTTGTTTCGTTTATATTTTCAAATTTTTATCACCATAAAAATGTTTAATCACCACCTTTTCGCAGACACTCTTGCAATAAAAGCAATTTTAATATTTGATTGGAGCATTTGTAGTATTCAATAATATCCAGAGTTAAGTTTTAGTAAAATATTTAAAGTGGGAAATTTATAATGAATATAAACACATCTTTATTAATGATTTTAAAGTGTTCTATCCACACATTATACACATGCTTGTGATTGTGTATGGATATATTTCTTGATATATGAAATAAAATATTTTTATGGCTTCAAGTACAAGCTTTTTTTTTAAAGAAGAATCAGTACTACAAATTTTAACCCTCTGAGCGAACAGTTATTTTGAACTTTTAGCTATCAGGTTAGAAAACTTAGCTTTTAAAGTAAATGAATCGATTTTTTTTGTATTTAATTATATCTCTGAAATCTTAAGAAAACTTTATACATGATTGTTTAAGAAAATATACATATAAATACGAGCTATCCGCTTTTGAACGGAACATGAAAAACGTAAAAAGACGTTTGCGCTGCTCAGAGGGTTAAATATGTTCATTAAAAAAAAGGACAATTTTTAATTTGCATCTGCATTTGAACTTTGAATATAAACGGAGTATTAAAATAAAGAGTGCATTAACAAAGGCACTGATATAATTCAAAGCATTTTTTTAACTGTGACAGTCTGATATATTTTTATAGAATAATAATAGTCATAATTTTTTCTTTTAAGAATTAAGTAAATGCTTGTACCAAATTCTTTTACTTCTTATCTTTATTAATGAATTTTCACTTGATTTCATTGTTAATTGCTGAATATTGTATTCTGGTGATACTCTGCTTTATATTTTTGGTGAAAAATGCCTATGCTGATTTAGAATTCTCACATACTTTTTACATTTTTTATTCGAAATTATGACTTTTAAAAACTTATTGTAATTCAATTAGTTGTAACAAAAATATATAATATATGAAATAAATTATTCTTTTCACTGATTTGTTAGTGCTTTGTAAATAACAATCATTTTGTAAATATGATATTCATAAACACATATTTTCAGTGTTATATAAATTGACAAACTAAGTCTTTTCCGTCCATTTATTATGTTTACTGATGCACAGAAAATGTTTGTGTATTTTCAGATGCTCATATTTAAATAAAAGTTTTCAATAAAATAACTTTTTAAATATTTGTGTTGTGTTTATTAATGCTCTGCATTGGTTCCTTCTATTTTTATATATACTATAAAAAAATGTGTTTTAAATTTTGCCATTTGCTTATGTCAGTTATATTTAAAAAAAAGAATTGAATACTAATTATGTAAGGTTTCATTTACAAAATCTATCTATGTTTAAATCTGTTTGGCTGAAGCAGTTGTTACAAATGCAGTACATACAAATTCATTTATATTAAAACTTTGTTGTTTTATATCAAAATTATGTTCAAAATGTACAACTTTTAATGACCAAAGGAAGAGCCTCTGAAATGATTGCCCCCAGTGCATATAATTCCACCTCTACCTCCTGTTAAATAGTTTCTATTCTGAAAGAAAGGATTTATTTGATAACTTTCAATGTATCTGATTTCATTCAAGGAAAAAAAAATCATAATTGTGAAATCTTTCCAAATCGAGTATTAATCAAGTTTTTAGGGTTTTATCATTTTAAATATAAATGCTTATTTTATGTGCTGTAATTCAAAAATTCAATAAACTATTTTCTCAACAGTATTTAAAAATAAAGTTATTTAAAACTATCCACCTTCGGCGACCAGCTTGTTTGCCGGGAATATGATTTCAATTGAATCTTGCATTTTTTTATATTCATGGTTCCCTTAACAAATTGATTTTAAACTTAAGAATGTGGTAGATATCTAACCCATGTTCTTTTAGTTGCCTTGCACCTGTTTTCTTCATTATCTACATAAATGTCCCTAATGGAGTCAAATAACTGACCATGTCTTGTAACATGTAATTGCTTGTTGTTCGGCACGATCTGCACTTTCTTATTCCTCTTGCAAAATATGTATCTGAGTTCAACATTAAAATGGCGCAGCACATTTTATGACCAGTGGCTTGCTAGCTGGATTAAAACATGCTGAAAAAAGATTGAAAACATAGCAGCCATAATCATTCAGCTTACTGGATGTATTTCTTAATATACATAATATCTCGGGAGAGCTTGGTTTACAGATTCCCCCAAATTTTTTTGATGAAATAAAATATGAAAGCAAAATGTGTTTGGATATTACCTCAGTTTTCAGCAATGAAAGAGAAACTGGCAATTAAATATTTGTTTAAACAAGAAAAAAAATTTAAACTGTGTTGCAACAATGAAAAGTATTGTTGTAGATTGTACCAAAAAATAGTTTAAAAAATTCATTAAAATTAAAGAAAAAATTGTACAACAACTTAATTGATGTTATTAAAAAGCTAATTTTTTGCAATTTCAAATGGTGTAAAAATAATTTTTGTGCTGTAATATTTTCGGAAGTTATCGAGGAAAAACGCCAAAATTTCACTTAATTTTTAATTAATTAAAATTCTAACTAAAATTAAAAAAAAGGGCGCTGAGATGCACATTCTCACCCTCCAAAGTATTTTTGTGCCAAATTTTGTAGCTCTGGGTCGAGTAGTCTGTCCTGTAGAGCGCCAACAGATACACATTCTTTATTATTAGTAGAGATAAATGGATTTTTTAAATGTTTTTTTCTTTAAGCGTTCAACAATTTTCAGTTAGTTTTTGTAAATTCGCAGAAAAAAATCCATCCATACTTCAAGTAGAATTGATGGAAAATAAGCTTAATATTTTGTCTGAAAAAGAATCTTATGCAAATATTCATTCTAAGAGGAAAATATAAAATATACATATAAAAGCTTCCAAAAACTCTTGAGAACAATTGTATAGTATTTTAATCCTAAAAATTAGCTTAATTCAGAAGTTTAGTTTTAAAATGTAAATTATTTTCATACGGCAAAGAACAGTCGATTTTTTAAAAAAACTAATTCATTAAACGTAACTTGTAACAACAATTTACTGTAACAAGTTGTTGGAACATCACAATGAAAGTTCACTCTTTTAAATTGAGCATTATTGTGAGACAATAGACAAATTTCCCTTTATTTTAATGTAAAAAAAAAAGTGACTTTATTTTTTTTATCTCAACTCTAGATTGTTGTTTTAATAATGGCTCTTTTGTTTGTTTTGACACAGCATTGTTTCACTTATTTTTCTTTTTTCAAAGGCATTTTGTATATAAAAGTTTTTTCTCCTTTTAAAACCCCAACTTAATTGTCAAACTTTTTAGTTCCCTAATGTCAGGATGGTAATTTTGTTTTGCTGTTTGATTTTTGCCAACTGCGAACTTAGTTTTGCCGAATTGTCTGTTTTTAAAAGTTTCAAAAGGCTTTTCGTGCAAGAAGTCAAACAAGAAACAATAGACGGTAAATAAAAATCATGCTATTAAATTCTCTACTTTCCATGCTAGATATTAATTCACTTAATTATTAACCTTAGTCTTGTTAATTTTTAATCATTTGAAATGAAAATAGCATTGAGATTGTGTTTACTTATCTGTAAGTTTCATTAAAAAGATAATTAACTTGAGCTTTGCTTATTAAAGTAAAAAATCGGAACTAGTGGACATCGGGCAAAAAAGAGTTCTGTTTGCAAAGGAACCAAAAATCAAAACATTTTTCATTACAAGTGAATTAAAACTTTAAAAAATTAGTAGATCCAAATCTGTCGTTCGCTACTTGCTTCGTAAAGGCTCCATTCAAAACCCCTAATTTCCCTCAAGAGTTAGCCATTTAGTTAAATATAAGACCGGTTTTATCCAGGTGTATTACTACGTTAAAAAATTATGGAACTTATTTCATTGCGGAAGAATGGCTACAGATAGAATCTGTTTATTTGGCGTTTCATCTTCATCGTTGCACTTCTTCGGAACTTGAGAATCGTTGTTCCTTAAGCAAATTCTTCATCTTGCTTCGTAAAGGCTCCATTCAAAACCCCTAATTTCCCTCAAGAGTTAGCCATTTAGTTAAATATAAGACCGGTTTTATCCAGGTGTATTACTACGTTAAAAAATTATGGAACTTATTTCATTGCGGAAGAATGGCTACAGATAGAATCTGTTTATTTGGCGTTTCATCTTCATCGTTGCACTTCTTCGGAACTTGAGAATCGTTGTTCCTTAAGCAAATTCTTCATCCGAGGAGAAGTTATCATGAGGGGTAATCTGGTTGTGGAAGTATCGGAATGCGATGCTTTGTCTAAGAGGGACCTTTGAACATGCGCCTTATCGTGTTGGAGCACCCACAACTTGGCCCCCCTTCGACGGAAAGTGTTCAATGCCTGTATGTATTTGAACGGGATGAAACCTGTTCTGACTAGTTGGTGACATGATATTCTTCATTTGCTCTGTGGGAATGGGATAATTCAATTACATTTTGAAAATATTTAAAAAGTTCCGGAAAGTTTTGAATGTTAATACGAGTTTTGTATGTTCACGGATTCCGAAACCCTCTGCGCTTTTGCGCATGCGCCAGGAGAAGTTTTGTTCACCAAAATAGGGGAAAAGTGAGAAATGGAAGGGGAGATGTTTACATTTTACTTAGCGTGTTCTAACAAAGAACTTCAGAAATGCACCCATCTTACTCATTGCCTGTCACCCCTTTCCGGAGTAAAATCGTCCAAAAGTTCTAATCTCGGGATTTTGAAATGATCAGTAGTATATTCCATTCAAAGCTTTGTGAATAATAGAAACGAATTAAATTTCCCCTGGTTTAATTTAGTTCTTTAAAATATCTCTGTATAAATAAACCAGAGGGAGTTTCCTTCTCTCAACTTTCTGGTATCTTCACACAATATGTGACGCATTTTATGTTTAGTACCGTCGTATAGTGAAGATATGCATTTTGATGATAACATATGCATTTTGGATCTGTTTCCGTTCATGATTTGGATCCAAAATATGATACATATCTACAACTGCGGTCTAAATATAATGACATAACCATGCTGAATGGTTTTTCTTGGGACTAGTGGATGTCTGAAAATTTGTCCATCCAATTTGTGTTTTTGATTTATATACGAGGGTAACTCATTAAGTAAGTCGCAAACGATAAGAAAAAAAAAATTACCACGATAATCACTTGGAAAAAATTGTATTTTTCAACATAATCTCCACCAATGTTGATGTTTATGAGCGCCCCAATTCCAGCTGCATCAAGTTCTTCGCTTGGGGCTAAGTCTGGGATGTAAGATGGATGTTGCAGTACTGACCAATCAGGCTTTTCATCTGTTTGGTTCACTAAAACAACATCTTGGAGACAAACACTTTGCAGATGATGACGACGTTGAACACGAAGTCCAGCTGTGGATGAGACAGCTACCCAAAGAATTTTATGCAGCTGGAATTGGGGCGCTGATAAAACGATGGGATAAGTACATCAACATTGGTGGAGATTATGTTGAAAAACAAAATTGTTTCCAAGTAATTATCATGGTAAATTATTTTTTTCTAATCTTTTGTGACTTACTTAATGACTTACCCTCGTATACAAAAACAAGACATATAGACATGACATGACGCCACCCCACACCCATGGTGCCTATAACCTCAAGGGTTATCTAACCAGTTGGGTGGGTTCAGGGTGGATGAGTACAACAATTTCCACAACAGGGCCATGGGAACCCACGCGAATGCCATACCCCGAACAACTTTAAATTCTCCCCTCCCCCATGGTTTAAACTCATGAAAAAAACCCAAATCTTAAACTGGAGAAATTACTGAATCAGAACAAATATATGCCTTGTCTGGGAAACACACTCTTAAAGAGGTTGACATTTACAGACAGAAATGATAAAAAACACTTAAACAATAGAACTTAATTAAATATAAAACATACAGGAAACATACAAAAAAGTTTGGAAAATATACACAATTAAATACAAATATCAGAAGAAAAAAAACTGTTCCGAATAAAAAATGAAGAAAGAAATAAAAAAAAAAAAATACATATAGACAGACAGTCAATCCGTTGATTGATTTAGTCCAAAATTTGGCACATCTACAATTCTGGTGGTAAAATAATAAGCATATATGTAATTTCATCCATCTAGCTTGTTCCGTTTCTGAGCTGTCGTGTTGCCTTGCAATCAGACAGACTCCCCATTAACTGATTTCGTCCAAAATTTGATAGATAGAATTTTATTTAGTATTTGTGTCAATTTTGCACCTAATTTCCTTCTTTTATCTCGTTTTTTAGTCTAACTTTGTGTTATTAATTTTTACAAAGATTGAGATTTCTACCAACTTTTACTCTTTCCACAGTATGTGTGGATCACTATGGCTAAGTTTGACTTTTGCGACAGAAGATCTCAACCATCCAACCAAAATTTGATAGAAATCTTCTATTTTGATGTAAAAACCATAAACCAAATTTAATTTATCTAATTCATTCCGTTTTGAGTCATCGTGTTCACAGATTAACAAACACATTTCCTAGATTTTCATATTTTTTTTGTCGGACACTAAGAAGTTTGATACGTGGAGATTAAAATTTCGAGATCAAATTTTTTGACTATTACAGTAAATTCTATCAAAGTTTTGGTTTTTAACTGAAGAGTGTTTTTTTAAAAATTTTATTTAAAATAGAAAATAAATTGATTTGTATGTCATGGTAAACATCATTAATGAACAATAACGAAAGTATAATTAAGAACAATAAGAAATAATTTTTAAAAGTTAATTTACGATAGAAAATATAACTTCATTTGTATAGACATCTTTAATGAACAATAAAATGCAGCTTCTTTTTAAAATTTCCAAGAATAATTGCTGATTTCATAAGCCCAAAAGCACTAGAAACTCCGTCTTCCCTACCTCAAAATGTGTTTTTTACTTTCTCGTATACGAAGTATACAAAGAGAAAGTATTGTAATCATCGAAAAATTCGAACTCGAGATTTTGACGAATCTCCACGTTTTAGACCTCCCTGAGTTCGAAAAACACAAATTTGGAATTATATCTTTCTGTGTGTCTGTGAACACGATAACTCAAAAACTATTAGAGCTACGGGGATGAAATTTGGTATGTGGTAATTGCAAATAGTTTGTAGGTTTCTATCAAATTTTGTACAAAATCCGTCCACGGGAAGCCTGTCTGTCTGTCCGCGTTCATTAGAACACTATAACTCAAACACTTGAATAGCTAGATGGATAAAATTTGGTACACAATTTTATCATCAGGAATGTAGGTCCTTATCAAATTTTGGGCCAAATGCATCAAAGGGGTGACTGTCTGTCTGTCTGTATAATCGCACGCTTCCGAAGACGATAACTTCTAAAAGTAATGACTTAGATAAATTAAATTTCGTATGTAATCTTGAAAACCTAATTCTAGATTTGTCTCCAATTTTCGTTTAAATCGGTTAAAAAAAGTTGAAATTGCATATTCGGTTTTTTCCCCATTCTACGACTCAAAAAAAAAAAAAAAGTCTCGAACGCTGGATCGTTTTCTCCACCTTAAGGAACACCGCACGTTTCTGGAGCATGGTGTATATTTTCCCCTAGGGGTCGTCCAGAAATGATGTCACGCTTGGAGGGGGTTCCTGAAATTGTGACAAGGGGGGAGGGGGTAACAAGAAGTGTGACATCACATATTTGGGTTAAAATAAAAACATTTAAAATCAGCAGATTAAATTTTGAAGTTATTTCGAAATTAAAAGAATTTAAGGGTATTTTTTTAATCGGCGCTAAAACAACTTTCATGTGATTTTATTTCATTTATATTCCTTTCTTTTCGAAAAAGCCATTCAGGGTAGGTTATGAGAATATGGTAGCAGCAGAAATTCTTCACCATTAGAAGAAAACCTCCCCCTGTCACACCTTGAAATGTCCAACAAAAGATACGTCGCCCCACATGGGTGAGTGGTAGAACTGGTAGTGGCACATACAGGTTGATCTTATTGAGGCGTTTTTTTTCTTTAAATTCAATCTGTTTAAGAGTATTTTGTGTTCATAAAGTAAAGATAAGATTTAAAGCAAAATATATCAAATTCCAAAATACTACTGTTTTCAATTGTTCTTTTATATTAATATTTTATTACTATTGTACATTAATTAGGTTTTTTGTTGTGAAACTTAATCTTATTTCATACAAAATAAGTACGCATATAATCATTATTATTGTTATGCTCACAAATGTCATTAAAACACATAGTTAAAGTTTAAAAATAAAATTTGAAATATGATCTATAACATAGTGCTTTGTTTCTGAACTGCAAGTATATGTTTATGTAATATAGCGTGACAAGGGGGGAGAGGGGGTATGGTGAAGTGTGACACTTTGTGACAAAGGGGGGGGGGTCAAAAATATTGAAAAAAAGTGTGACATCATTTATGGACAGTCCCCTACCCATGTTAGTCGTATGCGAGAAAGCTTAGGGGAGGCTACTCCCGCTGGTTGTATATGGTTTCCAGTTGTTTAACTGCGCGTATTTTATGAGTTCTTAAACTACAGATCCAGTATTTTATCTCATATATTTTTCAGGTTCAGTTCATGACAAGGTATATTTGGGATCCAACGTAAAAATCCCTTGCTTCGGGAAGAAAGAGCCACCCAAAAATGTAAAGAAGTATACTTGGGAGCATTTAAAAAATGCTATTTCTAACGACAATCGACATCTCATAGACGAGGACGGGACCTTGACAATATACGACGTATCCATAGAAGACATGGGAATTCTCTTTTGCACGGGTTTTACTCGTTCAAGTTCAAAAAAAGTAAAACACACTGTTGAAGGTAAATAACTTCCGAATGGTTCGAAAAGATTTATTTTTAAAATTAACATGCACAATCTACTCTTAGTATCTAACAACGTGAACATTTTAATAGATAATCACCGTACATGGTGTTTTAGAAATTTGGAACAAATTTAAAAATCAATTATTGGCAAACGAATGAATATAGAAATATGCCGTTTGAACAGAAAAGATAAACTGAAATCGATTTTTTGAATCATTAAACCAGAATTTGTTGTTTTCATGGTTTACAGTTTAAACCGCCACATGGTTCTGTAGTTGTCAGAGTGATGCCTTAATGTAGGATAGAGTTTTATGAAGGTTGTTGGATAAGACCGTGAAAAAAGTAAGAAAACATAATTTTTTCGAGATAACAATATTTATTTTTCATCATAGTACCTTTTGAGATTTATACATTTGGTTCAACCATGCTCTAGTTATTTTCTTCCGTCCATGTGTACGATTGCGAGTTGTTTTCAAAATAGGCAACTGTTTCGGCAGTCACCTCATCGTTTTTCGAAATTTTTATCCTGCCAGCCATTTTTTTCCGTTTGGGAATAGTTATTAATCTGAAAGAGACAAATCGGGAGAAGAGGGGAAGGTGAGGAAAAACTTGGGAGTTTACATCGTGTAGTTTTACTATTACAACTGCAGAAGTGTAAGCTGGTACATTATCGTGGTGAAAAAAATAATATTTTTTCCTAGGTTAGTTCTTTTTTCCTATATTTTATTATCCAGCAAAGAAGTAGAATACTGTCTGGTAATTGTTTTGCTCTTTTTCCAAAAGTCTAAAAAAGATTATATCACGAACTTCCCAGAAGACAGTGGTCATAATCTTTCCAATTGAGGGAACGATTTTCGCTTTTGAGGGGAAGAATGGGGCCTTACAATCCATTGTTTCGATTGTTCTTTTGTCCCAGGCTGATAGTGAAGAATCCAAGTTTCATCCACTGTGACAAAATGAAGCAAAAATTCCTCTGAAATCTGTTGAAACAGCTTAAAACATTCCTGGCAACACCTCTTTGAACCAGAGTGAGTAATCTCAGCACCCATATTGCGGAGAGTTTTCTCACGCAAGAAACGCAAAATATTTTGTTAACGGCCCCATTTGAGATACCAATAATCTTAGCAATTTCACGCAGCTTCACTCTTTTGTTATCATTCACTCCATCGCGGATTTTGTCAATGATTTCTTGAGCATTATTCTCAACAGGCATGCAGCGTCACAAGTGCTCATATGGCCACTTCGAAAGTTATTAAACTACTTAAAAACTTTTCTAATAAAATCTGTAGAATGACTATAATATTTATCAAGCTTAGCTTTGGTTTCTTGAGCTACTTTCCCTTTCAGAAAATAATGTTTCATGTCTACAGGATATTCTTTCTCATCCCTGCCATGATGCATGTATCTGAATAAAAATTTTTTGTGGTATTCTTTAGAAGTTACTAGTAACACATCTAGTGGCGCCATATCTTAATCTTTGCATGCACCTATCGGACAATCTTCGTATAGAGTAGCGGCTTAAAAATGTGCAATAGGTCATTCTCCATTCAGGAATTCATTGTCGGATGAGGAACCAAACTTTCTTATAGCAGTAAGCATAATTTTCTGTTGCCCATGTTTTGTCATACTATCAGACATTTTGCTTAATGCTATCAGACGAAAAGCGTGCTTTCTCTTCTAATAGCCATACTCCTGAGTGTTCAGTGGGCCATCTTCCATTCAGGAATACACTGTCAGATGAGGAACCACACTTTCTTATATCAGTAAGCATCATTTTCTGTGGCCCATATTCTGTCATACTATCAGAAATTTTGTTTAATGCTATCAGATGAAAAGTGTGCTTTCTCGTCTAATAGCCATTCTCCTGAGTATTCAGTGGGTCATCTTCCATTCAAGAACACACTGTCAGATGAGGAACCACACTTTCTTATAGCAGTAAGCATCATTTTATGCTGCCCATGTTCTGTCATACTATCAGAAATTTTGCTTAATGCTATCAGACGAAAAGCGTGCTTTCTCGTCTAATAGCCACACTCCTGAGTATTCAGTGGTCATCTTCCATTCAAGAACACACTGTCAGATGAGGAACCACACTTTCTCACATCAGAAAGCATCATTTCTGTTGCTAATGTTCTGTCATACCATCAGAAATGTTGCTTAATGCCATCAGACGAAAAGTGTGCTTTCTCGTCTAATAGCCATACTCCTGAGTATTCAGTGCATCATCTTAGATTCAGGAATACACTAGCAGATGAGGAACCACACTTTCTCACATCAGAAAGCATCATTTCTGTTGCTAATGTTCTGCCATACCATCAGAAATGTTGCTTAATGTTATCAGACGAAAAGCGTGCTTTTCCGCCTGATAGTTATACTCCTGAATGGAGGACGAAACAATGAAAATTGGAAACCGATAATTCATTTAGTCTCTTATCGTAAGTAACACATTGTGCCACTAATTTCACAGCCATTCGATGATTTGAATTGTAAACTAAAGATACAAATAAATTTAAAACAAATCGGATTCATTTCCCATCCTTTTTACATGAACGACATTTTTCCATGTTTGTTACTTTGAAAATTATTGATTTTTTATTGTTGCTCTGAATTTCTGAAACACCCTGCATTTGAAAAATTATATATATATTTTGCTACTTTTCCAGAGGTATGTTAGCAGTAAAAGCAAAGTTTTTGTTGGATAGTTTAGTACCCTTAAATTCTTAATATCGAGATAGGAATTTAACGCTATGGAATGTTATTCTTATATTAATATTATTCTTTACAATAGTATTCTTATTAATAATAATATTCTTATTGTTAATATTTTATTCTTTCTTTTATTTTTATATCCATATCATATATATCTTATCTATATATCTATCATCATATGTCTTTTGCTATATTTTTAAAAGAAACAGAATTGCAAACGAAACATTCCGGCTGTTAACTTGAAGAACCGCAGACGATTTCCAGCAAGAAATCAATTAAAATCTCAAAATTAACTTCATATACTGAAATGCACAAAATGCAATAAGATCTCTTTATTATTTCGTTTGTAATGTAAAATGCTATTAATATTGGTTTAAATAAACTATTTCCTATTACTTCATATCGCAGAATTTTTTCGTGACAGTAAAAAATAATGTTGTTTATCGTGACTGAAGTTTTTAGACACTTATGAATTATCACCCTTAAAAGTTTCTTTAGAGTAACTGTGGCATCACACGAAAGATTTTTTTCTGTCTTTATTGAATTTACGATCGTAACGAAATAAATAACTATAAAAATCAAGAGTTTGGAGCAACTTTTCTCGTTGTTGTCAGTTTTATTTATTTCGATTGCAGAATTGCCCTATGTTTGAACACAATATTTCTAGCCAACTTTCTATATCTTCAATAAAGTATAAGAATGGTACTTTCACTTTGAATGACGTACAAGCACGTGATTCTCGTTAGTTATTAAATGTTTTTCTGTACTTTAAATATAAAAAAAGTTGATGGATTTGAGACTTCGAGATATAAAATGTTTCATCTTATTTGAGGGTGCTGTCAGTAGTCGAGGTCTTTTCTGTAATTTTTATAAAATGTAAACAATCTTCTGTAGAAAATAAATAACTTAAAAACCATTAGTTGAAATCAACTCGTTATTTATACAAAATTTATACAATTTATACATCAAATCATATCTACGATCTTATACAGTGAAA